>CM044958.1:45124329-45393910 GCA_024516035.1 Bactericera cockerelli | reverse complement strand
ACCACGCATGGTGGCCTGTATTCGATCCCCAGCTGGGCAGGAATTTTTCTGCACTTTACTTGGGTGTTTAGGGTCCACTCATACCTCGTGTGGAAAAATGAGTAGTTACTGAATAAGTAACGACCAGTGACGGGATTTCCAGAGTTAAAATAAATTAATGTAATAGAATTTGAAAAGTAAGGGAGGCTCTTAGTAATGCTGCACTACCCACAAAATTTGTGAAGAGGCCTTGTGCTTGACCACAAATAATTTCATACATACATACATAGCTATAATAAACCTGTAATGCCCAAGGAGTGAAAAAGACAAGACTTTTTTTTTCTTCTAAAATGTTGGTTTAGGTTCAAAAATGTAAAAAAAAATCTCTAGTACCCAATGTTACATAATGTATGTGTAACATGAATGTCATAAATATTTGGGGACCTTTCTAAGTGGGAAATGTAGAAGTTTCATAGAAAAATTTGTAAAAGCCCCTACACTACCTAATACCTATTCCTAATTAGGAATGTTAGGTACATAGGAAGTGAAAGGCTTTTTCCTCCCTATCCAATTCTCTCTAGTAAATTTTTCTTTCACTGGCCGCTAAAAATATTATCCCCCAAAAAACACTACGTGTAAAAATAGTCGTCAAGTGTTGGAATGATTAAAAAGAAGTGATATCAAAACGTCAATTTTCTATGTTTGAAGGAATTATTTTAATTCCTTGATAATTCAACCAAAATAATAGCCTCACAACAACAATACACCTTTGAGCAAACTTCGATTTGGTATTTTGAGAATTTAACCAAAAAATAGCCACACAACAAAACAATGCTCTTGTAAGAACAATGTTGCATAATTACAAAACCATTGTTCTTACAAGAGCATTGTTTTGTTGTGTGGCTATTTTTGGTTAAATTCTCAAAATACCAAATCGAAGTTTGCTCAAAGGTGTATTGTTGTTGTGAGGCTATTATTTTGGTTGAATTATCAAGGAATTAAAATAATTCCTTCAAACATAGAAAATTGACGTTTTGATATCACTTCTTTTTAATCATTCCAACACTTGACGACTATTTTTACACGTAGTGTTTTTTGGGGGATATCACTACTTTTTGATTTCAAATATACAAAGAAGTTTCAAATAGAAGACTTGTTTCTACGAGACAAAGAGAAAAATATTAGGATACCGACAGCCTGAATATTATTCATAGATAATATCGGAACAATTCAGTACCTCTCTCTGCTGTACCCAGTTCTAGATATGGGTATTTGGGTAATATTGTAATTTTGTAATACCGAGTATTTCATAGAGCCGGTACCCGGTATCGTACCTGGCCACAGTGTGTAATACCAAGTATCTAATAGAACCGGTACCCGGCTACTATGTACGATACGTCGGTACTAGGTCCCGGTGTGTAATACCGAGTATTTCATAAAAACCGGTACCCAGTACGGTACGCGGATCCGGTGTGTTATACCGACTACTGAGTATTTCAGAGAATCGGTACTCGGTTCCGGTACTCGATTCATGAGTATAAAAATCGGTTCTTGTACCATTGTAAGTGATTGTACCATTATAATACGAATCACGCACTATGCATTAAAGAAAAACAAAGCTTTCGAGAATACAATTATTTTTTTCATGCAATTGATTACTCTATAAATAAGAACCAGTACATACTAATTACTCTCAAGAACCGGTACTTTTTGAGTAAAGTAATTACTCGTACCCATCTCTAAAATAAGTACATTAGGTAATGATCGAATCTCGCCTAAGGGCTATTTATATTTATATACAGGGTATCCATAAAGTCTCACCTAGGCCTGGGTTAAAAACTCTAAAATTCGTATTCCTTTATTTTTAAGAGGATTAATTTTCAGCCAAAAATAAAATTTGCCTACACGGCCCCCGTCAGGCTGGACCAACTTTAAAATCTTAAATAGAATGATATGTCTTGTGACATATTGTTTTAAAGGTCTCATTGAGAGAATTTCATTACAATAATTTTCAGTGAATTATACAACTTGCCGTTCATGAGATACAGGGTCGGACGTCCTGCGTAATATCCATATAATTATTTTTTTAAGAGATTGGGTGGAAGAGATTGCCACAGGCAATAACCCCGCCCTTTAGGTAGGACATTTGTGTTATTTCTTTTTACTTATTTATTTTGGCATTTGTTTTTTTTTCCCTCTAAACACGTGAGTCTGGAATCACAGCCCTACCCAGGCTGGGTGAGGTAAATGTAGGTAGCTGGAACGATTCCCAGCGAATGGAGGGTAAAACCCTCCGTCCTGACTAGTTCAAATCAGGACGTTAAAACCAAATACAATCAACTGGTCACCATCGTTTTAAAATGAGGTTGGTGTGATAATTGGTGCTTCTTTTGTGGAACTTCAACCAGCATATAATAATGAAGAAAAAAAAACATACCTATTTAATCATAAAATCTATTACCAAAAATTAATTAATAATCAACTAGTGTTTTAACCTTGTATTGAAAAATTAGTAAAGAACTCGTTAAAAAACGGACAACTCTGTTTCGTGGTTTTGTTTACAATACAATTTTAATTATATTATGTACCTGTTGTACCTACGTACAAACGTACATACATGGTAGGTAGATGGAAATTCGATCTTGGTAAAATAAAGAGGGAAATGAAAGTGCCGAGTATTATTGAATCTTCCGAAATTGCCTCTTACTATGGCTCTAAGAAATGTTGACCCATATATTTGCCTAACTTCGAGTTGCTAAACATGGTGTCATTTCAGCATATTAATCAGTAGATATAAACAGAAGAAGCTAGAAATTATACTAGATATACATTTAATAATTATAAATTAATAGGCAAGCATATATCCTGAAAATATTCTGAAAAATTCAGCTTGATTGGACAAAAAATGCAACTTATATCACGTTACATACAAAGGTAGATGGATAATTAGATTGTGACAAATCAATGTTGATCGAGTAAGTTTAAAGTAATTAAAATGTAGTGTTATATTTCAAAGGTAAAATATTTCTTCCATCTCATTACCCAGAGGAAGCGTGCCTCTGATGCTCGAGCTATTGCCCCTTTGGATGGCCTATGATATCTTTTGTATCAGGAACTGATGCGAGCGAGAATCACCAGAAACGCGCCGAAGGGCAGAGCCAATCTTTTTTAGAAAAGATATCGACTCAGCTGCCCAAGGACCCAACGTTTCAACTGAGAACGCAAGAAAGCTATAGTTGTCTTTTATCCTTGAGTATTTCAAGTGCTTTTTGCGTGCAGCGTTCTCAGAGGAAAATCCAGGTCCTTCAGCATCGTTTCTGTTAGTTCTCGCTAACGAATCAGAACAGGTCGCATCCCACACCAGCGCACGTCCCTTCTCCCAAGCAACATTTGTTACACCATCCGGCCTCTTCCCATCTTCTCGCATCAGTCCAGCAGGTTCCAACTGAGAGCTTATGTTTATGGATTGAAGAGCTCGCTTGATTATAAAATTTATTTCTGAATGGCGAGAATATCTTCCTGGATTTTTCTTGCACCTCAAGCCATGATGTCCTAAGGAATCAGCCTCTTCTCCACATTGACACTGGTGAGTTCTACATAGAGTGCAGCCAAGACGGAGGCCAACACAGATCTTCATTGTGTTGTTATCCAACAGTGTGCCCAAGTTTGGACAAGGAATGGAATTCAGCCATGCTCCAGACCAAGGATTTTGTAGTAGTTGAAATCGATATCTATCTGTATCAGATGGGAAAAGCAGATTTGAAACGATGGTCTCTACATGAATCTCGTCCCAGTTCTTTTGGAGTGAAGTGATTGCAGGTACTTCTTGAGGTTGCCAGGCTTCCAGAGCATCTTTCAAATAGGGTAAGTTTAACTCGTAATCCTGGATAGTTACTATAGTAGATACGAGCTCCCTCACCCCATAAGCAGAAGACAAAAAAGCTGGGAGGGCGACATCACAGATTTTTCTTATACCAAGGCCACCTCTTTTGATTGGTAAACTGGATTGTGTCCATTGAGTATCATCTAGAGCAACATTCAGTGTTTCTTCCAGGGCTTTTTTTATTTCATCATCCATATGTTGTAACAAGTGGGGAAACTTCCAAATACATGATGTGCGAAGCACATAATTCAACTTCGGAATAGAGAGGCAATTCTTTAATAGAAAATATGCATAGTGAGCCTGAACGTCTTTGAGTCTATCCATCATGGTACTTATTTTTACAAATTTCTCTTTTGCAAAATCTTCCACTGCTGCATCATAGATTGGAGAACCTAAAAGTTCTAGGTTAGATTTGTGTTTCAACTGGATACCAGGAGCTAAAAGTTGAAATCTCTTGAACTGGTCATCGTCATAAAGATCATCATAGAAGAAGAGTTCACATTTGGCAGGATTTACTTTCAAACCAATGGCTTCGGCCTGTCTTACAATCTTTTCAAAATCTTCAAGCACAATATCTGGAGTGTCAAACAAAGAACCGTCATCAAGATACCAAATATTCAGACATGCCTTCAAAGATTCAATAATGGGATGAATGGCCAGACTGAAGCACAAGGGTCCACAAGGATCACCTTGTTGAGGGCCTACTTGTGAAAGGATAGGCTCATCTCCAAACATCAAGTTGGATGGATGACGATAGCACTGCCATAAAAAATTATAAAGCTTTGGAGCCTTTTCTCTTACATTCAAGAGCATGGTGTCTCTTTCACAGGAATTGAACGCATTGGAAAAATCGATTTTCAGTAATACTTTTCCATTGTTCGAGGGATCCATTAGAGAAGATCTAACACTGTGAATTGCGGCTTCACATCCAAGCTTCGTTCCAAATCCAAGTTGTTTGGGGAGAAGATAACCAGACAGTTCATCTTTTACTGCAAAACAAGCAACTTTTGCTGTAATTCTTCGAAATACAGAGCCAATAGCAATAGGTCTGAGTCCACCATCTTTCTTTTGTAGTGCGCAGAGAGAGGCGCCATAAAATAAAGGACAGAGAGATTCATTCAGCTTACCAGCTAGTAGAAAGTTGCACAGATTAGTAAGTGAGGTAAGCAACTTATTACCAGCTTCAGCAGCCGAGTAAGATACCAAATCTTTCATGTGCTGTGGAGACAAACCGTCTAATCCTCCACTGGACCCAGCTGGAAAAGAGTTGATAGCATTCAATACATTAGAAGACCGGGTAACTAGAGGAGGAGTTGAGTCATCAGGAGGTAGAGGAAAGTTCAAGTCTCTTGAAGGAGCTGGATGTTTTGTCTTGAGCTCATCATAGTTGGCATGACTAAAACTAGCAAGATTGTCATTGGAGCTGATGATCTTAATTGCACCCCTCACATCCAGATCAGCTAATTTAGTTTCAACTTGTTCAGCAACTGTTTTAGCCTTGAAAACTTTTTTCCTGTTATTGTTTTGCAGAGGTGAACTGTCAGAAATGAAGTTATTTCTGATCGATTGAACCAAAGTAAGACCTTTTTTTTTCTCATTTATTTTTAAGAATTTATAACTGAAAAATAAAAGATCCTCCCATGAGGATAAATCATTTTTTGAAATACATTTGTCAATTACTTTGGACAATTCAATTGCTACTAAAGCTCGAGTACTCTTTGGTATCCTTTTCAAGATTTTTGTATATCGCTTGGATTTGACAATATTGGTCATGAAATCTGTAACACGGGAATCATCACTGGTTGAAAAAGAGGGTGGAAATGTGTCATCAGATTCAGGAACAATTGATTGATTAGAAGCAATACTTCTTTGTTCACCGTGAACTCTTGTAAAATGAATATTCAATCCTCTTAGAGATTTAAAGGATCTGGAGCAATGACTACAGCAGTTATTTGGCACAGAGCTGATGACGGTTTCTTCTCCATTTTCAACCATTCCTTAGCAGTAGGTAAAAGAAATGTATCTAGAAACTTTGTAAAACTAAGACTAAAATTAACTTTGTTTTTAAAAAAGATTGATCACATTATATAACTGATGTTAAAGTTTGAATTTAAAAAAAAAATCGAGTTAAACCATACTCACTTCGTTCGAAATTAAACGGTCATAGATGGTTGACTCAAACAAGCAACTACTGTTTTTTTTTCTCACGAGAATACCGGACATCCAAAGTACAGAGTAAAAAAAAATCTACCTAGCCGGGATTCGAACCCAGGTCACCTTGCAAACTTTGTGTTTTACCTACACCAGTCGACGACCACAGAGACTGCTCAATACATAATATTTTATTATATTTATCATTTGATCTACATTAATCAATATTTTTGCCTCTTACTGGCCAATATTTTATACACTAGACCTAGTTTACCTCTTGATGTAGAAATCTTTCAATGAAGTTATAAAACGTTATTATTCCCATACCGATTAACCGGTCGGTTGGCAGCTTGGATGAAGCAAAGTCGATTGAATCCCATTCTTCTTTCAAGTTCTATGTGAGGCGAATTTTTTTTTGTTACTCTCATAAATATAAAATCAGTTTTTTTTTTTATATCTCACACTGTCGCTGATTTTTCTAAAATTTTATTTACATCGTAGTATAATTTTGCGTAATTAGACCTTTAGTAGGAACCTTCAGTCATCCACGTGGGATAATTAGGCGTGGCTCCAGGGTTCATTATAGATATTCCTTTAGAGGGCTCTAAATACTTTTCTACTTGTTTCAACCATCTGAAATTCAGTGATCTCATTTCCTTTGACTAGACCTTTCTAAAAACACCAAAAATACATCTCTAGGATAACAATAGACAGCTCTGGGCTCCATAATAAGTATTCCTTTCAAAGGCTATAACTCAAGTTTGGTCTAGTGTAATACTTTGGTTATATTTTTATATTTTTCCTATGATAAGGACTTTCAAAAAATACCACAATCGCAGCTCCAAGATAACCAGGGGCGGCTCTGTGCAATTTTCCGATTTTATTTTAGAAGGCTATATCTCCTACCCTATAAAAAATAAATACTTGAAACTACAAAAGGTATGCAGAAATAAAAATTCCCTATCCAAAAACGTAGCTCACGTCTTTCCACGATAAGCACACGTTGCTGTACCCTTGACAGAAAATTGGTCTGAAAAAAAAACCCGTATGAATAATTTCATGAAATTCAAGATTTTACGCGTGGCCAGAAAACGACTTTAACTGTACGTAGGAACCTCGCACTTTCGTGAAACACAATCTATTTTTGCGTCTCATTATGAATTTGACATAAAAATTGATAAAAGTTAGCGGGAAGTGGGCGAAAACAATAAAACAAAATACATATAAACTCTGTTTCGTGTTAATATAGGCCGGCTGGCTGGCGCTACTTGACGAGCGCTCGCCTACCGGCGAGCTTGATTATACAAAGTAAAATAAATTGAAGCTTTTATCTGTTGCAAACCCCACGGGAGTACATCAACGGCCCAGTTAGCTCAGTGGTTAAGGCGGCACTGGGTAAAGCTGGAGATGCTAGAGGTCCGCGGGTTCGAGCTGAGACATGTGATTTTTTTTAAACAAAATACTCTTTACTTATTTTAGTTTTACATAATTTACATTAAATTTAGTGAGTTTATGAGGTACTATTAACCTTTTTGTTGTGGGTTGTGTTGTACCTCATTTATAATATAAAATAAAAAATTAACAGTTAAAAAAAAATATAGGTATATATTATTATACATTTATTACTCAACACAATAAGCTTCGTTCTCAGTATTCTTTCACAGAAATTAATTGTAAAAATACATAGTTATCCTCCCATTTGGGATTTTTACCACATAATAATACATCTTGGGCATACTGGAATAATGGGACTTAAAAGTCCTTATTATTATATCTGACATAAATTAAGGAAATATGTTCAGGGTGTACCCACTATTTGAACCAGTTGAGGGGCCCATCTGGATAAAATGAATGGCACCACACATCATCCTTGTAAAAATCTGTGACACAGTGACAATTTATGAAACGGGATTAATTTTAGAATAACCCGGACTATCTCTCTAATCGTTCTTCGACTTGAGGGAGGGTCTCGCTTGTTATCTTACCTTCTTTTAAATATAATTAACCGAACACAGTGAGAACAAACTCACTAAGTGAGGTTATACGCCAGAGCAAAATTAGCACAATTTTTGTAGTTGTAGGAAAAAAAGTACAAGTGATGAAGGAACTCGGACTATAAATAAATATAGATTGGGGCACGATAAAGACAAGCTTTGAAAAAAGAACCATCAAAATCGTTTGAGTTAAGTTGGAGAAAACCAAACTTTAAAAACGTCATTTTTTTTCATAATTTTCTGATTCTTCTTTCACGTTGACCGCTCTACAGCCAAAACTACTTGACCGATTTTCACAAACGATGGCAATTTTTTTTCTCGTGAGTGGTAGGTGTGCTTTTTTATTGTTCTATTATCCTAAAATTTACATTTGGCCCTTAATTGGGAAAAGGATCATTTTCAGAGCTCAGAAAAAAGTTGGTGTATAGATATTCAGTATCTAGTATATTATCACTCTCCCAGATGAGTCAAAAGTCGCATATCTACTTTTTAGGTGAAAGAATAATTTGGAGAAGGATACTGTGCTTAGGTATGAATATCAAACTAAAATCTTTATCTTCACATTCAAACTGTTTCATTTATCAACACTTGTTCCTTTAAAGTCATTATTTAATATGTTAAATAGTTTTATATTGAAACAACATGTATCATTCACCCCACACCTATACAGGGCCACTACAAAAAGTTATAAGATCCCCCAAAAAATATCACTTCGTGACATAAAAAAGTCCCGCCAAGTCGTTCCCCAAAAATATTTCAGTTCCCAAATTCATCCCTCCCTCCCTTCCCAAAAAATATATTAGTTATTTGTGACCTCCCCCAAAAAAATTATTGAAATCAATTTATGGCCCCGCCTTTTATTCATTCACCTAAGTGCAACAGTATAGGTACTTATTAATAGCCTCCCCTCTCTCTTTCTTCTAATGTCCTCTTTCTTTTGTTCCTTATTGCATGTTGGAATGTTTCCTTTACAAACTCAGAACTTAAGTCTTATTTCCTTGCTCCTTTCACCGACTTGGGCTCTTGGCGGAGTACCACCAAGCAGGTCCGTTCTTAGCCAAAGGAACTGATGTCTTGGTTTTTTTCTAAGATTATATATAAATGTAGACATATGTAAACATGTGTTCCTTGGAAATGAGCCGGAATCGTGACTTGTTCTGATGGTCCAATTTTCGTTGGTGGCAGATATTTTGCGACTTAGATACAGATAATGCATCCTTGGGTCGCGGTCGGCTAGACTTCTCATTTCCTGTTCTCCATAAGAACCGTTATGTTAAATTATCTCTTTTTAATTCTTTAAAAATAGCACTGTCTATTAGATTTAAAAAAAAAATATTCCCAGTTAGTGGTACTCCGCCAAGAGCCCAAGTCGGTGAAAGGAGCAAGGAAATAAGACTTAAGTTCTGAGTTTGTAAAGGAAACATTCCAACATGCAATAAGGAACAAAAGAAAGAGGACATTAGAAGAAAGAGAGAGGGGAGGCTATTAATAAGTACCTATACTGTTGCACTTAGGTGAATGAATAAAAGGCGGGGCCATAAATTGATTTCAATAATTTTTTTGGGGGAGGTCACAAATAACTAATATATTTTTTGGGAAGGGAGGGAGGGATGAATTTGGGAACTGAAATATTTTTGGGGAACGACTTGGCGGGACTTTTTTATGTCACGAAGTGATATTTTTTGGGGGATATTCAAAGTACCTCGGAAAAGATAGCCGAAATATGACGAAGATGTTTTTTTTTTACAAGAAACGTGCACACACTCACAACATGTGCGCCAAATGTTGAGCAAACTAAATTGTTTGTGAATCTTTTTTTAAAAATAATAAAAGGTGTCACTGTTTTTTATTTCGTGACCTCGAGAAACTAGGGCCCAAGTGCTTTGTCGACAATGAACTCTGATTAAATCACTAAAGTTTATGCACAATCACATGGCTAATGGCCGCGCTTAATCAGTCTGTTAGTGACTGTGCACTCCACCTTGGATATTTTATGCTAGCAGTACACTCTCGCCGAGGCGCTCGGCATCGAGACCACCCGAGGCCAGGGACCGGGACTTGCACACGAGTGCTAGCCGAGCGTAGGCAAGGTGCACAAGTTCACTCTCGCGCTCGGCTGCCCTCGCCGAGGCAAGGCGAGAGTGTACTGGTAGCATTAGACTGTTACATGAAATTTCATCACTGTTCTGAATCTTTTCGACAGGTCCGCGTTTCGCCGCAGCTCATCTTGGCCGCATATCAATTCCTCTGTACAGGTGAGTGGAACCAGCTTTGATAATCACATAACTAATGAATTGTTGAGAAATAAATATTCTGATAGATCCATGTATGATCACTTGATCAGATATGTGAGATATGTCTATTAGCTTATAGATAATCACATAGTTAATGAATTGTTGAGGAATACATAAATATTCTGAGAGATCCATGTATGATCTGAGGTAAGAAGTTAATACTATAGAACAGCGATTCGCAAACTTTTTTTATTTATTTATTGTGTAAGTGCCGCGCCGTAGCCTCTTGAGCATACCTATAAAATATACGTGAAGGAGGTCCTTGGGGTTCTCTGACGGGCCACGGACTCTAGTTTGGGAAACACTGATGTAGGTGTAGAAGATTCAGGAAATGAGTTAGAATTATTTCTGTACAAAATTACTCTTTGCGAAGTTTTTGTGGATACTTCATTAAATTTGCTTTGTGCTTGTCTTCACTGTCCAATTTTTTTCCGTTTGACGTCCATAAAATTATAAATAAAATTGTTAAATTCAAAATCTCATGAGTTGAAAATTAAAATTTGATTACACCTCTTTCGCTCATAGATACAAGAATACTTCACAAATAGTACAGTATAAAACTCTATTTATTACCCAAAAATTCACGCATTAAATAAATAAATAAACTGATTCATAGATCTTAACAAAGCCTTTGATAACTTTTAGTTTGGCTTACATAGTTGTATTTTTTTCTCAAGACTCAACATCTAGATATTCTAGATGTATCCTTCTTGATAGACAAAGTCCACTAAGTTTACCGTACCGTATCCTTTTTTCTTTCTCTTTGCCTCAGAAAAACATATAAGCAGGAATAAGTGGGGAATTGGTCGCCACCAAAGTGAGTACTCTCAGTCCATCCTAACTAGCAACGCGGCGCCGGTGTTTGCATTATTGCTCGTTATCTCCTATTTTGTTACAAATTGTATTTCGTTAGAAAAATCCTGAGTTGGAGAGATTTCTTTACAATAATTGAACCGGAGGTGCAGTGATTTTACCCGCAATTCTGAAATCATTCTTAAAATACCCCTTTCAACCGTCCCACAACGCCCTCTTATAGGTTATTTCGTTCAAATTAACCAATCAGAATGCGTTGTGTGACGGTTGAAAGGGAGATTTGGGTATTATGAGAGTGAGAGTGCTTTCTTTAACCAAAGCTTGTTAACAAAATATTGGCTGAAGACTAGAGAGGAAAAGATTTGTTACAAAATAAGGGCCGGAGTGTGACCGACGCGACGCGACGACGATGTTGGCAATAATAGAAAAAATCCGTTTTCTCACAATAAAATTTAAGTTTTGCTAACGTCAGAATTTTTCTAACGAAATACAAAATGCCTAGCTAGGTATAGGAATGAATTTACTGAATGGCTTTTGCATTGTTACTTTGAGCACAAATTCATGACCTATTTCTACATTACTTTTTTTAAATTTAATTCACCAAATAATAAGAAAAGGTTTTTTAATCAATTTCAAATCAGATCCAGGGAACTAAAGAGTAGGTGTATGTACTTTGTAACCACTACGTTTCACCGATTGCTGATTTAGTGGGTAGCTCAGCACTACAAATTTCCAAACCTCATCAATTGTCATACTGTCCATATTCCTTCTCGCAACGAAACCACTGGTCGTTACTCATACAAGTAACATCGTGTTCATTTTTCCTCATGAGGTATTAGTGGACCCCGGACATCCAAGTACAGAGCAGAAAATTCGCTACCCAGCCGGCAATCGAATCCAGGTCCCCGTGCGTGCAAGTCAAGTGCTCAAAACCACTCGACCACAGTGACTACGGAACTTTGTAAATAATTAAATTGATTTCAAAACAATAACAAAGAAATGTGGTGATCTATATTTTAACATTTAATTTTCTTTAAATTAACTCCATAACGTGTAAATCTCTCGCGCGTATTGGTCATATTGGAATGATAACATTTTGAGCACTTCACTTTGTATTTTCAGGATTTATTTTAATCTTTGAAAATTATTAAATGCAATATAAAGCAATATAATGCTAACAGATGAACTTGTGGGTATTTCAAGAATGATTGACATACATACATGTACATAATTAATTATAACAATAAAACTTCATACATGATGAGTTACGACAAGCTAAAGTGTATAGTATTTCCGTTTCATAAAGCTTTACGATTTCCCTTTGAACTGGCTCACAAAAGTCCATTCCTAAAGTGTAAACAAATGAATTTAAAAAAAAAAAATATATTTTGTACAAGTTTAATTCATTTTCTTGTGTCTTTTGGTTTTATCTAATTCATTCAAATAAATAATAAGCACGAGCAAAAATGGAAGAAAATGTGTTGCAGTTCACTCGACAAATGACTTTAATAATCAATAAATTCGTAAAGTTTCTTTATGGAACAGAATTTGAATCTTGAAGTGTAAACTCGTCAAGTATGAAGTGTAAAGTGGTTTATGTAACAGGCCCCTGGAATAAATAAAGAATTTTTCTCATAAAAAAAAGCATGATTGGCTGTATTCATGTACTATTATTAAATCATTCTTTACTTTACCGTGCATTGGTAGTCAAGTGGTTAAGGCGCTAGTCTGGTAATTTGGTTCGATTCCCACCCAATGCATGAATTTTTCCCCATTAATTTGAGTTTGTGATCACATAACAATAAGACTCTGAGGGTTTAGAAAATGCTTTGAGCATTAACCTCGCCTGGTGGTTACCTTCCACTACACTACCTATCCAATGTCCATTTTTTCAGGTCCAGATAATTTTGGTTTCAGATGATTTGAGTTTAACTGGAGTGCATGTGAGAAAAATTACACTATGCTAATGTGTTAAGGTGTGGCATTTACGATTTTACGTTTGAGGACAAAAGTATTTCAAAGTAGGTACAAGTTGTAAAGTTAAGTGGATGGAATAAAGTTATGATCTTAAAAAATATATAGGTAACTAAGTAGTACTTATATATTTTTTTCTTCTCTTAACCCAAAGTTTTGTAGGTACATAACTTTTACCCTTTGGCCCAAAGTTTGGGGATTCAATACATACCTGTCATTATTTTTTTAATGACAGGTAAGTTAATCCAAAATTACTCGTAATTATGTAGCTGCATATTTTTTATCATTAAAAAATACAATTTTTATTTCTTCTAAATTTAATCGAAATAAATATTTGTTTGGTTTTTTAGATAGGGAAGGGATAGCCTCAGAAATTAATTTAAAGTTTTTCAAATTTCTTGCTTTCAATAAAGATTTTTTAATAATATTTTAATTGTTTTTTCTTCTAGGTGTCCAGCCATTCTTACCCGAGTATATTTCACCTACCGTTCTATGGCGGATGCTTCAGTACGACATCTACCGCCAAGTAAAACCCAATGAAACAGAAGATAGTGTTATCTATCAGGAGGTAAGGAAACAGAAGATAGTGTTATCTATCAGGAGGTAAGGAAACAGAAGATAGTGTTATCTATCAGGAGGTGAGAAAACAGAAGATAGTGTTATCAATCAGGAGGTAAGGAAACAGAAGATAGTGTTATCTATCAGGAGGTAAGGAAACAGAAGATAGTGTTATCTATCAGGAGGTAAGGAAACAGAAGATAGTGTTATCTATCAGGAGGTAAGGAAACAGAAGAGAGTGTTATCTATCAGCAGGTAAGGAAACAGAAGATAGTGTTATCTATCAGGAGGTAAGGAAACAGAAGAGAGTGTTATCTATCAGGAGGTAAGGAAACAGAAGATAGTGTTATCTATCAGGAGGTAAGGAAACAGAAGAGAGTGTTATCTATCAGGAGGTAAGGAAACAGAAGATAGTGTTATCTATCAGGAGGTAAGGAAACAGAAGATAGTGTTATCTATCAGGAGGTAAGGAAACAGAGATAGTGTTATCTATCAGGAGGTAAGGAAACAGAAGATAGTGTTATCTATCAGGAGGTAAGGAAACAGAAGATAGTGTTATCTATCAGGAGGTAAGGAAACAGAAGATAGTGTTATCTATCAGGAGGTAAGGAAACAGAAGATAGTGTTATCTATCAGGAGGTAAGGAAACAGAAGATAGTGTTATCTATCAGGAGGTAAGGAAACAGAAGATAGTATTATCTATCAGCAGGTAAGGAAACAGAAGATAGTGTTATCTATCAGGAGGTAAGGGAACAGAAGATAGTATTATCTATCAGCAGGTAAGGAAACAGAAGATCTAGTGTTATCTATCAGGAGGTAAAGGAAACAGAAGATAGTATTATCTATCAGCAGGTAAGGAAACAGAAGATAGTGTTATCTATCAGGAGGTAAGACATTAATAACACCTATTAAGAGGGTTTTTTTCATAACTTTTCTTGCTATTTCAAAATCACAAGACAAAAAAAGGACACTCATTTTCCTCCGACAAACTGCAAAAAAAAAGAAAGGATGATGTCGGTTTTTTTTTGTCGGAGGTCAGGGGCCCTCGCGGTCTGTTAGTCACCAAATACAGATACAAAAACGTCAAAAAAAAATCTAGGAAAGGGCGGATTCGAACCCTGACCGTGCGGTTGAGAAACATCAGGCGCACTAAGTTTTCAAATACTAAAGTTTTAAACCGACCTCAGTAGCTGGATCGATAAGGCGGCGGACTTGTAACCTGCAGGTCGGTGGTTCAAGTCCCAGTTTCAATGTAGATTTAGTAAAGCGAGTTTGAGTAGTTGTGATATCACAAAAGTGATCAACACAAATATGATTAACTTACTTTTTATTTTATTTTTTACTAAAGTTTCAAGCCCGCACTTATTTTTCCAGAATCTCGGGACTCGAGCCACCGTCCTAGTTTAGACCAATTCAGTATAAACAGAAAAGTTTCAGAATTACATTATTCCTTGTGCCAAAACCAACATTAAAAAAATGTGCCTCTACAAACCAACCTCAACCATGAGGTTGAACAACGTTGACCCTGCATGAGCGGGATAAGACAAGAAGGGAATATAAGAATAATCTTATATTCAATGACAATTAATCTTAATATTCCAATAACATTATTTAATCTTAATATCCAATAGACATTATATATCTTAATATTCAATAGACATTATATTATATCTTAATTTTCGCAATATTCCAGGTAAGAGCGCGGACTACTTCGTGATGATACTGGAGGGCAGAGTGACCGTAAAAGGTCGGGATAGAACAGCTGAGTTTTGAGAGTGGCCCTTTACCTGTTTTCGCACTCATGCCCTCATCCGGGAGATGGCCACAGTGGGTAAGTTTGGGCCCTATAATAACTAGATCCGGGAGATGGCCACAGTGGGTAAGTTGGGCCCTATAATAACTAGATCCGGGAGATGGCCACAGTGGGTAAGTTGGGCCCGATAATAACTACATAATATAACTAAGATACAAACCGACCTCAGTAGCTTGATCGATAAGGTGCCGGACTTGAAACCTGGAGGTCGGTGGTTCAAGTCCCGGTTTCAGCGTAAATTTAGTAAAGCTAGTTTGAGTAGATGTGACATCACGATTGTGATGAACACAAATATGATAATTAAAAACTAAAACTACATATAGATACAGTAGAACGCCGATTATCCGAATTAATTGGAGACCAGGGTCGATTTGGTGGTTGAACTTTTGGATAATGGGACATAGACTGGTAACAAAGAAAAACGAACGTATCCACAGAGAATAAACTTATTAAGTTCTAACAAACACAGAGTAGAGCTTTAAATTATTTGAAACCAAAAACAAATATGAGCTAAAATAACAATTAAGTACATTAATTAGTTCTTAAAAGTTCGACAATAACACTCACTTGAACTCAATCACTAACAGGACCGATTCGGATAGTTGGCGATTCAGATAATCGGCTTCTACTGTACTAGCCTGGCTTGTAGGGTTGCCTATAATAACACTCTTAAGTGGAAGGTAACCACTAGGCGAGGTTGATGCACAAAGCATTGTCTACCACCTAACCCTCAGAGTCTTATTATTATGTGGCCACAAACCCAAAATTAATGAAGAAAAATTCGGCTAGTCTGTATCTGTTTATACTTATACATACTTATACATATGTAGTTCTCTAGCGAGACACTGGTCTACTCCCTGTTTAACATCCCCAAGTCAGACAGCTACTTCAGACGCTTGGGCATGTGTTTGTAGCCTGTCTATTCCGTCGTATGCCTCCCCTCTGATGGGCGAGAAATGACACAATACTTCCCATTTATGTGCTGGGTCAATATTCCGTAGTGCGCCTACTCTCATAAACTTAGGGCGGAATTAATAGACGCTTTTTGTAATAGCTCTGTGGCGCTAAGTCACCGATTGCGTTCTGTGAAAGATAGGGAAAATCACACTTACCAACGACTTTTTTTTTCCAATAACTTATTATAATTTTATTTTAATATTCAAACATATTCTTCATTTAATATTTAATAGTTACTGCATTATTTAATAGTTACTGCAATCCAATGTACTTCTCAGTATGTGGTGGATTGCAGCAAATAGTATTGTCTTCTATTTTTTCATGTTTTTTTTTTAAGTTTTGATATGTTGTCTATTGATTCCGCCCTAAATGTCTCCCCTCTTCAGACGCCCAGGCATCGAATACTGTGGGCGGGGCGTCAGGCACCGCTACGCCCACGCCATCACGGCTCCGTGTGGGCTCCATCAGCACCCTCGCAGACACGATAGGGTTCTGTCCTGACTACACAGTGGCGGCCTGCACAGAGCTCTCCTACCTCACTATCAACAGGGAGCTGTATGCGGCAGGGCGAAATGCCACTCAGGTATTTTATTTTTTTTTTATTTTTTAAAGATGAGTGTTTCACAGCCTTTTTTATTTTCGTAGCCATGAAACAGGAGCTACTGTAGACGCTTGTGGTCTGTGTTGTAGCCTGTCCATCCCGTAGTATGCCCCCCTCTGATGGGCGAGAAGTGACACAATTGGTATGAATTGGGAGTGAGAATACTTCACTGAATTTTTTAAAAAAAAAATATTTTATACATGACAAGTAAATGGTTCAAATATATATAAAACAATGACAGTTTACATCATTCATAATATTTTTAACTGAACTTATGCTAGTTTCTTTTGGCTGTCATTACCCCTTAAAATTGATTAATGAATTTATCGAATTCAAAATTAAAATAATTAACATGCTTGTTGAATATGAATTATAGTTCAATCGTTCATTAAATAAATAATGTACAAGTTTCTCAAATAAATTCTTAAAATTATTTTTTTAAAAATGAGTGTTTCACAGCCTTCTTTATTTCGTAGCCATGAAACAGCAGCGACTGTGGACGCTTGTGGTCTGTGTTGTAGTTTGCCATCCCGAGGTGTGCCTTCTTTGTAGTGGGGGAGAAGTTACACAATACTTGCCAATCAGGTGCTGGGTCAACACGAGCGCTCCAGAAGGTATTCCTCACAAAAAATGTAACCAAATTTACGAGTGGTAGTCACCGTGTCCGAGTGAGTTAGCGCGATAGGCATTGCACGCATGGTGACTGGGTTTGACCAGCGGGCCAGCACCTTTGATGTGAAGCAGCGACCAGTGACGGAATTACAGGCAAAAAGACAAGATACTGTAAATTAAAGTGGTAAAGTCCTCCAATTCTGCGTTACCCACAAAAATTGTGACATAATAACACAAAGAAACACACATTATTATTATTATTATTTGGTATTCCTTGATTCATTCCCTCCCTCTCTTTTCAGATCGAGCGCTCCCGACAACGCGCCAAGCAGAGAGGGGAAATAGGGGAAGGGGGCGGAGCTTCAATCAGTTTCCCCTCCTCTCCTCTCCTCCCGCGCGATGATAGGTTCAGTGCTCTCTACCTCGCCAACTCTACCGAGAGCTTGGTCACGCCCGCTAATCACGCGATAGCCAATGAGAGACGAGATAGCAAGCGGATTACGTTTAAAGACGGTGAGTCGTGGGTTCACCCCTAAATCAATAACAAATCAGTATAAGCTGAAAAGAGAGAAGTTGTACTAGATGTACATGAATATCAGAACATACCTGGACAGCTGTTTCGAGCTTATTTGCTCTCATCAGCAGGTAATAGTTCTGAATATCTATGTCATCAACTAACCTCTCAGAAAAAATATAATCAAACAAAGTTTTTTAGAAATTAAAATGAAAAGTTAAACTTTCACTCAAACTCAAAAAAACAGGAAACTCGCTGTACTATAAATTCTCCTTCTTGTTTCCCGCACACTCTCTGGGTCAAATTATGAAACAGGATTAAAGTTCAGCTAAGTTAGACATCACGTAGGTGGAGGTGTAATCGGAGTTTGAACCAATCACAGAGCTCTATAGCCCGAGATAAGGGATATTGTCCCCTTAGATTAAATCTAATCCTGGTTTATAATTCGGCCCTTAGTGCCAAATTATGAAACATGATTACGGGACAAGTTAAGCTAAGACACGCCCTCTAGTCGCTAGTTTCAACCAATCACAGCACACTATAGCCTGAGTGTGTCCAATTGTCCATTTAGATTAAGGCGAAATTAAAATAAACAAAATCGAGATCTTAAGTCATGACTTAGCATTGGTTTTCCCCATCAAGACAATACACAAAATCTAGACGTAGCTCTACAGAGGTATTACAAAACGTCTATTAATTCCACCCTTAATCCTATTATTATCTGACCTGGTTGCAGGTTGCAGGGTTTTCAGTGAAACCCTTACAATTAACACTGCGACCTAATTAGATCTATTGTGACCAGTTGATTCTATTCGGTTTTAACGTCCTGATTTTAGATAGTCAGGACGGGGTTTTACTTTCCATTCGCTGGGAATCGTACCAGCTACCCACATTAACCTCACCCAGCCTGGGGTAGGGCCGGCAGTGCCAGTCTCACGTGTTTGGAAGGGACAGAATTTTTTTTCGAAAAGTCTGACCCAACCGGGAGTCGAACTCGAGACCTCTGGACTACGGGCAGTTGTCACAACCATTACGCCACGGAGGCTGGCCCCTTAATCCTAAATCTAATACTATTTTAATAATTTGAACCTTATTTATTTATTTACACTTTATTAATTTGACATATTATATACAACATAAATAATTACAAATTAAAATACAATATAGGTAATAGGAAAAAAAAATAAAGAAAAAATAAATAAATATATTCATAATATATGTCCTAACTAAAGGGCGGGATTATTGCCTTTGGCAATCTCTTCCACCCAACCCTTCTCTTCCACCCAACCCTTCTCTTCCACCCAACCCTTCTCTTCCACCCAACCCTTCTCTTCCACCCAACCCTTCTCTTCCACCCAACCCTTCTCTTCCACCCAACCCTTCTCTTCCACCCAACCCTTCTCTTCCACCCAACCCTTCTCTTCCACCCAACCCTTCTCTTCCACCCAACCCTTCTCTCCCACCCAACCCTTACACTTCTTTCCCTATAATTTCCAGAGGAGCGACACGCAGAGGACGCAGCCACCACAGGGAAGAGCTGATATTCACTCACCCTGGCGCCGGAGAAGCTATCCCTGCCGCCTATCCTGCTGTCTGAAGGTCGCCTGGACACCAGGTTCTGAGTTCGGACCCGGGAGTGGAAATAAATTTACTCACCAAGTTCTGAGTTTGAACCAAGGATTCAGAAGAATTTTAGTAAATTTACTAAGTTCAAAGTTCGAGTTTGGAATGAAATTTAGGGCGGAATTAATAGACAACATCAATAACTTAAGTCTTTGGTAAGTGTCGGTTTTCCCTATCTTACAGTCTTACACAGTACGCAATCCGTGACTTAGCGCCACAGAGGTATTACAAAAACGTCTATTAGTTCCGCCCTTAGTGACCAAATTTTGGGTTCCAGACTCATGGATAGAAATTTAGTAGGTAACCAAGTCTTGTCTGAAAAAGTGGACACATTTATTTTAGGGTTCGGACCGAGGATTTGGAGGAAATTTATCAAGTTTCAGATTCTAGATCTGAAATTGGACAGAAATTTAGTGACCAAGTTTTGGGTTCCAGACTCGTGGACAGATAACCAAATCTTGTCTAGATTAGTCTAGAGCTTTCTAGAGACAGAAAAAAATTGAGACTAAGTTTAGCGTTCGGCCCGATGATTTGTAGAAAATTTCCAGATCTGAAGTTTCAAGTTCCAGATCTGAAATTGGAAAGAAATTTAGTGATCATGTTTTAGGTTCTCATGGACAGATATTTATGTTTAAAGTACTCTGACTATAAAAAAAGGGTGTCCAAATTCAGGGTTCGGACCTAGAATTCGGACAAAATTTTGGGTTCCAGATTTCAAAAGGGAAAGAAATTTAGTTACCAAGTTATGAGTTTGAACCCAGGATTCGCAAGAATTTTAGTAAATTCACCAAGTTTTGTATTGTGTACCTAAAATTGGGACAAAATTTGTGTTCCAGATCTAAAATGAAGATAAATTTAGCAAAGAAGTTCTAAATTTGAACCAAGGATTCAGAAGAATTTTAACAAATTTACGAAATTCTAGCAAACTTCGAATCGAGGATTGGAAAGATTTACAATTTTTTACCAATAAATTGTAAGAAGATTTAGTATTTTTAAAAGTACTGACCTTTTAGTTGAGATCCAGTATAGGAAGGTAATTTAATAAATTTACCTACCAAGTTTTGAGCATAAATCCGGAATTGAAAAGAAATTAACCAAATGAGAGAGCAGATAAATTGAAAGATATTCCATAAAGTTACATGTGACTTTTCCACGAACACGTACATACCACAACAAAGTTAAGCTATCCAAACTATTCCTCAAGCTCGCCTTACAAGATGTTTGCCATAGTTGGGACTCGAACCACCTACCAACTACAAAACATATCACTCGAGCTTCTGTATACATTCCATAAATATAATACGCATTTAATAATATAAGATATGAATATAGAACATTCACAATGTAAAAATACATTTCACATTTATTACAATTCCAAAGAGATATTTCGTATAGAGACATTCCAATTAGATATTCTGTGAAAATAATAAGTAAAAAGTTATCATATTTGTGTTAATCACTTTCGTGATATCACAACTACTCAAACTCGCTTTACTAAAACTACGCTGAAACCGGGACTTGAACCACCGACCTCCAGGTTCAAAGTCCGCTGCCTTATCGATCAAGCTACTGAGGTCGGTGAAAATAATAAGTAGATTTAAAAAAAATATGAGTGTTCCACAGCCGTTTTTATTTCGTAGCCATGAAACAGGAGCTACTGTACACGCTTGTAGTCCGTGTTGTAGCCTGCCCATCCCGTAGTAGTCCTCCCATCTGATGGGCGAGTATGTTAATGAAGATATTTTATCATTCTTTGCATTTTTTGTAAAAATATATTCCTTAGGGATACCTCCCTAGGAATAGTGAGAACGATCAGAAGCAACAGAACTAGGAGGGATCAATTGAAGAAAACAGAAATGTTATATACTACCGGCCTTTGTCAATTCAACTTTGTCTAATGCAATTATTATACTACACACTTAGTTTTTATAATTCACTTAGGGGCTAATTATAAAACAGGATTAAAGTTAAGGCTAAAAAATCCTCCCTCAATTCGGAGTTTCAACCACAGCGCACTTAAGGAACAGTGTGGTTTATCTTTTAAAAAAAGAAAAAAAACATGAGTGTTTCACAGAAGCTACTGTAGACGCTTGTGGTCTTTGTTGTAGCCTGCCCATCCCATAGTATGCCTTCCCTCTGATGGGAGAGAAGTGACACAATACTTCCCATTTAGGAACTGGGTCAATACGAGTGCACCAGAAGGTATCCCTTACAAACAATTGTGACCAAATTAAGAATACAAATTTTTGTCAGCACGGGGATCGAACCCGGAACCTTCCACATGGTAAGCGAGTGCTTAACCACTGAGCTAATCACGCGCTCTAATCCTGTTTTATAATTGAGCCCTTACGTATTCATTATTTCTCATGAAACCTTCACTATCGTACATATTTCTAAAATGATAGCTACTTTCGAGTTTTTGTTTGAGTGCGAAATTAACAGACAGAATCAGGATCACAAGTACGTAAAATTTAGACTGAAGCCACAAAGGTATTTCAAAAATGTCTGTTGATTCAGCCCTTTGAAGGTGCTATACAAAAAATCGTGGCCTTCCTTTGATTTTATTTAATTTGCTCATTGATTTTTGTGCAATTTGTTTATGTTGATTTTTTTTTAACATGTAACCATGTTTGCTACCAGAACTTTGCTTTTAAACATTTGACCCACATTGGGTTTACAGAATTTTATATGTTACTTTTACACTTATAGATTGTCAGCAATGGCTAGGTCGAGGATTCTTATGCTGGCTAAGGCTGGGATCCCACTGAGTGCTTTGGGAGCATTTTGGGCTGAATTATTTCTTGAAACAGGATTAGATTTTATCTCTATCCCTTCACTCGGGCTCTAGGTGCCTTTATGTAGAGCTATCTCAATAGATATTTTTTTTAATTTCTGTTGCCTAGTATAGTAATGATCTAATGATCGTTTCTTAATTAGATAGATAATTAATTAAAAATATTAATCAATTTACCTACATATTTCTTAATTGTTTACTTTAAGAGTACCTTTATAAAAACTACAAAATTAATGACTTTACAAAATTATTTATTATTAAATTGATGGATTCCTTTACTTTAAAAGTTGTAACGTTTTTAGATTTCAATCCATCAATTTACTTAATTTTATTGTAAGCGAGCTTTTTAAACTTTTAGTGTCAAGCAAAAACCTACACCGTTCCAAGTTAATATTCACTTATAGAGTAGTAATTTAAACAGGTATTTTAAGACGCCTCAAATGACTCCAATGTTCATGAGATGTTAAACATAAAATAACGTCTCTCTTCTACTGAAATTTATCTAACAAAAAACCATTTTAAGCATTTTATCTATGTATATAATATTATTTCATTTATTTAACTTATATTTTCAGTGCTTGTTTATTGTTATATGTTTATAAAAAATAAATGATGAAAATGTATTAAAAGAAACAACTTTAAAACTCACTCTCACCTAAACATTTAAAATCATCTACCAATTCACGAAAACTTTGTACAAATAGTATTTAGTACTTAGGAAAAAATAATGTTACTTAATCCGACAGTAAAGTTACTTAATTCATATAATAAGATGTTAATTTGTTTTTAGTTTTGATGATATTTTCTTTTCACACTCAAAGTCTCACGCCTTTCTCAACCGTTAAATTTCGTTCAATGACACAATCAGAAGTGTTGTTTACTTACGAGAGTGAGAAGAAAGCTGTCCAGTGCGATTTGTAATTTGTTTTTAGTGTTAGGATATTTTAGTGCCTAGATTTTTCAAAAAGCGAACAATTCAATTGTCATTTTGTCTCATACGTAGTTTATGTTTTTATTTTTTGGAAACAATATACGATTATACCCCACTTTGTTGTTGAAACTAAATCCTTGATTCAATTTAATTATTTTCTCTCTATATTACAGTTGAACCTGAATACATTTTACTTCCGAGAAATTTCCAATATTAGAAATCGGAAGTTTTTTTTTGGCGGTTCCCTTAGTTTAGATTTCAACCAGTTCATGTAATTTTATTAATCATTTGTTTGAGAAATTGACTCTTTTTGAGAATCATAATTATATAGGTCATGCGAAAAATGCCAATATCATCTATCCTTAACTGTAGAGGACTCCCTCAGATCATGAAGCAGTGCCAATATCAGATGAGTAGAAGAAGATCCCTATTATTGGGATATCCAGATTGCATTACTACTCATAGAATTATCGTACATGTCTATTTTTATTTAAGAATAATCTGCGTGATTAGCCAGCGTCGATGGCATGTTGAATACACCGGTTCCCTTCAGAACACCGAAGTTAAGCGACATCCAGTGAGGTTAAGACTTGGATGGGTGACCATTCAAATTCTAATTCTCGTGACGCTGGCTTTTCCCGGCCCCACTCAGGCTGGGTGAGGTCAATGTGAGTAGCAGGTTTGTGAGTTTCCTGCGAATGGAGGGTAAAACCCCCGTCGTGATATGACCATGGCAGTTGAAAGCGACGTTAAACCCCACTTAAAAAAAAAAAAAATCTGCGTGATTAGGATATTAAGAAAATCATAACATCCTAATAACGAGATAAAAAGAGAAAGATATAAAGAAAAACCCGAATACAAGAGAACTCAATAGGCGGGAAGTTTTTTCTTTTAAATCCAGGGTTCTCTTATAAAGAGGTTATTTTCCCTTACAGAGAGGTAAATTTGTAGGATTTGAATCGCGGATCGCCAGCCGATCCAAGGAAGAAAGATCGGATTGTATCGTCCAAGTATCGGATCTATACATGAAACTCCAAGAAGTTTTCTTTTCTTCTTTGGTGAGAAAAGTACTTTCATCATCATAGGGTGGCGTCATCGTGAGCGATGGTAGCCAGACAGCGGAGGAATGACTCAGCACTTCTACCACTGTCTTTACAAGGAGGCTAATAATTGACAAGGGCCCCCAGAACCAAGCCAATGCTGGTCTACTGCCTGTTTATAGTCCCCCAGCCAGACAAAGTACTTTGGGAAAGTGAAATTTCTTCTTAAAAAAAAATCATTGCTCTTCCTTCTTACCACGAAACAGAACGATATCTGAAAAATCCCACTCTATGATAAAAAATGTTTAAAATGGGCAATCTTGTTTTGAGGGGAAAAAATGAGAATCCAAAGAAAATATTACAAATAAAAAAATATGATAATTAACAGGTGCGTTTATTGACAAGAAAATTATGAGGTTTGTTAAGTTGACAAAAGTTAACAGATTTGTGCTAATCACAAGAGTGATATTACGATAATCACTCGAACCAGCCTTACTAAAATTTACCATGCTTACGAATCGAACCACTAACCTCCAGGTTAGGAGTGAAACCACACGTTAACTCTATTTGCAAACACATAAATTATTGCTTTTGGTATCATACGTACTAGACTTAACAAATCTATTAAACAAAAAACCTTTGGACAGTCTGATTTTTTACAATTAATCAATAATGATGAAAGATAAAACAAGGAAATAACTAAAATAACAATAAAAATTACAGGGATAATATATCATACAAAATAAAACTCCAGTTAAAACTTAATGTTAAGTTATCATATTTGCGTTTATCACTTTCGTGATATCACATCTACTCAAAATCGCTTTACCAAATCTACGGGACTTGAACCACCGACCTCCAGGTTACAAATCTACCGCCTTATCGATCAAGCTACTGAGGTCGATGAAGCTTTATTTATTGTATATAGTTTTACATGATTACCTATCTCACGGTGGTGGAAAGATTATATGGACGGCCAGATCCAACGTCTAGGCTCCTACCAAAATTGAATAAAAACTTTGGTCGGCTCTAGTTTTGAAACCAGGATATTTCGCTCAAGAAATTGACAAGATAGTTTAGAGCATACGTTAGTGCTTCCTCATAATTAGGTAATGCTGGAGAAGTCATGTAGAATCTGCTGAAGATCCAAGTTCTGATATTCTATGCTGGCTCTGGAATCGCTCACTACATTGCGAACCTGTGGGGAAAGAGAGATTTTTTTAATATAAATATCTTCACCTCACCCGAAGTTGCTTAACTTTGGTGATCCTACGAGAACCGGTGCATTCAACGCACCATCGATGCTGGCTTGCAATTTATGACATTGTCTTTTGCATTTTAGTATTTTTTTCTTATCAAAAGTTAGTTATTGAATATGTATGATTTTTTTGTGGGTAGCGCAGCATTACTAAGAGCCTCCTGTATTTTTCAAATTCTATTACATTAATTTTTTTTTACTCTGGTAATGCCGCCACTGATCGTTACTTATACAAGTAACTACTCATTTTTCCTCAGGAGGTATGAGTGGACCCCAAACATAGTTATTGAATATTTACGTAGGAAATGCAGTTTTGGACCAGTTTGTCATAGCTATTGAAGGAAATGAAGTTTACCATGTAGGTGAAGAACTTACCAAGTAGGTGAAGAACTTACCATGTAGGTGAAGAACTTACCATGTAGGTGAAGAACTTACCATGTAGGTGAAGAACTTACCATGTAGGTGAAGAACTTACCATGTAGGTGAAGAACTTACCATGTAGGTGAAGAACTTACCATGTAGGTGAAGAACTTACCATGTAGGTGAAGAACTTACCATGTAGGTGAAGAACTTACCATGTAGGTGAAGAACTTACCATGTAGGTGAAGAACTTACCCTGTAGGTGAAGAACTTACCATGTAGGTGAAGAACTTACCATGTAGGTGAAGAACTTACCATGTACCTAGGTGAAGAACTTACCATGTAGGTGAAGAACTTACCATGTAGGTGAAGAACTTACCATGTAGATGAAGAACTTACCATGTAGGTGAAGAACTTACCATGTAGGTGAAGAACTTACCATGTAGGTGAAGAAGGAAATGTGCTTTGGGCTCTCCGCGTATCTCTCAAACTGGTCCAGGTTATCTTGCAGCTTCAGCGTGAGACTGTCGTAGTTTGCCCGGACTATTTCTAGAATCTGAAATAATACAATTCAATTACAATGGTACCGCCTGTGTAATGGGCACAATTCCCTATTCCCCTAGTATGGAGGATTTTTTTTTACATTTTGTAAATTTTATGTTTTAAAATTAAATAAAAGCGCACGCAAAAAAAAAAAAAAAAAAATACAATGGTAATAGGTAATTACAATAGAATGTCCGAGCTATTTCTAGAATCTGAAATAATGATTACAATTCATTTACAATGATAGTAACTTTTCATTTTGTTAAAATAGATTACCCGGAGTTTTTTTAGGTCTGAAATAATACAATTCAATTACAATGGTAATAAGCTATCGTCGTTGGCGCGTTGAATGCACCGGTTCTCGTAGGATCATCGAAGTGAAGCAACGTCCAGCAAAGTGAAGACTTCGTGATGGTGGCATTCCAGCCCAACCCAGGCTAGGTGAGGTTAATGTGGATCGGAGGTTCTGAGTTTCCTGCGAATGGAGGGTAACAACCCCGTCGTGATATAATCATGCAGTTGAAAGCGACGTCAAACACAAATTAAAAAAAAAGATAATAAATTGTAATATTTATAGCTGGATCGAGATCTCCCTGCAAGGTCTGCTAGCAAGTTTGTGACTTTCTTGCGAATGGAGGGCAACACCCCCGTCGTGATATGACCATGTAGTTGAAAGCAACATTAACCACCCCCCCCAAAAAAAAAAAAAAAAAAATTGTAATTTATAGCTAGATCAAGATCCGCCTGCTAGGTCCAAGCTCATGTAGAGCTCCGTGATTGGTGGAAATTAAATCTACATGAGCTAGCACCTAGCAGCCGGATGTCGACCCCGCTATTAGCTACTAATCTTTTAAAAAATCTCAGCCAGAGTAAAGTAAACTCATTCGTGATTTGAAAACTCGCACAGTTTGGCCAGATATGTAGTCTATACAAATTCTTGTTCGAACAATGGTTGAAAAATAATTATTAAAAAATATATTAATCTAAATTTCTTTAAAGTAATATACAATACGAGTTTTTCGACACAAAATTTGACATGTAATTAAAAAATTCAAGTGTACCAAAGTAATTCGTTGAAAATTAACTGCTAGGTCCTATTCGTTAATTCTCTATGCTGTGAGAGTGACGTGGAACTAACCAGCACTTGGAAACAATCACGCGGTACAAAGTGTGGGATCTTGGGTTCGATGCCAGGACTCAGGTAAGATTTTCTATATTATCCACTTCAGGGGGATTGAAGTCACCGTGGCAGAGTGAGTTTGCGCGCTAGGCATTGCACGCACGGTGACCTGGGTTTGATTTCCAGCGGGGCAGAAATTTTTCTGCTCAGTACTTGGATGTTTGGGGTCCACTCATACCTTGTGAGGAAAAATGAGTGGTTACTTGTATGAGTAACAACCAGTGGCGGCATTACCAGAGTCAAAAGAAATTAATGTAATAGAATAATTCGAAATGTGAAAGAGGCTCTTAGGAATGCTGCGCTACCCACAAAAATTGTGAAGAGGCCTTGTGCTTCACCACAAATAAAATCATACATATACAATTATACATACACTTCAGGGCATTGTATCGAAAGTTAGACAACTTCGGTGCTGTAGTTGATATGACTACGGTTCAGTGTTGAGAGGTCGTGAGTTCGATTCCTCGGATAAGCAAAATTTTATAAAAAAAATTTCTTTACAAAATAACATGTTTATTTTGGACATCCACCCAGCCGGGACAAGACAAGTTACCTTCCCTCCCACTTGAGATTTTGACCACATAATAATAGGTCTTGGACTTACTGCTAGAATAATGGAACTCATTAGTTCTAATCGGGCAGTAAAAATAAGGCGATATTAATATTATATCCTCGATCTCAATATCTGGAATTTACTTTGCTTCCCTTTGAATTCTTCAGTTCTCTCTCTAACTTTTTTTGTCATTCTCTCACTTACTACGGCGTGCGGTCAAGAACGGTCACTATTCAACTCCAGAACCTGGATATAATAGAAACCAAGGGACAGAGCAAAAAGTCTATTATAAAGCAGTGGCGTAGCCAGGGAGGGGTTGTTGGGGACAAAACCCCCCCCCCCCCCCAAATGTAGGTCTAGCCACGCCACTGTTATAAAGAGGATTCTAATATAGCCAATTCTCTATTACACATAAACAGGAGACGCAGGGGCCTGAGATTTTCTCTATCATAAAGAATTTTCTATTATATCCGAGTCCATTATATCCAGGTTCCACTGTAATTCCTATCCTCGTTATCTCCAATTCTAAAATTTCCAGACACTTCTTCTTTTAGGAGATTGCATCAAGAACTGAGCGGACCACATCAAACTGTACTAACAGCAATCAGATTGCGATGAATAGTTTACAAAAAAGTTATCATATTTGTGTTCATCACTTTCGTGATATCACAACTACTCAAACTCGTTTCACTAAATCTACGCTGAAACCGGGACTTGAACCACCGACCTCCAGGTTACAAGTCCGCCGCCGCCTTATCAATCAAGCTACTGAGGTCTGTTGATCGTGATGAATACTATGAAATGAAGGAGAAACAATCAAGAAGCGAAAGTTAAAGAGTCCTTTGGGAAATAATTGAAATCTTGGGAATTCAGAGCATAATCTGAAACAAATTACTTTTTTTTCTTTCTTTTTTTTTCTCTCTTTAAGCACTTTAACTAGGTCTCATACCTGTCGTATATTTTTTTACTTTCCTTATCCTATAATAAGGAAAGTATTGTATTCGTCGAAAATTTGACCTACCCAGCTTTTCACATTTCTGGACGAATCATAGCCTCAGGATACCAAAAAAGTGGTTTTCAGCCATTGGTCCGTGCGTCTGTCTGTGTGTGTGTGTGTGTGTCTGTGTGTGTGTGAACAGGATATCTCAAGAACGGTAAGAGCTAGAGACTTGAAATTTGGTATGGTAATTAATTTTATACACCAGACGAACCATGAAACTTTTGGTTGAAATCGGCCGCATTCTGCGGCCGCAGGGCCGCAAATATTGGCCGCAAGCACCGCTTTTTTGAATTGGTTAAAGATACAAAAAAAGTTAGAGAACAACATTTTCTCAGATTAAAAAAATAATAGGGGTTCACTCTGATCATTTTTTTGATATCTTTAACTTTTTGGAAACCGGCCCCAATTTACCGGTATTGTAGGGGGACTTTTTTATTATTCACCCTAGATGGGGGTTGTGACATATCAAATTAAATGATTTTGAAGTGCTGATCACGAATTTGGCATTGATTTTTAGTTATCTGTTACCGTTCAGTCACCAGTGGCGGAATTCGACTCCTTTTTGGGAGATAAGGAAAGTCGTGTGATGTTTACACCAGATTTTTACGAATATATCTGTCTCTGTGTTTATTATGCTAATTATTTAAAAGTCACCATTTTTACATGCTTTTTCTAACTACAGATAATGATACTATAAATGTAAGTATATTTATTACATTTATTATTCCTTCTTAAGATTTTTTGGATGCCTAGAGGTCTTAGATGCTAGCTTAAAATAACTTAAAGCTCAGTATATTATTTTGTCAATTGTAAATTATAAAATAAATAATCTCAAAGAAACACAGAATATTTAATATTACTTGATGTTTCTTTGACAAAACAGGTTATCTGAGACTGGGTTTTACTCTGAATTTGTTGGAAACCCAAAAACATGTCATGCAAGTAATTTTCTTCATCATAATTTTAGCGTCTTATATTTATGTGCTCACAAACTCAAATTAATAACTAAAAATTCATGCACTTGATGGGATTCGAACCAACGGTTCCCTACACTACCTGGATTACTTGACTACCAGTGCACGGTTCTATATTTGTTCTATATCTGAGCTTAATGCATTGTGCCAGGCCAAGTTTCAGCAATTATTAACCTTCCTTGAAATCACAACTTTGAAAATTAAATTTCTTGGTTTATTTACAGGTATAAAAATGATTGTAACGGCATCAAAATTCATGGAGTATTCAAATTCAATGTGTTATCAAAATTGATTGTGACGACATAAAAATTCAAAATTGATTGTGACGACATCAAAATTCATGGAGTATTGAAATTTCATGTGATATCAAAATTGATTGTGACGACATCAAAATTCATGGAGTATTGAAATTCAGTGTGATATCCAAATTGATTGTGACGACATCAAAATTGATTGTGATGACATCAAAATTGATTGTGACGACATCAAAATTCAAAATTGATTGTGACGACATCAAAATTCATGAAGTATGATATCAAAATTGATTGTGATGACATCAAAATTCAAAATTGATTGTGACGACATCAAAATTGATTGTGACAACATCAAAATTGATTGTGACAACATCAAAGTTCATGGAGTATTGAAATTCAATGTAATATCAAAATTGATTGTGACGACATCAAAATTCATGGAGTATTGAAATTCAATGTGATATCAAAATTGACTGTGACGACATCAAAATTTATGGAGTTTTCAAATTCAGTGTGATATCAAAATTGATTGTGACGACATCAAAATTTATGGAGTATTGAAATTCAATGAGATATCAAAATTAATGGAGTATTGAAATTCAATGTGATTTCAAAATTGATTGTGACGACATCAAAATTCATGGAGTATTGAAATTCAATGTGATATCAAAATTGACTGTGACGACATCAAAATTCATGGAGTATTGAAATTCAATGTGATATCAAAATTGATTGTGACATCAAAATTCATTAAGTATTGAAATTCATTGTGATATCAAAGTTGATTGTGACGACATCAAAATTCATTAAGTATTGAAATTCATTGTGATATCAAAATTGATTGTGACGACATCAAAATTCATTAAGTATTGAAATTCATTGTGATATCAAAATTGATTGTGACGACATCAAAATTCATGGAGTATTGAAATTCAATGTCCTATGAAAATTGATTGTGACGACATCAAAATTCATGGAGTATTGAAATTCAATGTCCTATCAAAATTGATTGTGACGACATCAAAATTCATGGAGTATTGAAATTCAACGTGATATCAAAATTGATTGTGACGACATCAAAATTCATGGAGTACTGAAATTCAATGTGACATTGTCTGTAAAGATAAGAAATTTCGTGATCAAATTAAAGGTATGTAAAGCATTAACTAATTAATCTAATACTACAAAATGGTGACTTTTTATAAAAATTAAACGAATTAATAAAATTCATTTAGAGACATGATCATTTCAATTTTTGTGAAATAACTTTGATAATTTGTTATGCTCAGTGTTCCCAAGATGAAAGAAAAAGTGACGAGTTTAGTGATGTTCGAAGTAAAAACAATATAAATATTCATAAAAACGCATACTTCTTATTTTAATTACTTGGTCCAATACTTTGGACACCAACCTCAGAAGCTCACTTCTCAATGTAAGCTGAAGAGATGCTTCTAAACCTCAAGTTATCATAAGTGATTATCACAATTACTCAAACTAGCCTTACTCAATTGCCGCTGTCTATAGCACTAGAACCTACCTCAGAAGCTCACTTCTCAATGTAAGCTGAAGAGATGCTTCTAAACCTCAAGGTATCATAAGTGATTATCACAATTACTCAAACTAGCCTTACTCAATTGCCGCTGTCTATAGCACTAGAACCTACCTCAGAAGCTCACTTCTCAATGTAAGCTGAAGAGATGCTTCTAAACCTCAAGTTATCATAAGTGCTTATCACAATTACTCAAACTAGCCTTACTCAATTGCCGCTGTCTATAGCACTAGAACCTACCTCAGAAGCTCACTTCTCAATGTAAGCTGAAGAGATGCTTCTAAACCTCAAGGTATCATAAGTGATTATCACAATTACTCAAACTAGCCTTACTCAATTGCCGCTGTCTATAGCACTAGAACCTACCTCAGAAGCTCACTTCTCAATGTAAGCTGAAGAGATGCTTCTAAACCTCAAGTTATCATAAGTGCTTATCACAATTACTCAAACTAGCCTTACTCAATTGCCGCTGTCTATAGCACTAGAACCACCGACCTCAGGTAACGAGTCCGCCGCCTTATGAAACGAGCTTCAAAGGCCGCTTCCGAACTAATCAAAGGGTTGGGTGGAAGAGATTGCCATAGGCAATAACCCCGCCCTTTAGTTAGGACTTATGTTTTTATATATTTTCTATTCTTTTTCATTTTCATTGTATATTTTGTTTCCATTTTTTTTCATTGTTTAATTAATTATTTGTATGTAGGTACATAATGTCCAATTATACCTAATAAAGCATTGTATAATAATAATAATAATAATAATAATAATCTAATTATATCTGTCCCAGTAGCTCAGTGGTCAAGGCGTGTCGGTCTGGTAAACTAAAAGTCGCGGGTTCGAAATCCAGCCGGGTCATGACAAGTTATGCTCTCATTTTTTGCTTATTTCTGGAATAACGGAACTCATTGGTTCAGGGACGGGCAGCATAAATAAGGAGATACTATTAACCGAACACCGTGAGCTTCTGTTTTAACTTAAATAGTGGACGATTTGGCTTTTGTTTGGGGCCACTTGATTGCAGACCGGTTGATATATTTTTTTAAAATTAAAACCAATAGAGTGGGGTATTAAATAAAAGGTCTTGAAGTCCTAATGCTTGTTAGGATATTTAAATTCGATTAGAGAATTTTTGACATTTTCATGTCTTTGCTCTGGCACATAACCAAAATTATGTAACGAAATTATGTGACGAAATTATGTGACGAAATTATGTAACGAAATTATGTAACGAAATATTAAATTATAAAAAGAGAGAAGAGAAAAAGTATGTGTCATGCGCACAATAACGAAATATTAAATTATAAAAAGAGAGAAGAGAAAAAGTATGTGTCATGCGCACAATACGAAATTTGGTCAGTTAAGTTTTAGACCTTGAATAGTAAAGATCAAAATGTCCCAATGGTTGCAGACTCGTATGCAAGCGTTTTTAGCTTCTCTTTCTAACCTTAAGTTTTTATATATTTTGACAAAAGGGTTAAATTTACTAGATATACATATAATTTTTTACAAATAAATGTTTCTTCCAATTTGGCTGAGGTTTACAGATAAATTGGAAGAGAATTTGTCTGAGTTTTTACACAGAACTACTATTTATTATTACTCTAAACGCAAACCTCACCCCCCCCCCCACTCACCTGGTCACCCCCCCCTGCCCCCACTCACCTGGTCACCCCCCCCGCCCCCACTCACCTGCCCCCCCCCCCCCCACTCACCTGCCCCCCCCCCCCACTCACCTGGTCACCCCCCCCGCCCCCACTCACCTGCCCCCCCCCCACTCACCTGGTCACCCCCCCCCCGCCCCCACTCACCTGGTCACCCCCCCCCCCCCCGCCCCCACTCACCTGGTCTTCGGACGGCGTCGACAGCGCCTGTTTCGACAGCCACGCGTCTATCTTGGGCGCCAGATGGTTCACGATGGCGCGCACATTGATGAGCGCATGCGTCAAGGCCTGCGCCGACTGGACGTACACGCCGCCCGATGATTCTTCCTGTCTCTGCGCATGCCCGGACCCGGTATGCGCAGACCCGCTATGCGCAGACCCACTGTGCGCAGACCCGCTGTGCGCAGATCCTTCGGCGTGTTTGTGCGCCGCCGCGTACAGAGAGTCGAATATGACGTGCGTCCGTATGACCTCGTAGTAGAGGTCATCGTAGGAGGAGGGGGAGGGGAGGAACGTGTCACCGTACGTGATGAAGAGGTTGAAGATGTTGATGACCTGCGGAGGAGGAAGGGAGTCGTGGCGTAACGGTAGTGACCACTGCTTGTGGCCCGGGGGTCGCGAGTTCGAACCCCCGTTTAGGCAGATTTTTTAAACCAGAAATCTGTCATTTCTATCACATCTACGTAAAGATTAGGGTGTATTGACACATTTTAGTAATGTCACTCGAAGCAAATAATAATGGTGTACGAGAAACTTTGTAGTACGACTTTCTTCTAATGGGCGAGAGGTACACAATACTAAGGAGTTAATCACACGCTCATAAACTCAACTGGGCTATGGTGACTACATAATATCCCTTACAAACAAGTGTACCTAAATTTTAAATACAATTTTTTTTGTCGGCTCTGGGGATCAAACCCGGGAACTCCGCATGGCAAGCGAGTATCTTACCATTGAGTTAATCACGCGCTCATAAACTCAACTTGGTTATGTTGGCTACATAAAGGTTATGTCCCTTACACTCCTTACTAATGTCAAGGCTTGAAACCTGTAGTGCCTTGATAAGGTAAAGTTTTCAAACCTGTACAATTTAATAATTGGACATACGAGTATACAATATAAGAGAAGTAAAAGAGAAAAAATAAATAAATATATACATAATTAATATATGTCCTAACTAAAGGGCGGGGTTATTGCCTTTGGCAATCTCTTCCACCCAACCCTTTGGGTGGAAGAGATTTGCCTTGATAAGATAAAGTTTTCACACCTGTAGTGCCAGATGGTAGATGTTCATCTTCCTTGCCAGATGAGTCTCGTTGGTCTGCAGGAACTTGAGTAGGGTGATGAGGGCACTCCACAGAGTCTTCCAGTTGTAGTCTGTCCTGACTCGGTAGCTCTTCTGATAGCACAGGACCCGGTGAATGATACCCACTGCTAGAGTGTACAACTCTATGGGGAACACCTGAAATGAAACAGGTTGGATTACAATGGGTTATTGGATTAAATTAATTAGATTGTATTACATTGAGGAACCCTCCAGTGAAACAGATTGTATTACAATGAGGAACCCTTGAAATTAAACATATTATATTCCAATTGGAAAAAGCTAAAATGAAGCATAGGATTTCAATGGGAAAAAGTCTTTCAGTTGTAGTTTGTCCTGACTCGGTAGCTCTTCTGGTAGCAGAGGATCCGGTGAATGATACCCACCGCTAGTGTGTACAACTCTATGGGGAACACCTGAAATGAAGCAGGTTGGATTAAAATGGGGCGACCCTCCAGTGAAACAACAATGAGGGACCTTCCAGTGAAACAGATTGTATCACAAACAGGAACCCTTGAAATGAAACAGATTATTTTGCAATTGGAAAAAGCTAAAATGAAGCATAGGATTTCAATGGGAATAAGTCTTCCAGTTGTAGTCTGTCCTGACTCGGTAGCTCTTCTGATAGCAGAGTATAAATCTATGGGGAACACCTGAAATGAAGCAAGTTGGATTACAACGAGGACTTTCTAGTGAAACAGATTGGGTTACAATGGGTTATAGGATTAAGTTAATTAGATTGTATTAGAGTGAGGAACCTCTGAAATGAAACAAATTGTGTTATAATGAGGAACCCTTGATATTTAGATAGATAATAGTCCACTGGGAAACAGCTGAAATGAAACAGATTGAAATGAAACAGTGGATTTTAATGGGAATAAGTTTTCTAACTTGAGTCAGTCCTAACTCAGTAGCTCTTCTAAGAGCAGAGGACCCAATGAATGATGTCCACCCCAAGAGTCTATACAACTTTATGGGGAAACCGTGAAATGAAACAGGTTGGACTTCAAAGGGGAACACCTGAAATGAAACTGATTAGATTTCAATGGGGATAAATCTTCCAGTTGTAGTCTGTCCTGACTCGGTAGCTCTTCTGGTACAGAGGACCCCGTGAATGATCCCCACCGCTAGAGTGTATAACTCTATGGGGAACACCTGAAATGAAACAGGTTGGATTACAATGAGGACTTTCTAGTGAAACAGATTGCATTACAATGAGGAACCTTTGAAATGAAACAGATTATATTCCAATTGGAAAAAGTTAAAATGAAGCATAGGATTTCAATGGGAAAAAGTCTTTCAGTTGTAGTCTGTCCTGACTCGGTAGCTCTTCTGATAGCAGAGGACCCGGTGAATGATCCCCACCGCTAGAGTGTACAAAACTCTATGGGGAACACCTGAAATGAAGCAGGTTGGATTAAAATGGGGCGACCCTCCAGTGAAACAACAATGAGGACCTTCCAGTGAAACAGATTGTATTACAATGAGGAACCCTTGAAATGAAAAAAAAAAAAAAATATTCCAATTGGAAAAAGCTAAAATGAAACATAGGATTTCAATGGGAATAAATCTTCCAGTTGTAGTCTGTCCTGACTCGGTAGCTCTTCTGATAGCAGAGGACCCCGTGAATGATCCCCACCGCTAGAGTGTACAACTCTATGGGGAACACCTGAAATGAAACAGGTTTTTTTTTTTTTTTTTAAATAAATCATTTGTTTTATTTTTCATATTTTTTTTTTTATACAGAGGACCCATCCTAAGCCATTTCTATTTGGCTTCTAAGATTTTTTATTTGGCTTCTAAGGTTGGTTTTAAATGGGGCGACCTTCCAGTAAAACAGATTATATCACAAACAGGAACCCTTGAAATGAAACAGATTATATTCCAATTGGAAAAAGCTAAAATGAAGCATAGGATTTCAATGGGAATAAGTCTTTCAGTTGTAGTCTGTCCTGACTCGGTAGCTCTTCTGATAGCAGAGTATGTCTATGGGGAACACCTGAAATGAAGCAGGTTGGATTAAAATGAGGACCTTCTAGTGAAACAGATTGGATTACAATGGGTTATTGGATGATTAAATCAAATTACAATGAGGAACCCTTGGACTTAAACAGATTGTGTTGTAATGAAATGTCAGCAGACATCATATACGATTTTTTTTTACTTTCCTTATCCTATTACCTATAAGGAAAGTACATGTTGTATTGGTCGAAAATTTGAACTACCCAGTTTTCACATATCTGGACAAATCATAGTCTCAGGATACCAAAAAAGTTGTTTTCACCATTGGTCCGAGCGTCTGTCTGTCTGTCTGTGTGTGAACACGATATCTCCAAAAGAGTAAAAGCTAGATACTTCTGGTTGAAATCGGCCGCAAGGGTCCTTTCTTTGAAATGGTTAAAATACAAAAAAAAAAACGTTAGAGAACAACATTTTCTTGGAATAAAAATAATAGGGGTTTACTCAGATCATTTTTTTGATATTTCAAACCAACCTCCCCCAATTTACAGGTCCGCAGCCTTATCGATCAGAGGACGGGAGCTTGAAATGAAACTGATTTGATTTCAATAATTAACACCTTAAATGAAATAAATTGGATTAAATGAGCAACAACTGTAGAGAAACTGTTGTGGAACTCCTACATTACTCATATGACTCACCAGGAACTCTTACCTTACTCATATGACTCATGAGGAACTCTTACCTTACTCATATGACTCATGAGGAACTCTTACCTTACTCATATGACTCATGAGGAACTCTTACCTTACTCATATGACTCATGAGGAACTCTTACCTTACTCATATGACTCATGAGGAACTCTTACCTTACTCATATGACTCATGATGAACTCTTACCTTACTCATATGACTCATGAGGAACTCTTACCTTACTCATATGACTCATAGAGGAACTCTTACCTTACTCATATGACTCATGAGGAACTCTTACCTTACTCATATGACTCATGAGGAACTCTTACCTTACTCATATGACTCACCAGGAACTCCTACCTTACTCATATGACTCATGAGGAACTCTTACCTTACTCATATGACTCATCAGGAACTCTTACCTTACTCATATGACTCATGAGGAACTCTTACCTTACTCATATGACTCATGAGTCTGTACAGCCATCGAAATTCTTTGGTACAAATAATTTTTGGCCCTGCTATCTCCAGATGTTTCAATCAGTTTGTTGCCAAGATGGTCAACAAAATCCTTCATTTCTTTGCAGAAGGGGCCATATGTTATAAAGCTCATAGAAAAAACTGGAATCACTAGGGCCAGTGAATTTCTAATTCAGCTAATCAGCATTGTCACTCACAGAGGCAATGCTGGAAGCATATTATCAGTACTTCCGATGAAAAGAGAAGATGACACCTTGTTTCACTCGCGCTTTTGCCATCACTACTCATGAGGAACTCTTACCTTACTCATATGACTCATGAGGAACTCGGTGACCAGATCCATCAGCACGGCGACCAGAGTCTGGTTCGGACTCGCGTCGGGCGAGAGTTTCCTGTGCCGCATCGGGACTCGAGCGAGCGGGACCGGTAGCGGAGACTCGCGTCGTGCATGAGCGAGCAAGCGGTGGGACATTCCGCCACGCACGTGAGGATGAGAAGGCAGAGCTTGGCGGTGTGCACGCTCGCCTCGCTGCGCGTGTCTTGCATCACGATGGAGCTGTGGATGAGGAAGCAAGATAAAATACAATACTTTCCTTATTATAGGATAAGGAAAGTAAAAAAGATAGAAAAAAGAAAGTTAGAAAAAGTTATCATATTTGTGTTGATCACTTTCGTGATATCACAACTACTCAAACTCGCTTTAATAAATCTACACTGAAACCGGGACTTGAACCACCGACCTCCAGGTTACAAGTCCACCGCCTTATCGATCAAGCTGCTGAGGTCGGTTGTGGATGAGGAAGCAAGATAATTTTTTTTTTTTTACTAATTTTTTTTATTTAAAAAAAGATTAGCTTAGTGGTAGGATACTCGGTTGCCATGAGGAAGGTCTCGTGTTCGATTCCCCGAGACGACAAAAAATGTAATTTAAATTTAGTTACAGATATTTGTAAGAGATACCTTTGGGTGCACTCGTGTTGACCCAGCACCTGACTTGACTTGACTTATGTCCTGTAATCTCGAGGCGGACGCAGGACCTCAAGTATTGTGTAAGAAGTATTGTGTCACTTCTCGACCAACAGAGGGGAGGCATACTACGGGATGGGCAGGCTACAACACAGACCACAAGAGTCTACAGTAGCTCCTGTTTCATGGCTACGAAATGAAAAAGGCTGTGAAACACGCATCTTTTTTTGTTTGTTTTTTTTTCAAGATTTTTATCTTTTCATGTCTGCTATAGTAATTTTCATAAGTTATTCTTATGTGGTTATAGAGGCGAACAGGCGGTAGCTACGCCTAATTGTTCTGATGATCTCTAACCGGGTCAGTAGATAACAGGTTCAGTGTGTGCCATCCTCGGGTTTTGAACCACCGACCTCCAGGTTACGAGTCCGCTAGCTTATATATCCAGCTGTAGAGGTCGTTGTTGTGTTTATTTTCACTTTCTATTCTTTACACTGTCATTAACACACAGGAGGTGTGGGTGTGTCAAAACAGTGTAATTATGGTGGCAGGTGAATAAGTGAGTACAGAAGTTACTACCTAATAAGTTTTTCATTTCATAAGAAAAAATGCTGAGTTGGTGTTGTTTGTTGGTAGTGGAGGCGTACTGCGTAGGTAGAGGCGGTGTCTGGATAGGAATGCTGATTACGATATTTGACACTGTTTTTAGCTAACTGTTATCGTTGAGTCACCAGTGGCAGACTTTGACTTTTTTCCGAGTGATAAGGAAAGTCGTGTGGTGTCACACCAAATTTTTACTTTCCTTATCCTATAATAAGGAAAGTAATGTATCTGTCGAAAATTTGACCTACCCAGTTTTTCACATTTCTGGTTTTAACATGAGTATAACGTCGCTTTCAACTGCATGGTCATGACAAGACAGGGGTGTTACACTGCGTTCGCTGGAAACTCACAAATCTGCTACTAACATTAACCTCACCCAGCCTGGGTTGGGCCGGAATGCCAGCATCATGAAGGCTTAACCTCGCTGGACGTAGTTTAACTTCAGTGATCCTACGAGAACCGGTGTTTTTAATGCGCCACCGACGCTTGCTTAATGGCTGTTAGCTATTCGTCCAACTGGAAAATTTACAGGAAGATATTTTTGCGCGTGTTAAAAAATTAGACCTTTAGTTTATCATAAAACTACACTCTTCTGTAATTGAGATAATAGGTTGTGTTAGAAAATGAGATTTATTGGTCTTAGCTAGGGGAATTTAAACAGAGAGTAGACCAGTAGTCTGGCTGGGGTATTATAAACAAAGAGTAGATCTGTAGTCTGGCTAAGAGATTATAAACAAAGAGTAGACCAATAGTCTGGCTGGGGGGCTATAATCAGAAAGTAGTCAAGTAGTCTGGTTAGGGGACTAAAAACAGGGAATAGACCAGTAGTCTTACTGGGGGGCTATAATCAGGAAGTGGACCAGTAGTCTGGCTGGAGTTTATAATGAGGAAGTAGAAAAATAGTCTGGCTGGGGGTTTATAATCAGGGAATCAGTCTGGTTGTCAGGATTTAAACTGTGGCACCATAATATACAGTTATACACCATCAGCCATCTGTATATCTAGGGAAAAAATTTCATGCAGGAAGTGCCCTCAAAACCAACAGATATTTATATCCACGCTTCTTAGATTAGCGGACTAAAGTTATCATATTTGTGTTAATCACTTTCGTGATATCACAACTACTCAAACTCGCTTTACTAAATCTACGCTGAAACCGGGTCTTTAACCACCGACCTCCAGATTAAAAGTTAAAAGTCCGCCGCCTTATCTATCAAGCCACTGAGGTCGGTGGATTAGCAGACTAGCGCTTACTCGGCAACTAAGGCATGTAGGAGAAGGAAGGCGGAATTAATACACGTTTTTATAATACCTCTGTGCTGGCGCTAAATCACGGTATGCGTACTTAGCAATGACTTGTGATATAGAATTTGTCTATATTAATATCGCCCTATGATTTCCAAAGAAAACAATGAGTTGAGTTTTTGGCTGTCGAATTGGAGTGAGGGATAGAAGGACTAACACGAACTATTTGACAATGACGTCGGAAATTCAAAAGGAATAAAAATATACATTACATCCTTTGGGTCACAATAAGTAGTTACCATGTATAAGTTTGCGTAAATCAATGTCGACGCTGCTAATTTTTCGCCGAATTCAAAAGGAACTAAAATATACATTACGTCCTTTGGGTCATAATAAGTAGGTACCATATCAGTTTGCGTAAATCAATGTCGACGCTGCTAATTTTTCACCAATCTCGGAATTCGAAACAGTCAAAACACCAACCTCCAGGTTACAAGTCCGCCGCCTTATTGATGAAGCTACTGAGGTCGGTCATTATTAACATGAAAGTAAATGCTCGTTTCATATGTTATTTTATGTCATATTATCATAGAATCCATGATAATTTAGTAGTTGACATCACAACATGACTAGTCACTTAAAATAACCTTTGAGAACCAACTCAAATGTGGTAACATCATTAAATGGACAATTTAATACCCTATTGAAAATACTTATGTACTTCTCTTGTTTAGTCAACACGAATGTCTATTTTTAAATCGGAAGGTAAGCCCCGCTATCGCGTCCATGAGTTCCATAACAATGATAATGGAATGAATACATATATGTAGGCGAATATGTACTTCTAAATCGGAGGGTAATAATAATAATAATGATAAAATACTTTGTAGGTACCATTTAAATAAACGAGAAACACTCTATAATAATAATAACAACACTCTCAACCACCTAACCCTCAGAGTCTTATTATTATGTGGTCACAAACTCAAATTCATGAGGAAAAATTCATGCACTTGATGGGATTCGAACCAACGGACCTTTACGCTACCTGGATTAGCAGACTAGCGCGTTAACCACTTGACTACCAATGCACGGTTAATCACACTTTACATTATTTACACACACAAACACAAAATGGGCACCTCTACCTACCCTTGCATTACAGAAATGAGAAAGCATATTTCAGCTGTCTAAATTACAGCTCAGGTGGGTAAGACAATAATTGACTACCTATTTTATGGTTCAAATTTCCAATGCCAGGGAATCGTCAAATTAGTCTTGAAGAGAATCTAGCAGGAAAGTGCATTAAATTTGACAATTAGAATGTGAAAAGGGTAGTTTCTGAATGGGTGAAAGCATTTTAAAAAATTAAACGTATTTGGTCCGAAGAAAAATTAAGTATTTCCATTCAAATACAATTGTTTGTTAAAGAAATCTGTTGGACATCGCATGGTCTCCTGAGCAACTTTGTTTTTTAATCAATCTGTTTATTACCTATGCACTAAAATGTTAAAGAGTGATTTCTAAAAATACCAAATGATATCGCATGTTCCTTTTGTTTTTAATAGATCAAAATTAAAAAATTAAAGATTAAATTGAATTAAAGATTAAACAATTAAAGATTAAATTAAAGATTTTAAGCCTAAGACGTGGTAAAAATTCCAAATATGAGGATAACTTGTCAGGTCCCGGCTGGGTTTCGAACCACTAAGCTTCGGATCATAAGTCGTGATCCGAATCTTTCAAATTACCAGATTGCTTTCAATCGAATCACAAGATACCGGAAGTTTCCTTTTTCTTTTTACTTCCGAGAATAACAATAGATTGCGGAAGTGTTGTGTTAGTTTTGAGAAGAAAAAAAAAAAAAAAAATGACCCGAGTTTTTGTATTTCCGATAAATTTCTAACATTAAGAATCGGAAGAATTGTGTTCGTGTTTGTTTAAAAAATATTTTTTTGCTCCGATTTCAATTTTTCAAATTTCTGGACGTTTCGTTATCTCCTGAGCAACTTTGGTTTTGTGTCTGTCTGCCCGTTAAATACATTCTTGTAACGCGGAAAACTGAGAAACTACTGAACGGATTTCGACAAAATTTTGTACACTTGTAGGAGACGTATTGTAGATGGTCACAATTTATCAACTTTGCAATAGCGGTTCTTGGATATAAAGACCTTACTATTTAAGAAAATCTGAAATTTTGGACATAAAAGTGCAAAAATAAGGTCTACGACTTTGCCGATACAATTTTTTTGTGGAATCTAGATTGTATAAAAAAATATATTATTCTACCATATAAAACAAATTTGAAGAGAATCGGTTGATAAGTTTTGAAGATACAAGTGATAGAAAATTTCAAAATTACCAAGTGATAAGATAAGATAGATAAGATATTTATTTATTTGTAGTAAAGTTATTCAGGAGTTTCCAAAATTACCAAGTGTATACAATGTGAACCATTGAACCAACCATGAGGAAGTATTGTGTCCATAATTGGCAGTGTATTTTGTTTTTGGATGACCGACCTCAGTAGCTACATCGATAAGGCGGCAGACTTGTATTATTTTTAATGGCTTTAACGGCAGGATTCTCACACTGTGAGCTCTTCCACCCAACCGATAACCGTAATCGGAGGTCGGTTGTTCAAGTCCCAAGTTAAGCAAATATTTAGTAAAGCTAGTTTAGGCCGATTTTTCTTTTGGATTAAAAAAAAAAATTCCAGGTTCGATATTTCTAAATATTTCCATTTTATTCCAAGGTCAACTTCACCACATTCGTAAAAGAAAAATGCGTTTCGGTACTTTTAAAGATAAACAATGGACTTAACCTATAAAAGAACTGGAAGCAAGAATTTTCTACTTCCATTTTGGTTAACTTTGGAAGTGGAAATTTTTCCTCTTCCAAAAGAAAAATGACTTGCTTCCAGTTTGGTTCATTTTATTCCCGTTTAGTTAACTTTGGTTAGTAAGAAAATACGGTTTTTGAGTAGTTGTGATATCCAGATTGTGGTGATTATCACAAAAATGATTACTAACTAACTTTATTTTTGGATCAATTGACTTTGGACGATGAAAGCCCCCGCCCCAGAGCGTGACGTCTACGCGATAGACAACAACCTCTTCCTGTTTAGGAAAATCCTGTACGCCGGCCATCTGGCAGGACTGTTCCATCTGCCCCACCTACATCAGGTGTCCCATGCGCCCTGGCAGCGCACCCTACACTGGTACTACTGCAGGTTAGTGTTATACTTACCTTTTCTACTCTGTAAATCCGGGGGCGGGGCAGGAGAAGGGAGTTTTAGTGGTTTACACCTAACGAGTACTGTAGGACCTGACTTTGACCGTAGGGACCCAGCGCCTATGCCGCACGAGCGTCAGGCTCGGGACATGGGCGATGGAAGTCGTTAGGTCGTTCCACATAACCCAAGAGCAGTCAGAGGATGGGTGGCTGCCACCAATGTCTCATTGGTGGATGCGGCCCACCCTCTGGCGGCTCCTCTTTCCGAAGGGAAAAGGGTATCCATAGCGGATTTCTTCCTCCTCGTGCCACGCCAACGGATCTTTTCTATATAAAAAAAAAAAAAAAAAAAATAAAAAAAAAAAAAAAAAAAAAAAAAAAAAAAAAAAAAAAAAAAAAAAAAAAAAAAAAAAAAAAAAAAAAAAAAAAAAAAAAAAAAAAAAAAAAAAAAAAAAAAAAAAAACTGCAGGTTAGTAACCACCCTACACTGGTACTACTGCAGGTTAGTAACCACCCTACACTGGTACTACTGCAGGTTAGTAACCACCCTACACTGGTACTACTGCAGGTTAGTAACCACCCTACACTGGTACTACTGCAGGTTAGTAACCACCCTACACTGGTACTACTGCAGGTTAGTAACCACCCTACACTGGTACTACTGCAGGTTAGTCTTGGATCAGCTAAAATCTTTTTAGCTGTGGCCAAGGCTCTGGCACCAAGCGGGTCCTCGGGTTGCGGATAGAGGATGGCCTCGAAAGAGGTTTGCTGTTGAATAGGGGGACTTACCATTAAGCATCCTAACAGACAGCCCCGGACAAGGCGGGGGGGTATGGGAGCGAAGGTGGGCTTACGGGTGGTATCGTAAGTTCTATAAAAAGCCATCCGTTTATCTCATATCCCCTGACAGGCGAGTCTCTGCCGCCTCAAAAGCAGTGCATACCCGTCCAGCTGGAAGACGTTAAAGGAAACAGTACCAGCCCGCCAAGCCAGTAGTGGAACATCATATGCTCACGGCTGCATGGTTAGGGGCGAGTCTGACCTCAAATATGCGAACTCTGGATACCGGGGACCCTCCAGTTTCAATATACCCTTGCTGTAATAGGTGGCTCTGTTGCAGTTGACCCACATTCCACACTAAGAAACCCATGGCGTATGGATCTTAAATTAACTGAACAGGTACCTCTACCCCCTCCAATTGTAGATGAAACGGGGTTACCACTCCCTCCAAAAGTGGACACTCTCTCCAACCCGCAAAGCGGGCAGGAAACTACCGTAACGAGGAGCAATGCTCCAACAGGGCCCTGTGAAGGGACAAACCAGGCGGCGGCAACAACCGCAGCTGCAGACTTCAGAATGGGGGACACCATTCAACGCACTCCAAAAGGAACAGGAATGAAAAGAAAAGCTGCTAGTCCAATAGACATAGCAGCAAATGACTCTACAGTTCAAGACGTCCAGAAGCTCGTACATTCAGCTACAGACATTGCCAGTAGTATGAAAATTTTCATACAGGAAACTCCAAACACAAGGAGCAACATAAAGAAAGGAGTCACAGATCTTTTCTCCATCATGAAAAGACTGCAGAAAAAAACCAATGAACTGGTAAAGGTTAGGGACTCCCTAAAAAAGAGCCTACTTGAAGACCAGCAAACAGAAGGAACCGACTCTGACTTCGAGATTGCAGCTCCCCTCTGCGCAGCCTGCAAAAAAAGCCTAGAAGAGGATAAAACCCAAGAAGAGCAAATAACGCCACAATTGCAGAGAATTACAGACCAAATCGAGACACGAACAGAGGAAAATATTAACTCTCTTGTCCAGAAAGAATGGCCAGATGAAGCCTTCCGCAAGGTGAGCCTAAAACCTGGACTCCCAAACCCTACCTCAGATGCGCCTGCGATATTCGTGTTGGACACCAACACTGAGAATACAAGGCTCCTGGACAGATGCATGCGCAACAATCCAGACATCAAACTCATCGTAGATGAAGGCATTGAGTGCGGAGAAACCAAGTTCGTGGAAAACACAGTCAGAAGCAGCACCGGAGCCAGTAGCTCAAAAGTTACACATCTGGTCAGGACAAATGATATCCTCAACATCATTAAGTTCGTGAAGGATATCAAAGAGTCGAATCCCAAAACAACCTACAAAGTCGCAGTAACTGACACTCTAGACTGGAAACTCTCCCGCAAAGTCCTGGAAATAGCCGCCAGTTTTGAGGATATAACCATCGACCTTCACGTTCCTGGAGGCAAACTTGCGAGCTCTTATAGCAATGTAGTGGCTGGAACGTCTAACACTATCAGAGCACCAAATCAAAAGAGAGCGAGTACTCCAAAAGAGAAACCCCAAGTCATCCACGTCAAACTGACCGACAACTCGAAACCGTTGAAAGAAGTTGTGGAAGAAATGAAGCGTAAAGTGGACGTCGCTAAATTAGGCATCCAAGTGAAGTCAATTAAGATCGACAAAGGAGGTGGGGTAAAAATCTTCACTAAAAGGAACGACCTCAATTTGATGAAGGAATTCGCCACCCAGATACAGGCAAACGTGAAGGGAGTCATGGCTAGATCCGAAACAGCTAAACAAAGTTCCATCATTATCAGGAACATTGATATCTCCATTGACACTAAGGAAATTGCAATGGTCATTTCCCAAAAGATAAACAAGCAAGCTTCGGAATTTGAAGATAAAATCAATCTTAAAGCAACACACAGGGGAGATGCCCAATTTGCAATCCTGAAAGTAAACGACCAAGACCTGACTAAACTAGGCAAAAGCCTTACCCTAGGATGGACAGAATGCAGTGTCGAAAAGATGACAATCCCAAAACGCTGCTTCAATTGTTATGGCTATGGCCACATTGCCAAAGACTGTACAGACGAGAAATTCGAAATCAAGGGAATATGCAGAAGATGCAACCAACCTGGTCACGACTCCAAAACGTGCGATAACGAGCCGCAGTGCAGAGACTGCAAAACAACAGGCCACATCTCCGGGTCAATGGCCTGCCAAACCTTTAGGAAACTCGTCCAAGGTGCAAGGCAGACCCCGCGGAGAAATAGAGCGAAAATGAAAACCAGGCTTCTATCCCTCCAACAACCGAGACCGAGACAGAAACCGAGACCGAAAGCGTAATGTCTGAGACCAGAATGATCCTGGGCTAATCCATCAACAGATACAATGAGCAACAAACAAGTCAAGCTCCTTCAATGCAACATTGATAGAGGTAGAGCAGCACTGGACCTTCTGGAAGCCACTGCAGTGGCCGGCGGCGTGGACGTTCTCCTAGTCCAAGAACCCACGCGCAGTCGTGTCTCTAGTCCTGCATGGCTAACAGATAACCAGAAAGATGCTGCTATAAAAAAGATAAACCCGAACCTCAACTTCTACAACGCAAAAGCCGGAGATGGTTTTGTCTCGGTAGAACTGGACCACTTCATTCTGTATAGCTGCTATGTCTCCCCAAATATTGGGAAAGAGGAATTCAGAACATACCTGCAACGCTTGGCCATAAGCATATCATGCCAGAGGAAAGGCTGCATCATCGGAGGTGATTTTAACAGCAAGTCTACTTTGTGGGGGGCACCTGTAACAAACGAAAAAGGCGAAATACTTACCGAGTGGTTGGCATCTCTGGATCTCAACGTCATCAACTCCGGAGGTACTCCAACATTCGTAAGAGGCAACAGTGAGTCACATATTGACATAACAGCATGCTCGGACAACATCTCGAGAAGGGTATTGAACTGGAGGGTAGGGGGGGAGGAGACATTAAGCCTCCATCGCTACATTTATTTTGAGGCAGACTTCGCTAGGGAACAACAACTAACCAGGACGCCCACGACATCAAAAGGGTGGCACATGGACCCGGACAAGCTCCCGCAGTTTGCTGAAACCTTCGTAAAGATGGTAGATACCTGGAAGGAATGTCTTCAAAAAGACCTGAAAGCCGACAGCCTTACCAGAATCATCACAGAAGCCTGCGATGTAACATTCAAGAGGAAATCGTCGAACTCTAAACGGAAGAAAGTCTTCTGGTGGAACGGTGAAATCCGGGACGCCAGGAAAAGCTGTATTAAAGCAAGAAGAAAACTTAAAAGAGCCCGTAGGAGAGATCCTACCCAAGCAGAGGCACTTAAGGATGAATACACCCAATGCAGAGAAAACCTGAAAAGGAGCATCTTCAAATCTAAAGACGCCAAGTGGAAAGAGCTCATCGAAGAGGTAGACAGGGACCCATGGGGCAAAGCCTACAAGATTGTCACCGGCAAACTTGGGGGCCGATCCCCGATGAACCTGACTCCAGAAGATGAGATCAGAATCGCCAGAGAACTGTTTCCCAGCGACCAAGTTAGGGAGAAAGCGACTTTCCAGATAAACTCAGAGGACATTCCTTCTACTGAACCTGCAGAAATCTTTGACGCGGCCAGGAGGATGAAACCTAAGAAAGCCCCTGGCATAGACAAACTTAATCCTGAGCTCATCAAGACAGTCGCTTCCAAGTTCCCGGATGTGGTTGCTGAGGTTTTCAACAGCGTCCTTAGAGCTGGAGAAATCCCTGAAATGTGGAAGACGGCAAAGTTGATCCTGATGGAGAAGAAATCGACCGACAGCAACGCGCCAAAGAAGTACCGCCCCTTGTGCCTGCTCAACTGCCTAGGCAAGCTCTTCGAGTCAGTGATAACTTACCGCCTGTCCAAGGAACTAGCAGAGAAGAGTCCTCTAAGTAAGAACCAGTACGGTTTTATACCAAAACGTTCGACCATTGACGCTATACAAGCTATAAAACGGAAAGTCAACCTCAACATGGAAACTCACCGTTCCAACCGCAAATTTCAACTACTTACCACAATAGACATCAAAAACGCATTCAATACGGCCTCCTGGAAGTGGATCACCGGAGAGCTGGAAAAGAAAGGAATCTCAACTTACCTGAGGAAGATCATAGAGAGCTACCTGGAAGACCGCTACATCATCCTTGGGGGAGGACAGAAGCTGCCCTGTACTCGCGGCGTACCCCAAGGGTCGGTCCTGGGTCCGACCCTCTGGAATATCCTTTACGACAGCGTCCTGAAGGAGTCTCTGCCGATGGGGGTGACGGTCATTGGCTATGCCGACGACACAGCCATCCTATCCGAAGCAAAGACTAAAGAAATGCTGCAAAGAAAAACGAACCAGGCATTAGCTCGGATAATCCAAAGCATCAAGGACAGAGACCTGGAAATCGCCCCTCAGAAGACAGAAGCAGTCCTCGTCTACGGCGGACGAAGGCTGAAAAACATAGAAATCGAAATAGAAAGAGACACAGTAAGGTCGAAAGAAAGCCTTATATATCTCGGAGTCACCATTGAGAGAAATTTCAGGATGGGTGCGCACATCAAAGCCGTCACCTCCAAGGGCTTGAGAGTTGCCAACACCCTTGCCAGGATCATGCCCAACACCAGGGGTCCATCTGAAAGCAAAAGAAAACTATTAAGATCAGTAGTGCTGTCGACCGTCCTGTACGCCTCTCAAATCTGGCAGGATGCGCTTCGATACCAAATACATAGAAAGACGCTTCAAAAATCAGCAAGAACAGCCTGTCTGCGTGTCTGCAGAGGCTACAGGACAATCTCCTACGAGGCTCTTGGTGTCATCTCATCAATGATGCCCATAGACCTGTTAGTCCAGCTCCGAACCAGAAACACCAAGGAGGAACTGGAAAGATGTCTCGTCACCTGGCAAGAAAGATGGGCCCAGACTACAAAGGGAATTTGGACCAAGACTTTGATTCCTGAAATCAAACCTTGGATACAAAGAAAACATGGCTTCCTGTCCTTTGAACTCACCCAATTCCTGAGTGGACACGGGAAGTTTGGATCTTACCTGAAAAAGTTCAAAATAGTAGACAACGACGACTGCGCCAGTTGCAGAGTTACCGACACCGTAGAGCACACATTCTTCCACTGCATCACCTTCGAACCGGAGAGGAGAGTCCTCGAGGCGTCACTGGGGGAGAGCTTCAGCGTGCAGAATGCTGTGGACCAAATGCTTGAATCTCAAATAAAATGGGACCATATTGATAAATATGTATGTGGGGTCATTACCCAAAAAAGGCAGCTTGAAGGGAATCAATCTCGCTAAAGCTGAAAATGCAGCCTGAGGTATTAATTTTAAAGTTCCGGGCTGTGGGCGGGAACCCAGAACATCCCTGGGTTTTTGCATGCCTGGGGCCCTTTCAGGGGTCCCCTCCCTCTTGGACGCACGGTTAACGTGCACCCTTGAGGGTGGTGTCCCCTGGGGGGGCTCCAGACATGTTTTTATTGTTATTTTCTTTTCTTATTCCTATATTGTTATACTTACCTTTTCTACTCTGTAAATCCGGGGGCGGGGCAGGAGAAGGGAGTTTTAGTGGTTTACACCTAACGAGTACTGTAGGACCTGACTTTGACCGTAGGGACCCAGCGCCTATGCCGCACGAGCGTCAGGCTCGGGACATGGGCGATGGAAGTCGTTAGGTCGTTCCACATAACCCAAGAGCAGTCAGAGGATGGGTGGCTGCCACCAATGTCTCATTGGTGGATGCGGCCCACCCTCTGGCGGCTCCTCTTTCCGAAGGGAAAAGGGTATCCATAGCGGATTTCTTCCTCCTCGTGCCACGCCAACGGATCTTTTCTATATAAAAAAAAAAAAAAAAAAGTAAAAAAAAAAAAAAAAAAAAAAAAAAAAAAAAAAAAAAAAAAAAAAAAAAAAAAAAAAAAAAAAAAAAAAAAAAAAAAAAAAAAAAAAAAAAAAAAAAAAAAAAAAACTGCAGGTTAGTAACCACCCTACACTGGTACTACTGCAGGTTAGTAACCACCCTACACTGGTACTACTGCAGGTTAGTAACCACCCTACACTGGTACTACTGCAGGTTAGTAACCACCCTACACTGGTACTACTGCAGGTTAGTAACCACCCTACACTGGTACTACTGCAGGTTAGTAACCACCCTACACTGGTACTACTCCAGGTTAGTAACCACCCTACACTGGTACTACTGCAGGTTAGTAACCACCCTACACTGGTACTACTGCAGGTTAGTAACCACCCTTAGGGCCACAGGACTGTTCCATCTGCCCCACCTCCATCAGGTGTCCCATGCGCCCTGGCAGCGCACCCTACACTGGTACTACTGCAGGTTAGTAAACACCCTTAGGTCCGTTAGTATACACCTTTAGGGCCGTTAGTATACACCCTTAGGGCCGTTAGTATACACCCTTAGGGCCGTTAGTATACAACTATACACCCTTAGGGCCATTAGTATACAGGTATACACGCTTAGGACCGTTAGTATACACCCTTAGGACCGTTAGTATACACGCTTAGGGCCGTTAGTATACAACTATACACCCTTAGGGCCATTAGTATACACGCTTAGGGTCGTTAGTTTACACCCTTAGGGCCGTTAGTATACACCCTTAGGGCCGTTAGTATACACCCTTAGGGCCGTTTATATACACCCTTAGGGCCACATTATGAAACAGGATTAAAGTTCAGCTAAGCCTGTCACGAGTGACAGGTCCTCAACTGGTACTACTGCAGGTTAGTAACCACCCTTAGGGCCGTTAGTATACACCCTTAGGGCCACATTATGAAACAGGATTAAAGTTCAGCTAAGCCAGACACGCCCTCAAGTCGGAGTTTCAGCCAATCACAGCGCACTATAGCCCTCAAGTTAAAGGATAGTGTCCACTTAAATTAAATCTAATCTTGTTTCATAACTCGGCCCCTAGGGCCAAATTATGAAACAGGATTAAAGTAAAGCTAAGTCTGACACACTCTCAAGTCGGAGTTTTCAACCAGTCACAGTGCACTATAGCCCAAGTTAAGGGATAGTGTCCACTTATGTAAATCTAATCCTGTTTTATAATTAGGCCCTTATAGTGAGTGAGGTCCAAATTATTATTACCTAACCTGGTTGTAGGGTTTTATTGGAAACGCCATAAAAATTGCGACCTAATAAGACTATCGTAAACTTTTCTTCTACAGGATGGTTCACATGTTCTTCATTCTACTGGCGGTCTCCAACACAGCCAGTACCTTCCTCTTTTCCATCAAGAACTTTTCCGAGTTTTTGCAGCGTCTTCTCGATTGCGTCTTCATTTCAGGTGAGCTATCTCTAGTTCATTTCAGGTGAGCGATCTCTGGTTCATTTCAGGTGAGCGATCTCTGGTTCATTTCAGGTGAGCGATCTCTGGTTTATTTCAGGTGAGCGATATCTAGTTCATTTCAGGTGAGCTATCTCTGGTTCATTTCAGGTGAGCGATCTATGGTTCATTTCAGGTGAGCTATCTCTGGTTCATTAGAGAAGTGAGCTATCTCTGGTTCATTTCAGGTGAGCTATCTCTGGTTCATTTCAGGTGAGCCATCTCTGGTTCATTTCAGGTGAGCTATCTCTGGTTCATTTCAGGTGAGCTATCTCTGGTTCATTAGAGAAGTGAGCTATCTCTGGTTCATTTCAGGTGAGCTATCTCTGGTTCATTTCAGGTGAGCTATCTCTGGTTCATTTCAGGTGAGTTGTCTCTGGTTCATTTCAGGTGAGCCATCTCTGGTTCATTTCAAGTGAGTTATCTCTGGTTCATTTCAGGTGAGCTATCTCTGGTTCATTTCAGGTGAGCTATCTCTGGTTCATTACAGGTCAGTTATGTCTGGTTTATTTCAGGTGAGCTACCTCTGGTTCATTTCAGGTGAGTTGTCTCTGGTTCATTTCAGGTGAGCTATCTCTGGTTCATTTCAGTTGAGCTACCTCTGGTTCATTTCAAGTGAGCTACCTCTGGTTCATTTCAGGTGAGCTATCTCTGGTTCATTTCAGTTGAGCTACCTCTGGTTCATTTCAGGTGAGCTACCTCTGGTTCATTTCAGGTGAGCTACCTCTGGTTCATTTCAGGTGAGCTATCTCTGGTTCATTTCAGGTGAGCTATCTACGGTTCTTTTCAGGTCAGTTATCTCTGGTTCATTTCAAGTGAGCTATCTCTGGTTCATTTCAGGTGAGCTATCTCTGGTTCATTTCAGGTGAGCCATCTCTGGTTCATTTCAGGTGAGTTTTCTCTGGTTCATTTTAGGTGAGCGATCTCTGTTTCATTTCAGGTAAGTGTTCTCTGGTTCATTTCAGGTGAGCTATCTCTGGTTCATTTCAGGTGAGCTATCTCTGGTTCATTTCAGGTGAGCGATCTCTGGTTCATTTCAGGTGAGCTATCTCTGGTTCATTTCAGGTGAGTTGTCTCTGGTTCATTTCAGGTGAGTTGCCTCTGGTTCATTTCAGGTGAGTTGTCTCTGGTTCATTTCAAGTGAGCTATCTCTGGTTCATTTCAGGTGAGCTATCTCTGGTTCATTTCAGGTGAGCTATCTCTGGTTCATTTCAGGTGAGTTGTCTCTGGTTCATTTCAGGTGAGTTGTCTCTGGTTCATTTCAGGTGAGCGATCTCTGGTTCATTTCAGTCGAGCGATCTCTGGTTCATTTCAAGTGAGCTATCTCTGGTTCATTTCAGGTGAGCTATTTCTGGTTCATTTTAGGTGAGCTATCTCTGATTCTTTTCAGGTGAGCTATCTCTGGTTCATTTCAGGTGAGCTATCTCTGGTTTATTTCAGGTGAGCTATCTCCGGTTCTTTTCAGGTCAGTTATCTCTGGTTCATTTCAGGTGAGCTATCTCTGGTTCATTTCAAGTGAGCTATCTCTGGTTCATTTCAAGTGAGTTATCTCTGGTTCATTTTAGGTGGTTCATCTGTGGGAATTGAAATGACGACCTCCAGAAATGTCAATAATGTCTAGTTTTCGAGCGGTATACTTTTTTATGAGAGCTTCTATATCGATTCCAGGTCTCTACATCGATGTCCTACTGATGACTCTCTTCGTCCACGAGTACATCAATCTGTTGGACGAGGTACAGAAAACCCTGGCCCAGAAAACACTGGCTAAATACGCGCGGGGGAAAAGAACAGTTCGTGCCCGTTTCTGATGGTCATAGCCTTTACAGCGCTCCTGCTGATAGGTAGGTAAGGATTGGGTGGAAGAGATTGATATCAACTAAAACGCCCCTACCATGAACAAAATAAACTGGTGTTTATTTTGTTCATGGTAGGGGCGTTTTATATGGTAACACCCCATGAGTTTCCTTATTACTCGAAATTAAGTCCAATTTCGCCACTAGAAACTCAACGGTAACAGTCAGCTAAAAATCAATGTTAAATTCTGAATCAGTATCTCAAAATCATTGGGTTTGATAGGTCACAACCCTCATTTAGTATCCAAATAAAAAAGTTAGTCCAAGGGGACCCGCTCAAAATACCGATAAATTGGGGTCGGGTTCCAAAAAGTTCAAGATATGAACAAACAAAAAAATGATCGGACTAGACGATTATTATTTTTTTTAAACAAGAAAAACTTGTTCTCATCAAATTTTCATATCTCTCATCGTATAGCCAGAACCGCCAAACGGCGGTCGAAAAGCCGCCAATGGCGGAACCGATTTGTTTCAAAAGTTTCATGCTGCGTCCTCCATATTACTTATGACCTCTGCACCGAATTTCAAGTCTCTAGCTCATGCCGTTCTTGAGATATTTTGTTTGCAGACAGACCGACACAGGCCAAAGGCTGATACTTTGGATTTAGGGTCTGGGGACCCTAAAACGTGTTTTGGCACTGAAAACTGACTATCGAAATTTTTGGGTGATTCCATTACCCACTTTCCTTTCTATAGTACCTACGGAAAATAAAAACATCTAAAAATGATCTGTCATTATTTAGACTTGGAATATTTCCTGGAATCGATTCGGAAATTTTCTTCAAAAAATACTTCAACACCCCGTATAATTATATTAACGTTAACGAGCATTTATTAATGTTTTTGATTTTTTTCAGTGGCTATATTTGACTGTTTTTTTGTCCCTCTCTCTGTGGAAGAGCAAGAGCTTTTGAAGAGGATCTACAATCGGAAGTACGGGGTTCGATTCTCCGTCAACTTCTACATTCCCTTTGTGGATCTCAGCGAGCCTTGGCTGTACGCTCTCACTCATGTGTTTATAATCTACGCCGGGTTCCTAATGGTGAGTTAATATTCTTCACAGACATTTTTTCTGTTCTGTTCGGGTAACTCTGGGCACAGATTCAGAAAAATCCAGAGGTCACAGGTTTTCGGTTGTTAGAGAAACACTAAATTAACCCATAAATGTATCATTATCACTAATCACACCAGAAAACATTATAAAAGAAATGCTTACTAGTGAAAATAACTGGAATTCAATCAGTAATATAATCAAGGAAATAATGAAAATAAAACAAAAGGATGGAAATAGGACAACTCCCTTAGAAACCTAGAAAAGTTAAATTATATCAAAAAATAGGTGGGAATAAATTAGTATGGAAGTAACGAAAAGAGAGAAGAGATAATAAGAAGAACACCCTATGAAAAGGGACCAAACACCTGCATTTGAAGCAATGTTCTCCCAAACGGTTCCGAATGTAGGTGTTTTAAAACGAGAGGAAGGTTTTAGTGGGTAGGTGTGCACTGTTTCCAGCACAAATCCCACACTGTTCATCATGCTCCCACATGATGTTCGTCTTTTCAAGATTTCCCCCCCTCAATTTTTTTTTATCACTTATGCTCAAAAGAACAAGAAAGAGAGAGTTGTAAAGATGGTGTAAAAATCCTGCAATTTATTGTTAATTCTAATTTTATTTGAATTATGAATAAAATATAGTTCACGTGACCGACCTCACTAGCTTGATCGATAAACCTGGAGGTCGGTGGTTCAAGTCCCGACTTCAACGTAGATTTAGTAAAGCGAGTTTGAGTAGTTGCATGTGATAATTATTACGAAAGTGATTAACACAAATATGATAACTTAAGCCTTGTTTTTCTTTTGGGTGATTTTTTTTTTCAGGTTCGGTATTTCCATTTTCTTCCAAGTTTAGCTTTCCCACTATTCGTGAAAGAAAAATGCGTTTCGGTCCTTTGAAGATTAACAATGGAAAAATGAATACTTGACCTAAACAAGAAATGGAAGCAAGAATTTTATAAATCCATTTTGGTTAACCAAACTGGAAGAAGATTTTTCCTTTTCCAAAAGAAATACCACACACCATGGGTGAATCAAAGGGTTAAAAACGAAATTGAGCTTAAAAGAAAACTGTTGAAAGTTTGGCGAAATAATAAAAATAATTTATTTAACTGGGAAAGGTATAAAGAACAGAGAAACCTGGTCACTAATCTTATCAAAAAAATTCCTGCCCCGCTGGGAATCGAACCCAGGCCACCACGCGTACAATGCCTAGCGCGCTAACTCACTCTGCCACGGTGTCTACTGACATGACCATGCAGTTGAAAGCAATCTTAAATTTTTGTTTAAAAAAACGCTTGCATACGAGTATGCAACCATTTCGACATTTTCATCTTTACTATTCAAGGTCCAAAACCCAACTGACCAAATTTCGTATTGTGCGCATGACACACACTTTCCCTCTTCTCTTAGGGTTGCAATATCGAAACGAAAATATCGATATTAGGTATATCGATAATATCGAAACCATAATATCGATATCCGATATTAGAAGACTTCTCTCCCTTTACAATTCGATATTTCGTTACATAATATCGTTACATAATATCGTTACATAATATCGTTACACAATTTCGTCACATAATTTTGGTTATGTGCCAGAGCAAAGACATGAAAATGTCAAAATGACTTTCTTCTAGTTCGTCCATTTTATTCCATTTGAATCCACTCTGTTTCATCTGTCTCCTCTGTTTCATCTGTCTCCTCTGCTTCATCTGTCTCCTCTGCTTCATCTGTCTCCTCTGCTTCATCTGTCTCCTCTGCTTCATCTGTCTCCTCTGTTTCATCTGTCTCCTCTGCTTCATCTGTCTCCTCTGCTTCATCTGTCTCCTCTGCTTCATCTGTCTCCTCTGTTTCATCTGTCTCCTCTGCTTCATCTGTCTCCTCTGCTTCATCTGTCTCCTCTGCTTCATCTGTCTCCTCTGTTTCATCTGTCTCCTCTGCTTCATCTGTCTCCTCTGTTTCATCTGTCTCCTCTGCTTCATCTGTCTCCTCTGCTTCATCTGTCTCCTCTGCTTCATCTGTCTCCTCTGCTTCATCTGTCTCCTCTGTTTCATCTGTCTCCTCTGCTTCATCTGTCTCCTCTGTTTCATCTGTCTCCTCTGCTTCATCTGTCTCCTCTGCTTCATCTGTCTCCTCTGCTTCATCTGTCTCCTCTGTTTCATCTGTCTCCTCTGCTTCATCTGTCTCCTCTGCTTCATCTGTCTCCTCTGCTTCATCTGTCTCCTCTGTTTCATCTGTCTCCTCTGCTTCATCTGTCTCCTCTGCTTCATCTGTCTCCTCTGCTTCATCTGTCTCCTCTGCTTCATCTGTCTCCTCTGCTTTCATCTGTCTCCTCTGCTTCATCTGTCTCCTCTGTTTCATCTGTCTCCTCTGCTTCATCTGTCTCCTCTGCTTCATCTGTCTCCTCTGCTTCATCTGTCTCCTCTGTTTCATCTGTCTCCTCTGCTTCATCTGTCTCCTCTGCTTCATCTGTCTCCTCTGCTTCATCTGTCTCCTCTGTCTTCATCTGTCTCCTCTGCTTCATCTGTCTCCTCTGCTTCATCTGTCTCCTCTGCTTCATCTGTCTCCTCTGCTTCATCTGTCTCCTCTGTTTCATCTGTCTCCTCTGCTTCATCTGTCTCCTCTGTTTCATCTGTCTCCTCTCTCTTCTCTGTCATCCTCTCTGCTTCATCTGTCTCCTCTGCTTCATCTGTCTCCTCTGTTTCTATCTGTCTCCTCTGCTTCATCTGTCTCCTCTGCTTCATCTGTCTCCTCTGCTTCATCTGTCTCCTCTGTTTCATCTGTCTCCTCTGCTTCATCTGTCTCCTCTGCTTCATCTGTCTCCTCTGCTTCATCTGTCTCCTCTGCTTCATCTGTCTCCTCTGCTTCATCTGTCTCCTCTGTTTCATCTGTCTCCTCTGTTTCATCTGTCTCCTCTGTTTCATCTGTCTCCTCTGTTTCATCTGTCTCCTCTGTTTCATCTGTCTCCTCTGCTTCATCTGTCTCCTCTGCTTCATCTGTCTCCTCTGTTTCATCTGTCTCCTCTGCTTCATCTGTCTCCTCTGTTTCATCTGTCTCCTCTGCTTCATCTGTCTCCTCTGTTTCATCTGTCTCCTCTGCTTCATCTGTCTCCTCTGCTTCATCTGTCTCCTCTGCTTCATCTGTCTCCTCTGCTTCATCTGTCTCCTCTGTTTCATCTGTCTCCTCTGCTTCATCTGTCTCCTCTGTTTCATCTGTCTCCTCTGCTTCATCTGTCTCCTCTGCTTCATCTGTCTCCTCTGCTTCATCTGTCTCCTCTGCTTCATCTGTCTCCTCTGCTTCATCTGTCTCCTCTGTTTCATCTGTCTCCTCTGCTTCATCTGTCTCCTCTGTTTCATCTGTCTCCTCTGCTTCATCTGTCTCCTCTGTTTCATCTGTCTCCTCTGCTTCATCTGTCTCCTCTGCTTCATCTGTCTCCTCTGCTTCATCTGTCTCCTCTGCTTCATCTGTCTCCTCTGTTTCATCTGTCTCCTCTGCTTCATCTGTCTCCTCTGTTTCATCTGTCTCCTCTGCTTCATCTGTCTCCTCTGCTTCATCTGTCTCCTCTGCTTCATCTGTCTCCTCTGCTTCATCTGTCTCCTCTGCTTCATCTGTCTCCTCTGTTTCATCTGTCTCCTCTGCTTCATCTGTCTCCTCTGTTTCATCTGTCTCCTCTGCTTCATCTGTCTCCTCTGCTTCATCTGTCTCCTCTGCTTCATCTGTCTCCTCTGTTTCATCTGTCTCCTCTGTTTCATCTGTCTCCTCTGTTTCATCAGCTCGTCAACTGCAACATCGTCATCTGCGAGCTCCCCCTCTTCATGATGAACATCGAGGCCCACTACGACTCGCTCTGCTCGGCCCTCGGCCTCATCGGCCGCGATCACACGGACCGCTTCGGCCGGCCCATAGAATACACGGACATCTCCCTCGACCAGTATGTGCTGCTTCCGATCAGGGTGCGCGGGGCGTGGACTCGCGAGGGAGTTGTGCGTCACCTCGCGAGGAAGCAGAGGGGGCCGCGGTATGAGCGGTCGTTCCTGCGTCAGGTGGTGACGTACCACTGGAAGATTCTGGACCTGACGCAGCAGGTATTTAATTTAATGTATTGTTTTATTTGTACAAAATATACAATTGTATGTGGTACAAAATCATACAAGGGTTGGGTGGAAGAGATTGCCATAGGCAATAACCCCGCCCTTTAGTTAGGACATATGTTTTCAAATATTTTCTATTCTTTTTCATTTTTATTGTATATATTGTTTTTTTCATTTTTTCACTGTTAAAATTATTATTTATATGTACATAATGTCCTTTTATATCTAATAATGAATTATATAATAATAATAATAATAATACATAAGTACCACAAAATATACAAATAAATAAATCTAAAATAACTAGAAAAAGTAAAAAGTATCGTATTGATAAAATAAAACAACCTAACACGAACAATAATAATGTTCTTTTTTGCCGACCTCCGTGGCTCAGTGGTTAAGAGCATTGGTTACTGACCCGGAGGTTGCGGGTTCGAATCCCGGCCGGAGCGGAAATTTCTGACCGAATTTATTCATTGTTACTCCCCACTCCCCAGCACACTCGCTACTTCCACTGGAAGGTAATCTACTCTCTCATCCTCCCACCAACTCTTCTCCCCCAAGACTTATTTATTCATTGTTACTCCCCACTCCCCAGCACACTCGCTACTTCCACTGGAAGGTAATCTACTCTTTCATCCTCCCACCAACTCTTCTCCCCCAAGACTTATTCATTCATTGTTACTCCCCACTCCCCAGCACACTCGCTACTTCCACTGGAAGGTGATCTACTCCCTCATCCTCCCACCAACTCTTCTCCCCCAAGACTTATTCATTCATTGTTACTCCCCACTCCCCAGCACACTCGCTACTTCCACTGGAAGGTGATCTACTCTCTCATCCTCCCACCAACTCTTCTCCCCCAAGACTTATTCATTCATTGTTACTCTCCACTCCCCAGCACACATGCTACTTCCACTGCAACTGGAAGGTGATCTACTCTCTCATCCTCCCACCAACTCTTCTCCCCCAAGACTTATTTACTCATTGTTACTCCCCACTCCCCAGCACACTCGCTACTTCCACTGGAAGGTGATCTACTCTCTCATTCTCCCACCAACTCTTCGCCCCCAAGACTTATTCATTCATTGTTACTCCCCACTCCCCAGCACACCCACTACAACTGGAAGGTAATCTACTCTCTCATCCTCCCACCAACTCTTCTCCCCCAAGACTTATTTACTCATTGTTACTCCCCACTCCCCAGCACACTCGCTACTTCCACTGGAAAGTGATATACTCTCTCATCCTCCCACCAACTCTTCTCCCCCAAGACTTATTTACTCATTGTTACTCCCCACTCCCCAGCACACTCGCTACTTCCACTGGAAGGTAATCTACTCCCTCATCCTCCCACCAACTCTTCTCCCCCAAGACTTATTTACTCATTGTTACTCCCCACTCCCCAGCACACTCGCTACTTCCACTGGAAGGTAATCTACTCTCTCATCCTCCCACCAACTCTTCTCCCCCAAGACTTATTTACTCATTGTTACTCCCCACTCCCCAGCACACTTGCTACTTCCACTACAACTGGAAGGTGATCTAATCTCTCATCCTCCCACCAACTCTTCTCCCCCAAGACTTATTTATTCATTGTTACTCCCCACTCCCCAGCACACTCGCTACTTCCACTACAATTGCAACTGGAAGGTGATCTACTCTCTCATTCTCCTGGTCACAAGCTCCTACCAACTCTTCGCCCCCAAGACCGTCTACTCCAAGAAGTCCTACTTTCGCTTCGTGGTCGAGTTCATCCAGGTCATCATATCCTACATCATCATCTGCCAGTCGTCCGAGCGTCTGGCCAAGTGCAACCACATGATCCGGACAGCTATCATCGAAAGCCACTGGCACAAGAGCTCCCGGGACACGAGGCTAGGTCTGGTGATGATTATACTCCGCACGTATAGGTCCGCCCATCTGTCACACTTGGGTGGAATCGTGCAGGTCAACTATTTGTACCTGCTCAAGTGTTTGAGGTTCTCGTATTCGCTGCTCAACTTTTTCACTATCAAGCAGACTTCAAAGGCTAAGCTGTACAGACATTATTGATAATGAGGAACGTTATTTGTGACGTTTAGGTGGTGTTTTGTGGTCAACTTTTCGTATCTGCTCAAGTGTTTTAAATTCTAGTATTTGTTGCTCAACTTTTTCACTATTAAGCAGACTTCAAAAGCTAAGCTGTACAGACATTATTGATAATAAGGAAGTTTATTTGTTACGTTTAGGTGGTATTTTTGTGGTCAACTTTTCGTATCTGCTCAAGTGTCTTAAATTCTAGTATTTGTTGCTCAACTTTTTCACTATTAAGCAGACTTCAAAGGCTAAGCTGTACAGACATTATTGATATTGAGAAACATTATTTGTGACATTTACGTGTTATTTTTATGGTCAATTTTTCGTATCTGCTCAAGTGTCTTAAATTCTGTACAGACATCATTTTAGCTGTACCGTCTGTCCCAACAGCTCAGTGTAAAGGCGGCTCTCTGTGAATCCAAATATTCCAGAGTCCGTGGGTTCGAAACCCAGCCGGGACATGATAAATTATCCTCCCATTCGGGGTTTTTACCACATAATAATATGTCTTGGGCTTACTGCTGGAATAATGGCGATATTCTGTTTATATTTTATTTTACTACGCACATTTTTCTTGTTCTCTCATACGTTTTGACATTGTAAATTAGTAATTTTTTTTAATCTTATGGATGTTTTTTACCATATTGTATTGTTTTTTACCATACTGTATTGTTTATGTTTAAAGGGTTCTTTCCGTAAAAAAACACCCGTACATTGGGCTTTAATAATAATAATAAATAAAAAAAACCGTGAACAACAAACACTTTTAATTTCATCCTATCATGACTGTCTCTCATCTTTACTTACTTACTTTACCTGCCTGGCTGGGGGACGTTAAACAGGGAGAAGACCAGTGTCTCGCTAGAGGACTATAAACAGAGAACAGACTAGCCAACCCTTACAAGCCAGGCTAGCTTGTAGTTTCCTATGGGTTTAATGGCTTAAAAGAAATCCTAAGTCCTCATGATGGTTGATTGCACATAGAAATATGTGGTTCAGGAAAAGCCATTTTTGAAAAAAAAGTTGGCTGGAGACCATCATTCCCACCATCACAACAACTTTACCTGTACTGAAAGAGGAACTATTTATTTTTTTTATTTTTTTTACACTTTATTAATTGGACATATTATATACAACTAAAATAATTACAAAGTAAATATAATAGAAGAAAAAAAAATAAAGAAAAAATAAATAAATATACACATAATATATGTCCTAACTTAAGGAATTCCAAACACATGAGCACCTTCTAGTATGTTGTCAACTAGAAGAACCCTGCACATTTGATCATCTACTTCAGGCAAACGAAAAAGAAGTGCAATATTGGAAGTGCAAAATTTGACCGAGGAACGAAAGAGGACACGGAAAATAATAAAATAAATAAGGGCGGGGTTATTTTTTTATTTTTTAAGTTTCCATTTATATATTTTTTACACTTACACATCTTCTACAAACAATGAGGGCATACCCACCTTCAAAAGATAAAAAATCTTGTGCTGAAGGTGGATAGATTGTCTGTGGCAATCTCTTCCACTCACCTGTACTGAAAGAAGGTGACTAGGAGATTGGCGGGCTGAGGCGGGGGTTCCGTCGGGGGGTCAGGGGCGATGATAAGGTGGCTGTTCTGCTCGGGGGGGCAGGGGCGGGGCTCGGGGGTGTCGGGGGGCAGGTGGGCCAGGGTGGTCATCAGGGTCCTGTTCAGGTGAACGGCCTCGTACAGGGCGAGGAGGACGGAGTTGTTGGCCCTGGTATAGTAATAATAGTAATGCTTTTTCTTATAAACAATTGGACCAAGCTTTATTTACATTTTTTTTTTATATACAGGGTGGGACAAAAGTCTGGAAACCCCTGAATAACTTTCGAATGGCTTCTTCGGTAAAATTAAAAATTTTTACGGTAAACCGGGCTAATAAGACCTTCTTTTAGAGTCGGGTCGTTTTTTGTTACCGGCCCCCATGTCGGGGCCAGGGGGGCCAACTTTATTATTTTAAATACGAACCCCCACCTTGTGATACATTTTTGAAAAGGTCTTTAAATTAGAAATACATTGGTGCAAATTTTATTTTTTTAATATTAACTGTTTGCAAATGGCGTCCAACTTTCTGTATGCAGTAAAGTCTGGAAACCCCTGAATATCAATCGAAATGGCTTTCTCAGTAAATTTAAAATTGTGTACGGTAATCCTTGGTAATTAGACCTTATATTAAAATGGGATCGATTTTTTTTTTACCGGCCCCCATGTCGGGGCCAGGGAGGCCAACTTCATTTTTTTAAATACAAAACCCCACCTTGCGATACATTTTTGGAAAGGTGTAATTATCCCGACTTACCGTGCACAATTTTAAATTTACTGAGAAAGTCCTTTCAAAAGATATTCAGGGGTTTCCAGACTTTACTGCATACACAAAGTTGGACGCCCTTTGCAAACAGTTAATATTAAAAAAATAAAATTTGCACAAATGTATTTCTTATTTAAAGAACTTTCCAAAAATGTATCGTTGGCCCCCCTGGCCCCGACATGGGGACCGGTAACAAAAATCGACCCCCCTCTAAAAGAAGGTCTTATTAGCCCGGTTTACCTCACAAAATTTTAACTTTACCGAAGAAGCCATTCGAAAGTTATTCAGGGGTTTCCAGACTTTTGCCCCACCCTGTATACAATGAACACGGTAATAAGTTGTGAAATAAATATAAACAAACCCTGATCAAGGGTGGTGATAATGCCTTCGGTATTCTCTTCCTTTGTGTTATTATGTCACAATTTTAACGTGGGTAACGCAGAATCATTGGACTTTACCAATTTTTTTTTTTTTTTTTTTTTTTTTTTTTTAGTGGGGTTTAACGTCGCTTTCAACTGCCATGGTCATATCACGACGGGGGTTTTACACTCCATTCGCAGGAAACTCACAAACCTGCTACTCACATTGACCTCACCCAGCCTGAGTGGGGCCGGGAAAAGCCAGCGTCACGAGAATGAGAATATGAATGGTCACCCATCCAAGTCTTAACCTCGCTGAATGTCGCTTAACTTCGGTGTTCTGAAGGGAACCGGTGTATTCAACATGCCATCGACGCTGGCTACTTTACCACTTTAATTTACAATATCTTGTATTAGATTTTTTGGCCTATGATTCTGCCACTGGTCGCTGCTTCACATCAAAGTTTCTCATCAAATTCACGCTGATTCACAGCTACTCATTTTTCCTCACGAGGTATGAGTGGACCCCGAACATCCAATTACAGAGCAGAAAAATTCCTACCCCACTGGGGATCGAACCCAGGTCACCATGCGTGCAATGCCTAGCGCGCCAACTCACTCGGCCACGGGGACTACTCAATGATATAATAATACGTATATGATAGTAAAAACAAAGTTTACTTTTTGTGATATGACCATGCAGTTGAAAGCGACTTTAAACCCAAATCGGAAGAAAAAAAGAATAAGTTTTGTACCCCGTACTTTTTTTTTAATTAGACTGTCAGCGCACGACAGTTAGTCCCATTATGACAACAGTTTAACAAAGCAACTCTTTATTTGAGTAATTTGATTAAAAAAAACACGATTTAGGGCACGACTAGCGCAGTGGTAAGATACTCGCTTGGCATGCGGAAGATCTCGAATTCGATTCCAAGAGCTGACAAAAAAAAATTGTATACAAAATTTGGTTAGTTATTTGAAACGGATACCTTCCGGTGCGCTCGTGTTGACCCAGCACCTAAATGGGAAGTACTGTGTCACTTCTCGTCCATCAGAGGGGAGGCATACGACGGGATGGGCAAGCCACAATATAGAACAAAAGCGTCTACAGTAGCTCCTGTTTCATGGCTACGAAATAAAAAATCTGGTGTAAACATCACACGACTTTCCTTATCATATTAGGAATGGAAACGGGACCAAAAGCCCCTGGTGACTTAAAGGTAACATTTATCTAAAAATTAACATCAAATTCGTAATCAGCACCTTAAAATCATTGGATTTGATATGTCACAACTCCCATCTAGGATGAATACTAAAAAAGTTAGTCCAAGCGGGTCCCCCACAAAATATCGGTAAATTGGGGCCGAGTTCAAAAAAGTTCAAGATATCAAAAAAATGATTAGAATAGACTCCTATTATTTTTTTAATCTAAGAAAATGTTGTTCTCTAACTTTTTTTGTATCTTTAACCAATTCATAGAAACGGCGCTTGCGGCCAATATTTGCGGCCCTGCGGCCGCATTCTGCGGCCGATTGCAACCAAAAGTTTCGTGGTTCGTCTGGTGTATAAAATTAATTTCCATACCAAATTTCAAGTCTCTAACTCTTACCGTTCTTGAGATATCCTGTTCAACACACACACACACACACACACACACACACACACACACACAGACACACAGACACACAGACACACAGACACACAGACAGACGCACGGACCAATGGCTGAAAACAACTTTTTTGGTATCCTGAGGCTATGATTCGTCCAGAAATGTGAAAAACTGGGTAGGTCAAATTTTCGACGAATACAATACTTTCCTTATTATAGGATAAGGAAAGTAAAAAAGGCTTTGAAACACTCATCTTCTTTTTAAAGTAGGACTTTTCAATCTTGTAAATAGACAGCATCGCACAGTACAGACCCGAGTACAGGGACTTTTCAGTCTTACCTCGGCTGTATAAACAAACAAGGTATCTTCTTTTTAAAGTCTAGCAGTCATTCCTGGGTCCCTATTAGCAGCGATAGGTACGCGTGAGAGAAATCCTCGGCAGTATAAACAAACAAGATATCTTCTTTTTAAAGTGTAGCAGTCATTCCTGGGTCCCTATTAGCAGCGATAGGTAAGCGTAAGAGAAATCCTCGGCAGTATAAACAAACAAGGTATCTTCTTTTTAAAGTCTAGCAGTCATTCCTGGGTCCTATTAGCAGCGATACGCGTAAGAGAAATTCTCTTGGCACTCGTCCTCAGAAGTTTGCATAAGCTTAGGAGATAATATTAAGAAATATTATTACTGTACAAAGAGCCTCCGTGGCGTAATGGTTGTGACTACTGCCCGTAGTCCAGAGTTCCCGAGTTCAACTCCCGGCTGGGGCAGACTTTTCGAAGAAAATTCTGTTCCATCCAAACACGTGAGGCTGGCATTTCCGGCCCGACCCAGGCTGGGTGAGGTTATTGTGGGTAGCTGGTACGAATCCCAGCGAATGGAGGGTAAAAACCCCCGTCCTCATCCAGGACGTTAAATCAAATAGAATCGTTGGCGTTAAGAAGGGCATCCAGCCATAAAAAATGTGCCAAAACAAACCAACCTCAACCACGAGGTTGAACAACGTCGACCCTGCTTGAGCGGGATAAGACAGAGTAAAAGAAGATTACTGTACAAATATAAAGAACAGACTATTTTGTCTGATCTTTATATTTCCCGGTAGCTCAGTGGTAAAGGCGGCACTCTGTGAATCCAAAGATTCCAGATGTCGTGGGTTCGAAACCCGGCCGGGACATGACATGTTATCCTCCCATTTGGGATTTTTTTTTTTTTTTTTTTTTTTTTTTTTTTTTTTTGAATGAATCTACGGGGGTTGACCCCATTTATTACAAAAAAGAAACAAGTATTACAAAATAAAACATAAGTAAAAATAAACCTCCCTAATTAAAAAGTAGATCAATATCCGATCTTTTACAAAGGAACAGATCTAAGCCCGCCCCGCTGGTGAGATTACCTATTTTCTCCATACGTTGTATTGGAGAATGTTCACAAATATTAATTTTGTATCTCTGGAGCAGAAAAGTATCTTTAGATCTTGTCGTTCTCCCTGGAACCCTTAAGTTTAATTTGCTCAATATTTCAGGAGAATATACTAATCCATGTAATATTTTAATGAGGAAAATAAGGTCCTGCTTATCCCTACGATCTTTTAAGGTAATAATATTATATTTTGACATGATTTCCTCATAGTTATGATCAACAATTACATTGAATGTTTTGTATGCAAGCATTTTTAGAAATTTGTGTTGTATTGATTCAAGTCTATTTATGTGTGTTGCATACTGTGGTACTGTGGTGCATTTTTACCACATAATAATATGTCTTGGGCTTACTGCTGGAATAATGGGACTTTAATAGTCCTAATCGGGCAGTATAAAAAAGGCGATATTATTATTTAAAAAAAAACTATTTTATTCAATCCAATTCTCTTCCACCCAGCTCCTGGCTCACCTGATCTGCTGGCTCCTCAGAGCAGACTATTTTATTCAATTCAATTCTCTTCCACCCAGCTCCTGGCTCACCTGATCTGCTGGCTCCTCAGAACAGACTATTTTATTCAATTCAATTCTCTTCCACCCAGCTCCTGGCTCATCTGATCTGCTGGCTCCTCAGAGCAGACTATTTTATTCAATTCAATTCTCTTCCACCCAGCTCCTGGCTCATCTGATCTGCTGGCTCCTCAGAGCAGACTATTTTATTCAATTCAATTCTCTTCCACCCAACTCCTGGCTCATCTGATCTGCTGGCTCCTCAGAACAGACTATTTTATTCAATTCAATTCTCTTCCACCCAACTCCTGGCTCATCTGATCTGCTGGCTCCTCAGAACAGACTATTTTATTCAATCCAATTCTCTTCCACCCAACTCCTGGCTCACCTGATCTGCTGGCTCCTCAGCTGGTTGTCCTCGGGCAGGAACATGCTGCCCACCATGGTGGTGATGGAGGAGAGCCAGCTCCCGCCAGACTGCGCTTCCAGCTGGTCTGTGGCGAACTGGGAGCAGAAACTGAGGGGGCGAGACAAACATTATTACTATTATAGAAAGCTTTTTTTTTTTTTTTAAGTGGGGTTTAACGTCGCTTTCAACTGCCATGGTCATATCACGACGGCGGTTTTACCCTCCATTCGCAGGAAACTCACAAACCTGCTACTCACCACATTGACCTCACCCAGCCTGAGTGGGGCCGGGAAAAGCCAGCGTCACGAGAATTAGAATTTGAATGGTCAACCATCCAAGTCTTATTAACCTCGCTGGATGTCGCTTAACTTCGGTGTTCTGAAGGGAACCGGTGTATTCAACATGCCATCGACGCGACGCTGGCATAGAAAGCTTTATTAGATAGAACAATAAATACAGTAGAATACAATGAAATATAATGAAAAACAAAAAGATTATGTATGTATGATTCTCTTTGTGGTGAAGCACAAGGCCTTTTCACAATTTTTGTGGGTAGCGCAGCATTACTAAGAGCCTCCTTTACATTTCGAATTATTCTACAGGGTCCGCCAGCGTTACCTGACGAATTTGACTTGCACAGTACCAAGTTATAACTTGTCGTAGATTGTTGATGAGAGTATCACTGTGTTCAGTACTAATGAAGGTTTAGTTACAATGGAGTCGTGGACCTCGCAGCATCGCGCCTTTGTCGTGGAGACGTTTTTTAAATATGGTGATTCTGTGACTGTGACACAAAGAAAATTTCGTTCTCACTTCCACATTAGCCCCCGTGGAAAGGTTCCTACTCGCAACACCATTCTGCAATGGATTCAGAATTTTCGTGAGACCGGTTCTGCTTTGAAAAAGAAGCCAGGAGGCAGTGCAAGAAGTGTTAGAACACCTGGAAACGTCGAGGCTGTACGTCATGCAATTCTGAAGAGTCCACGCCGATCTGCTAAGCAACACTCTCAGGCTCTTGGCTTGTCAAACACTTCTGTTCGACGCATTCTGCACGATCTAAATTTTCATCCATACAAAATTGTTACTGTACAGATGCTCAAACCGCAGGATATCATGCGAAGGATTCTTTTCGCAAACAAAATGAGGGAAATGTTGGACGAAAACCCAGACATCACGCTCCTTATGTCCGATGAAGCTCATTTCCATCTCAATGGGGCAGTAAACAAACAGAACTGTCGGTATTGGGCACAGAATAACCCCAAGGAGCTGCACCAACAACCGTTGCACTCTGATAAGGTCACAGTGTGGGCTGCAGTGGCAAAATTCGGTGTAATAGGCCCCTATTTTTTTGAAGAAGGTGGAAGAGCAGTGACTGTAAATTCTGAGCGCTATCAGATTATGTTACGTGAATATCTTGTCCCGGAATTGCGTCGCCGCCGCCTGAGTCGTTGTCAAGTTTACTTCCAACAAGATGGAGCGACCTGTCACACTTCCAATGAATCCATTGCCGAAGTAAGGAGATTATTCCCTGGAAAAGTCATATCCAAGAGAGGAGATGTTGACTGGCCACCCTGCTCGCCGGATCTCACACCATGCGACTACTTTCTGTGGGGGTACCTCAAGAATAAAGTGTACATGGAAAAGCCAAGCACTCTAAATGAGTTGAAAGGTGCCATCAAACGAGAAATTTGTTCCATACCCCGAAACATGCTGGAGAAAGTGATGGCGAATTTTGCACACAGGGTAGATGAGTGTATCGAAAACGAGGGTCGGCATTTGACTAACGTTGTATTCCACAAGTGAACATGAGAGCAACAAAACATTAAACATTGTAAACTTTACTTTGTTGACTTAATTTTAAAATACATTTGACTATTATACCTCAAAAATAGCATGTGTACCATTATTTCTAAAACCATCAGGTAACGCTGGCGGACCCTGTATTACATTAATTTCTTCTTACTCTGGTAATGCCGCCACTGGTCGTTACTCAAACAAGTAACAACTCATTTTTCCTCACGAGGTATGAGTGGACCCCGAACATCCAAGTACAGAGCAGAAAAATTCCTGCCCCGCTGGGGATCGAACCCAGGTCACCGCTAACTCACTCTGCCACGGTGACTTTTTATTATTATTATAGAAAGCTTTATTAGATAGAACAATAAATATATAAGTACAGTAGAATACAATGAAATATAATGAAAAACAAAAAGATTAAGCAAATATACAACAACATCAAAAAAGAGAATGAAGTTGAAGTTATGTCCTACCTAAAGGGCGGGGTTATTGCCTGTGACAATCTCTTCCACCCAACCCTTGTGGAACAATGGGTGAGTGCGTGAGTGTACAGGAACCAGTTGTTCTCAAATTATTAAAATGCTCTTTGTTCCTACCTAGTATTCCTATTTTAATCTAAAACTTAGATTTAATTTAATTTGATAATTCGCATGTAAGTTTGTACACATACAATATGTATTTTTTAGTACAGTAAAATTGAAAATGAAATTCCAGAAACACTCTCCACTCTCATAATCTCCAAAACTCCCTTTCAACTGTCACACAACGCAATCTGATTGGTTAATTTGAACGCAATAACCAATTATTATTATTTTAGTATGCTTTATTAGATAAGACAAAATTATAAACAGTAAAATACAATTTTTTTTTTTTTTTTTTTTTTTTTTTTTTTTTTAAGATGAGTGTTTCACAGCCTTTTTTATTTCGTAGCCATGAAACAGGAGCTACTGTAGACGCTTGTGGTCTGTGTTGTAGCCTGCCCATCCCGTAGTATGCCTCCCCTCTGATAGGCGAGAAGTGACACAATACTTCCCATTTAGGTGCTGGGTCAACACGAGCGCACCGGAAGGTATCCCTTACAAACAATTGTAACCAAATTAAAAATACAAATTTTTGTCGGCGCGGGGGTTCGAACCCGGGACCTTCCGCATGGCAAGCGAGTGCTTAACCACTGAGCTAATCGCGCGCTCATATATAAAGAAAAAATAAATAGATTATATGGGAGGACACTTGGAAACAAAAAACATACAAACTGTGATAATACACGCCAGCAAGTGCGTGTTTTCTTCACGATCGCTCACCTCACGCAAGCTTGATTAAACAGAATTTGCCAATTCTGCGATGATTATATCAAATCTTTATCTCACTTTTTACTTTCCTTATTCTATATTTTTTTATTTTTACTTCCGATAAATTTCTAACATTAGAAATCGGAAGTATCGTGTTCGTTTTTGTAAAAAAAAATATTTTTTTGCTCCGATTTTTTTTCTTCTGTCTGCTGGAGAAATGAATATGAGTCATCCCTCCACTGTCTGGCTACCATCGTTCACGATGACGCCACCCTATGATGATGATACATCTGAGAATTATCACTTCCTTCTACCACACTCGTCACTCACCCATCTAGACAGCGATGAATCACCTGGGCATACCCCCGGAGTGCCGCCTCGTTGTCTAGGATGCTGAGTTTCACAATGTAGGGGTTGATAGCTTCATGCTTCCGATAGTTGACTAGGAGAGTTAGAACCAGTGTGACGTCATGTCCGTGATTCAGACGAGAGGTAGGATCCGTGAGTAGCTGGGAGGCAGAAAAGATGGGTACAAAAATACATTTACATGAAAGGTAGAAGAAACTGAAAAAGGGAATCATTTTGAAATACTAATGTGTTGGATGATGTGGACCTCCACTATTATTTTGGTTAAAATACATTTACATAATTACATGAAAGGTAGAAGAAACTGAAAAAGAGTATCATTTTCTAATATTAATGTGTTGGATGGTGTGGACCTCCACTATTATTTTGGTTACATTTTGTCTTACAACAAAAGATGTAAAATTACCATATCACAAAAATGCACACAAAATTAAAACGTACATGTCAAGTATAATAATTTATAATTTATTGACAACAACAAAATTGTTGGATTTTACATAGGTACAAAACACTAAACTCTCAGAATGGTTATAATAATTTATAATTTATAAATAAAAAAAATATAAAATAGGACAACTCATTTGTAGAAAAGGGAGATAATTATCCTCTTAAAACACAAACCGTATTGAGAATGAACGCCAAGTAGCACTGCTAATTTTGGAGCACTTCATTTCTGAAGCAAGAAACTAATCACACTTGAATCTAATAGTCTGGCTGGGGGACGTTAAACAGGGAAAAGACCAGAGTCTCGCTAGAGGACTGTAAACAGAGAACTGGCAAGCCAACCCTTACAACCCTTGCAGTTTCCTAAGGGTTTAATGACTATAAATAAAAGTCCAAGTCCTCATGATGGTTGATAGCACATAGAAATATATGGTTCAGGACGAGCCAACTTTGAAATAAAGTCGGCTGGAGACCATCACTCACCCCTCCAGCTGCAGCCAAGCTAGCTACAACAACAACAACAGCACTTGAATCTCAAGTTTATTTATTTATTTTTTATTTATTTAGAAACTCTTTATTAGTAGAACATATATACAGACAAATAATGGTAAAAATAAAGATAAAAATTGACAGTATTAATAATATTAAACAAGAAAAAAATAAACAAAATATATACATATGTCCTAGCTAAAGGGCGGGGTTATTGCCTATGGCAATCTCTTCCACCCAACCCTTATTGGGTGGAAGTTTATCTCACCTTGACAAGAGTCTCGAACATGTTATTGAGCATCATGTATTCTAGGATGTTATTCTGGTTGATGTTGTCAAGTCCTGTGACAATGATGAGAACCAGCTTCAGGCAGAGTGACTTGAGACTAGCTGGTTGTTCACCTGAAAGGGTGAAATAATCTTAATATATAAAACTCAAATCACCGATCTCAGTAGCTTGATCGATAAGGCAGCGGACTTGTAACCTGGAGGTCGGTGGTTCAAGTCCCGGTTTCAGCGTAGATTTAGTAAAGCTGGTTTGAGTAATTGTGATATCACGAAAGTGATTAACACAAATATGATAACTCATATATAACTCAAATCACCGACCTCAGTAGCTTGATCGATAAGGCAGCAGACTTGTAACCTGGAGCCCGGTTTCAGCGTTGATTTAGTAAAGTGAGTTTGAGTAGTGGTGATATCTCGAAAGATGATTAACACAAATATGATAACTTTATATATAACTTAAATCTGTGCTGTCTGACTGGCTGACTATATCCTCTTAGGGACTGTCTGTTCGAAAAATTATGTCTGTCTGTAAGTGCGTCTTTTTTTATGTCTGTACGTCTCTCTGTCTGTTTCTATGCACTATTTCACTGATTGATGAATTGTATTTTAAATTAAAATTAAAATGACAACTCAATCGTCTATATCGGTAAAGTTCTCTGGAAAATATAATTTTTCTATTAATATTGGTACAATAATTAGCAGGTTTTTTGGAACTATGGGGCTGAAGTGTCCTTTTTGTGGCTATAATATAAGTATTCAAAGGCACAGCTGCCACCAAAGACGAGAAAAATGAGTTATATCATCAAAATCGGCCCAGTAGTTTAGGCTGTAGCCCGGTCAAGATCAAATAAGAACAACAAGCAGCAGCAGCAGAAAGTGAAAAATGGTACTTTTCACGAGTGAGTATCCTGGTTTAAATCAAGCGTTTTTGATGATTCTTTTATTAATCTTCATTCGAAAGCTAGCCTCTTTCCAGTAAATAAATTCGTTTTCATTCATCCTTTGTAGTTATTCAGATACAGATACGTGAAATCAGGACTTCGTGCTGTGACGTATAATATCTCTTGGTGCGCTCTTCTTATTTTTTGACTTGGCGGGGCGGAGCACTACCGTGCTTCTTAATAAAAACTAGCTGAAACTCGACACTTTTTCGCTGTAAATATTTCTGCCTGTTGGATTTTTAAAAAATCCTCACTACGCACTACATACCAAAAGAAGAATGTGCTAAATTTAAGTAATATAATAATAATAAATTTAATTAAAGTAAATTAATTTTAAATATTAAGATTGAACTGATGGTAGTTTTTGACAGATTACTTGCGTCTCTCTTACCTGCTAGGAAGTTGTTGCAGTGTCGAATCACATGTTTCATTTGCTTCTCCACACCATCCAGTCCGATAAGCACGGTGATGATGTCTACTCCATGCTCCCTCTGTTTCCTCATCACACTGCTCATGAGCGCGCAGAGAGTCTGAAATTACAAATTTAATAGTAATGTTAAAAACCGACCTCAGTAGCTTGATCGATAAGGCAGCGTACTTGTAACCTAGAGGTCGGTGGTTCAAGTCCCGGATTCAGCATAGATTTAGTAAAGCGACTGTGAGTAGTTATGATATCACGAAAGTGATTAACACAAATATGATAACTTTAAACTATCTAACTTTAGTTATGTTAAAAAAAACAACAATTTAAAAATATGTTTGTATCCAGCATTAGAATATTATCTCAGCCATTTAAAACAAACAGAGAAATTAAAAAAAAAAAATCAGCAAAACAAAAATGAAGTTTTTATTACCCATTAAGTCTAAAAACTATTTTCTTTCTTCAAGCAAAACAAACACCACAAAAAAAATATTCTTAGAAAATGAGGCAACACTACAAATCTGCCTTTTAAATATGTCATTTTCAAAATTCATGAGATTAATAATAATATCGCCTTATTTATACTGCCTGATTAGGACTATTAAGTCCCATTATTCTAGCAGTGAGCCCAAGATGTAATATTATGTGGTAAAAATCCCAAATGGGAGGATAACTTGTCATTTCCCGGCTGGGTTTCGAACCCGAGACCTCTGGAACCCATGGATTTACAGAATGCTGCCTTTACCACTGAGCTACCGAGAAAAAAAATTATCAACCATTTCGCAGGGTAGCATACCTGCATGGCGTAGACAATTCTGATGTTGTGTTCATGACCCAGCATTGAGACACATTGGGTGAAGAGAACATTGATATTCCCTTTGAGTTTGAGTATCTGTTCAGGAGACAAGTGGTCAACTTCTGCCTCGAAGTTGATAACCTGGAAAAAGAAGTTAAACAATCATTATTGGTGGTTTTCAGAAAAATTACTCTTTTATTTAAATCACAAACGGGTGGACAATGTACTAACTAAATTACAATATTAACCCTAATTAATGGTCATCAAAAAAAATATATAATAATTAATATTAACTTAAGTTACACTAATTATCAACAACAACAAAAAATTTAATTGAAAATTAATCTCTACTTTACTCATTAAAATCTTTTCTTACAAACTAAACTTTTTTCTCAAAGAACATTTTCAGGTACTACAAGTTGTAAAGATTTTTCAAACTATTCTCATTATTTCACTGTAAATAATTCTCTAATTGCCAAAAAAAAAATTGTAATTAGTAACATGATTTGCATGTTACTTTCATTAAATATTATGCAGATTACTTGGATTTTTCAAGCTACAATCATAGATCATCAACTCACCAATCAATTTTTTTTATTATTATCTGACTGGTTGAAATATTTCAGTAGAAACTCCTTACAATTAACACCTAATTACATCTATTGTGACCAGTTGATTGTATTTGATTTAAACATTCTCATTATAGTTGTTCCAAATGGGGGTTTACCCTCTATTCACTGGGAATTGTACTAAACTGCCTAGCAAGTCACATTAACCTCACCCAGCCTGGGTTCACCCAAAATGCCAGACTCAACCCAAGATCTCTGGACCATGGGTACTATTCACAACCATTACACCACAGAAGCTGGCTAGTACTAAGCAATCCTACCTAACACACTCATTTGCAAATAAAATCTCATGTGCATAATGATTACGGACAATTATGATAGTTTTTAAAAATAGTACGAATGTGATTTTTTTACTCTCAAAATTTAATTTTTACTTACCTTAGGTTTCAAAAGAAAGAATTCATCCCAGAAATTTGGATTGTTTATGGAGAGGTCTTCACCCTGTAATGAAAAATTAGACTTGCATAAAGTACATATAGTTTTATAAATACAAATGGAGGATTTTTTTTCTCAATATAATAAATTCTATTCACAAATTTTAATGATTTGGTACCTACTTAAGGTATGTACCAAAATCAAATAAAATTTTAACATGTTTAATTTTACTGAATTAATTATTGTTTGTAATTGTAAAATTCTTTGATCCTGCATAATTTAACTGGTGGTGTAGTCATTACAATGAACAGCAGCTTCTCAAATAACACACAGTAAGAAATCAAATTTAAATGAACAAAAAAAATAATTTAAAAAATGGAAGTTCAAATGTTTTTTCACTCTTTATGTAAATTATCTAATAATAAACACATGCTCAACTCTTTTGCCTCTTAAAGGCACCCGGATTTAATCAACAATCAATTATTTCCCATTGACAGGGTATAAAAGAAATCACTACTGAATTTTCTTACCTGAAAGAAGGATTCATAAATCTGAACAACTTTCTCTTTGAGCAACCTCCTAGACCCGGAGTCACTTCTCTTGCGTGTAGCCATGGTTCTCAGAGCTTCTGGCAAATCTGTATTTATAAAGAAAAAGGGTGAAAAATATTACAAACTAAGTTATAGTAATATATTGTTGGTTGTTGTTACTGTAGCAGTAATAAAACAATTTTCATTTTTCATTGAACATTTTATTTTGGAGGATTGAATGTAGAAGATGCAAATATAAATCAAAACTCAGATTGTAAATCACAGTAGCTCAGAGGTCAAGGTGTCAGTCTGGTAATACAGAGGCACTCTGTTAGGAAATAGCATAATTACAAATACAGTAGAATCCTGCTCACTAGAAATTTAAGAGACAGAAGCTTCATTTCAAATTATCAAGAATTTTGAGTTATTGGGATTTCATATAAAGAGTGATGTTTGACAAGGGCCAAAGAATTCTTTCAAGTTAACAGTATTTTAAACCTATCAGGATTTCAAGTTAGCAAGATTCTATATTATTAACAAATTATTATTTATGTTTTGAGGATTTAACTTTCCTTTCAACACATATGGTAAATTGAGATAGAGGTTTTACCCGCCATATGCTACCACTTCTGAATTCAATGCACAATATTAAAATTGTGAATCACAGAAGACCCATGGATGATTCAAAAGAAAATGCAAGAATAATAATAGTTACCTCCCTGTTGGGATCTATTTCCTGTTAGGATCTACTATATACTGTTCAGTGATGATATTTCTGTCATCACTTTTTTATTGATATTTTTTTTTTTAACCAAACAGGGTATTTTGAACCACCAACCTCCAGTACATGAGCTCTAGCTTGGCATATGAACTACGCCAAATTAGGAAACAAATGAAGGGGGAGAGCTGGTGCTGGGTTTACTAAACAATCATCAGGTAGAAAAGTCTAATCAACACTTTTTACATTATAATCTCAAGCCCCATTTTGATGAAATTTTACACTGTGCATCCAAGTCATATGCCAAACTAGAAATTGTTTACTGTACAACACCTTCTTGAATAACACCAACCTCAGTAGCTTGATCAATAAGCTGGCAGACTTGTAACCCGTAGGTCAGTGGTTCAGGTCCTGGATTCAGCATAGATTTAGTAAAGCAAGTTTGAGTGGTTGTGATATCACATGGGTGATTAACACAAATATGATATCTTAACTTATTGAATATCAAGTTACTGAGGTTAGGATATTTTATTATTTTGGTTTATTGTGTAGTAGTTTTTTTTTTTACAACTGAAACTTTTTGATTTCAGTTATTGTTGTTGTTTTGTAGCCAGCTTGGCTACTGCTGGGGGGAGTAATGGTCTCCAGCCAAACTCAAGAGAAAAGTTGGCTTGTTCTGAACCTAGTGAACCATGTAGTAGATTACTATTATAACTTGTGACTGGGTAAAATATTTCTTTTCTTCATTAGTTCTCTTTCAATGTATATAGATCTGTAGAAAAGGTACTTACTTCGTAACGAATGTATGATATAATCAGACCAATCTCCTTATCAACAATTGCATCAAATCCTTTGATTTAAACACTATTGCTAGTTCTCCCATGAAGGATTTGATTTGGCAAGTGTAGTTTAGTTCTTGATGCCGGTTATCAAAGAGGGACCCCTTAGAATTATGACACGTCTAGAGAGCTGATTGGTGATTTGCTAGAAGGATAAGTAAAATAATATAAATATAGTAATAGAATTCCGGGTGAAAATTCATTATTTTCTCATTTTCACCGTTAAAGGTTGTTAAAATAAAATTCCTAATTTCCTTTTCCTACCTACTCCTAAATTTATTTTTTGTTGACAAGAAATAAATTCACAAAAACAAAATGTCAATCAGCTGTTTCACTGATAAGCCCACGGAGGTAAAAGTTTAGAGGAAATATTTAAAAAAAAGTGAATCTCGATAATTTTATTTATTGGCTTCTCCCGTTTGTGTGTGTGTCGATTGGGAACATAAACGCGGAACTATAGACTTTTCTTTAGTAACACTGATTTCTGTCAGTTCTATTTGTTAAAGCTCGAAAATTGTCTGTTCCAGTCTGACACAGTAAACTAGTTCACTGCTCTGTCCCAGTCCATTTTATTTAAATTTTGGAGGGACTGTTTTATACAAATAAAATTGTCCTACAATGTTGCCGGCTCTCAAAAAATAAACTAGTACGCGAAAATGGGATTCACATTTCTGTAAACCAATTTATTGATTAACCAATCTAAAAGGATATAGTATAGATTTATAGGAAATTGTAAGAAGGATGTAAACCATAAAATCAGTAGCATTAAGCAATGTAAGCATGATTGGTAAGAACCTCTAAAAAGTTATTTTTATTCTATTACATTAGGTATAGGTACGAGAAGTTTAATAAATTCCTCTGCCTCTCACACTGAGATCATAATTATGTTATAATTATGATTATAATTATATGTTATAATTATGTTATAATCTCAGTGGCCTCTCATGATCTCAAATTTATTAGGTATGGGTTGTTGGAATGCAGAGCCAGTACTGTAAACCAGTCAAGTACCAGTAGGCTATAGATTATCGTGTGTTAGAAAATACAGGCAGTGCGGCATTAAAAAAAACATAACCATTATTAAATTTGTGGGAAAGGAATGTAAAAAAATAATATCGAAAATGTAGTTTCAGATTACCATAATTATTTAAGTCGAATTGAATATTACTGATAAGGATTGATAACATCACACTATGCTAAACTTGGCACTTGGCACCACTGTTATGAAAGATTTTTTGTTGTTGTTGACTTGTTGAGTACATTGATAAATTCAGTTAATTGAAATAAAAGAAAAGTGCCTACCTGCCTACCTTTAAGTGTTTAATATCGGCATCTAATTCGTACAATTGCAGTTATATTGTTACAAAATTATTTACATCAAGAAGGTGCCTACTCTGTGACATAAATCAGCTGCACCTGTAAGTATATCCATAGCACAGGCCTTAGTTTTCAATCCACTATCATGCCAAGCAGTGTAGATAAGAGCCAAACCGGCTCCAATGTCTCTCTTGATGGAATTAAAAAGAGAATCCAGGCAGAGAAATTCCTGGACACCATCCTAAACTTCAAACCCCTTGCCTCCAGTAAACAATCTTTCACTAGATTCTTTGACCTCTTTGTTGTCTCTATCGATGGCTTGAAAAGTCTACAACTTGATAATCTGGGTGAGTTCATTCTGTACTCAATAGCTATGAGAAAGCTTGACTTCAAAACTAGAGGAGACTTTGAAGCCATTGTTATTTACAAGAAGTTGAACCCTACTATTGATGATCTTGTGAAATACATTGAAGGACAACGGAACTATAACCAAATAGTTACAGAGTGTTTGCAAGAGAATAAACTTATGAAGAGTGTGAATAACCACAAAGAATCTGTAGATTCAGTTCCAAGTGCTTTAAATGGGAAGAAAGGAAACACTAATGAAACTCTTGAAAAGTCTGAAACAGGTAAACAAAGCACCAATTTAAAGGTTTCTAATGATAAAAGCAATAATAGAAGAGCAAAGAAAAATTCAAAAGCTAGTCCATCTAGAAAATCTAATGCCCAAAGTAATAGCAGTCCTACAAATAATCATACCCTGCCTAACCAAAATCCTTCACATTCCAACAAGGAATCAGCCTCACCCTCTGTTATCAAAGATAATAAGGTCTGCTTTGTATGTGGTATAGAGCCTCATCCTCTCAACTCCTGCACTATGTTCAATAATTCTGATCCTGATATTTGTTTGAATTACATCAAGACAAAAAAACTGTGTGCTAATTGTTTTGGTTCCGATCATCTTGCTCTGAAATGTCCTGATAAGTCCAACTGCAATTCCTGTAGAGGAAAACATCACTATAAGCTTCACTTACAACACTATCGCAATGTTATTCCAAAAAATTCTAGAGTTTCTGCTGATAAATCAGAAGAGAAGACAAATGACTGGAATAAATCTCCACCTTCTGTCACATCTAGCAGTGAATCTGGGAAAAAATCAGATGTTATCTCAGACAAACCTACTGCTTCTATATCTATCCTCAGTCCTGACAAGGCAAAGTCTCCCGACAGTAGTAGGTAATTAATTAATAGTTTCAGAAAAATAAGTTTCAATATTATTATTTTTACAAAGTAAAAAATACTTTGTTGATTATTAACATTAATTAAATTAATTATTTCATATTTACCCAGGAACTATGTATGTATTATTATCCAGGCAGCACCAGATATTGGATGTATAAGTCATTATATTCAACTATTAATATTTTTACTTGGAATATTTTGAACATTATTAATTTGTACTCTTTATTTTGTATTTTGAAGAAGAAGAAAAAATGTTAAGTCAAGTCTTCAATTTATTATATTCAATTTAATTGAAAATGTTTATACATGGTAACCCATGAATGAATATATGTAATCAAAAACTCTTACCATATATGTTATGGTTAATGAACCTGTCACATTTTGCATAGCTAGACATTACAACAATAACATATTAATTTTTCTTGTTGAGTTTTACATGCTTTTGAAGTCAATAATGGTAGCCATATCCTTAGCTGTTATCAGTTTGTTTACATGACAGGTGTAAGGCATTACAAGTTCTTCACCCAGGTTATACCTTTATTTACAATACAATATACTGTGTTTATCCTGCAAGAATTGGACTAAAGAGTCCCTTTACTTTCATAGTCTAAACAAAGTCTCATTTATTCGTGATATTATTGATTGGGAATTGTTGAATAGTAAAATCTCTCAGAGACACTCAGGTCTAACCTGGGGTGTGGAATTTCCACACACTAAAAACCCACCTTTCCTGATAGCATACCCACCACACTTTGAACTGAATGTTTTCTTTATTTTATAAAATACATTTTGTTTCTCCAGAAATATCTTTATTGACCAGTTTATAGTTTTTATTTTTTGAAAATAAACTATATTATTTTTTTCATTATTCATTTTTAAAAAAGTATTCATTTTTCATGAGAAAGTGTAATCAATTTTTGTTGTTTTTTTGCCCAACCTGATGATTGTTTGACAGCTCTTCACTCAAATCAATTTGCTGTCTTTTCCTTACTCCAAGAATTTGATTTACTTACTTGATGTAAGTATAGTAAGTGAGCAGGATCTTGACCTACCTTAGGTGTTTTTTTCCGTTCTTCCTTACATTAGATACCTATCCATCATTCAATTTTGACATTATGTAATCTATTTTACTACGAAAAAAAGCAACAAGCTAGAAATAACTAAGGTACATAAGAAGAAACAGTATATTTGTTATATCAGATTTAACATTTTTACTCTCTAATACCTATAAGGTATAGAAAGTATTGTCAGTACACTTATTTTACCTATCCAAAAGTTCTACTGCCCTTGATGCTAATATTTATTTAGAATATTCTTATCTGATTAAATATGAAGAACTTATAGTAAATAAAATGTTCAATAGTGACTGCAATTGATACATAGGTAATAAGATCTAAATTTAAAATATTTGTATGTTCATTGGGCTTATAATTATGAAATTTAAAAATCAAGACAAAATATTTCATAATCAATCCAGCTAGAAGGCTAGTGCTCTATCAAGCATGTCTACATTGAAAGTTGTGTGAAAGAGCTTACTTGTGAGTATAAAGAATGTTATATTGAGGACTTGTTTGTGTGTTGTAAGGATCTTCTTTGTAAGTGTGTTGTAAGGATGATCTTTATAAGTGTATTGTAAGGATGATCTTTATAAGTGTATTGTAAGGATGATCTTTATAAGTGTATTGTAAGGATATCTTTATAAGTGTGTTGTTGACTTTGTTGTGTTTCGTTACGGTAAATATCAAACATTTGCTACAGGTGTCTAATTAGGATTGCTTTCTGATATTGTGGAGAATGGTACCTTGAAGTTTTGTTAGTCTGTTGTAGGATGGTCTTTGTAAGTGTGTTGTAGGATGGTCTCTGTAAGTGTGTTGTTGTATTTCATCGCGGGACATAACAAAACTTTGCTATAGGTGTCTATTAGAATTGCTTTCTGGCTGCTTCAGAGTAGTATAAAGGGATGGTCTTTATAAGTGTGTTGTAAGGATGGATTTATAAGTGTGTTGTAGGATGGTCTTTATAACTGTGTTGTAAGGATGGTCTTTATAACTGTGTTGTAAGGATGGTCTTTATAACTGTGTTGTAAGGATGGTCTTTATAACTGTGTTGTAAGGATGGTCTTTATAACTGTGTTGTAAGGATGGTCTTTATAAGTGTGTTGTAGGATGGTCTTTATAACTGTGTTGTAAGGATGGTCTTTATAACTGTGTTGTAAGGATGGTCTTTATAAGTGTGTTGTAAGGATGGTCTTTGTAAGCGTGTTGTTGTGTTTCATCACGGGCCGCAGTATCGAGTCTTGGGCGGCAGAGGGTACAGGACGGGCGTGTTGGGAATGTTCTCCCACTCTCCCGGGAACTTCATGCCGTTGCTGCGGTTGCACTGCATGGACATGGTGCTCTGGTCGTAGAACTCCTGCAGCATGCGGGTCTTGGCAGGTGTCCAGTCTATGGAGTCGTAGTTGGCGCTGATCACCTTGTCCTGCGACGTCTTGTCTCCTTCCCAGCTGAGGAAAACAGTGGTGAGGAAAATCATGATTTGTCTCAAGTACTCAAACTTGCCAACCAACCTCAGTAGCTTTTTTTTTTTTTTTTTTTTTTTTTTAAATAATGTAATAATGTATATTTATTTTATTTTTTCTTTACAATTTTTGTGGCTCTCTCCCTAAGGAATTCTTCTAAGGAGAGACCTTACAATGACTTTTACAATAGAGAAACATAAGCTTGATTATTATTTTTATTATAGTATGCTTTATTAGGTAAGACAAAAATTTAAATACTAAAAAAATAAAGAAAAAATAAATAGATTGAAAAAAAAAACAAGAATAAAACAGAGAATGAAGCTAATGTCCTACCTAAAGGGCGGGGTTATTGCCTGTGGCAATCTCTTCCTCCCAACCCTTGATCGATAAGGCAGCGGACTTGTAATCACAGGTCGTTGGTTCAAGTCCCGGTTTAACACAAAAAAAACAAGAAAAAAAAGAGAATGAAGCTAATGTCCTACCTAAAGGGCGGGATTATTGCCTGTGGCAATCTCTTCCTCCCAACCCTTGATCGATAAGGCAGCGGACTTGTAATCACAGGTCGTTGGTTCAAGTCCCGGTTTAACACAAAAAAAACAAGAAAAAAAAAAAGAGAACGAAGCTAATGTCCTACCTAAAGGGCGGGATTATTGCCTGTGGCAATCTCTTCCTCCCAACCCTTGATCGATAAGGCAGCGGACTTGTAATCACAGGTCGTTGGTTCAAGTCCCGGTTTAACACACAAAAAAAAACAAGAATAAAAAAGAGAATGAAGCTAATGTCCTACCTAAAGGGCGGGGTTATTGCCTGTGGCAATCTCTTCCTCTCAACCCTTGATCGATAAGGCAGCGGACTTGTAATCACAGGTCGTTGGTTCAAGTCCCGGGTTAAGCAAATACAGTCAAACCTGGATACCAGGGTATCGCTAGAGGACTATAAACAGAGAACTGACTAGCCAACTCTTACAAGACAGGCTAGCTTGCAGTTTCCTAAGGATTAGATGGCTTATAAAGAAAAAGTCCAAGTCCTCACGATGCAATGGTTGATCGCACATAGAAATATGTGGTTCAGAACGAGCCAACTTTGAAATAATGTTGATTGCAGATCATCATTCCACCCTCCAGCTGTAGGCAAGATGGCTACAACAACAACAACCTGGATATAATAAAATTGTGTAAGAGAACGCAAGTGACGGAAATTGTTTTCTCTTATATCCAAGTTTCTCCTATAAGCGCTTATCGAGATGTGAATTTGACCTGAAAATCGTTCTCTTATAGGTACCCAGTTTCGACTGTCTGTAATACTGCCCGATTAGGACTAACAAGGCCCATTATTCCAACAGTAAGCGCACTCATAATTATGTGGTTAGAATCACAAATGGGAGGATAACTTGTTATGTCCCGCAACCACTGGATTACCAGACAACACTGGAACAGCGGCAATTTCTTCCACCCTCTTACCTTGAAAATACTCACTCATGCAAATAGCTGAAGAACGTCTTCAAATTATCATGCACATAGCTTTCAAAGACCTTCAAATGTATTAGACTACGAGTATATTAGAGGATGGGTGATTTGATTTCATTCAATTTTTTCTCAAATTTCCTGCAAGTATCAATAGAAATTGTAGAAATTTCTTCCACAAAACCCTCTTGCCTTGAGAATACTCACTCATGCATATAGCTGAAGAACGTCTTCAAATTATGATGCACAGAGCTTTCAAAGACCTTCAAAGAATCTATTAGAGGATGAGTGATTTGATTTTATTCAATTTTTTTCTCAAATTTCCTGCAAGTATCAATAGAAATTGTGGAAATTTCTTCCACCCAACCCTCTTGCCTTAAGAATACTCACTCATGCATATAGCTGAAAAACGTCTTCAGGTTATCGTCCGTCACAGAGCTCTTGCACACCTCCAGGTCGACCAGAGGATAGTAGTGGATGTAGTTGATGCACATCTCGTCGCTGATGGCGAACCCTCCCAGAGTGATGTTGGTGCGGCTCTCTGTGTTGTACGTGCAAGTGGTGATGAGCGCGTCGCCCTGTGCATGGGAAAGAACTTGGTCAACGGTAGGGTCTATTGTGTTTTTATTGTAATCAGCTTGGTTACAGCGGGGGGAAGTGATGGTCTCCAGCCAAATTACATGGAAAAGGTTCGTTTGGAAACACATACTTCTATGGCCGATCAACTATCGTGAGAAATCTTTTTCTATAATTATGGTGCTTTATCGATGTCATTCGCATGAGAAATCTCTAATAAGCCATTAAGCCCTTGAAAAACTTCCAGCTAGTCTGTTTTGATAGGGTTGGATAGTCCGCTCTCTATTAATAGTTCTCTAGCGAGTTTCAGAAGTCAGATCTTATAATAGTGAGGGGTGTAAACTTACAGGACGAACAGTGACAGGGTATCTCAGAAGTCGGTGATCTTATAGTAGTGTGGGATCTTATAGTAGGGAAGGGTGTAAACTTACAGGAAGAACGGTGACAGGGTATCTCAGAAGTCGATGATCTTATAGTAGTGAGGGGTGTAAACTTACAGGAAGAACAGTGACAGGGTGTTTCAGAAGTCGGTGATCTTATAGTAGTGAGGGGTGTAAACTTACAGGAAGAACAGTGACAGGGTGTTTCAGAAGTCGGTGATCTTATAGTAGTGAGGGGTGTAAACTTACAGGAAGAACAGTGACAGGGTGTTTCAGAAGTCGGATCTTATAGTAGGGAAGGGTGTAAACTTACAGGAAGAACGGTGACAGGGTATCTCAGAAGTCGATGATCTTATAGTAGTGAGGGGTGTAAACTTACAGGAAGAACAGTGACAGGGTGTTTCAGAAGTCGGATCTTATAGTAGGGAAGGGTGTAAACTTACAGGAAGAACGGTGACAGGGTATCTCAGAAGTCGATGATCTTATAGTAGTGAGGGGTGTAAACTTACAGGAAGAACAGTGACAGGGTGTTTCAGAAGTCGAATCTTATAATAGTGAGGGGTGTAAACTTACAGGAAGAACAGTGACAGGGTGTTTCAAAAGTCGGATCTGATAGTAGTGAGGGGTGTAAACTTACAGGAAGAACAGTGACAGGGTGTTTCAGAAGGCGGATCTGATAGTAGTGAGGGGTGTAAACTTACAGGAAGAACAGTGACAGGGTGTTTCAGAAGTCGAATCTCCTGGAAGTGAGGGGTGTAATGGTTGTCCCGATTCATCTCGGCCAGTTCTCGCCCGTTCCTGATGTGACGGGTGACCACACGCTTGCCCGTCAGGTGGGTGTGCAGTTGGGAGCCGAACACTTTGATCCCTGTGGTGGGCAGACCCTTTGTGAGGAAGAAGAGAGGAAACGTGAGACACCAAAGGGGAAAATAGGGATCCGTTGGTTCGAATCCCACCCAGTGCATGAACTTTTCCTCATTAATTTGAGTTTGTGACCACATAATAATAAGACTCTGAGGGATGGGTGGTAGAAAATGCTTTGATCATTAACCTCGCCTGGTGGTTACCTTCCACAAAAGAGTAATATTATTATAATTATTAAAATAAACTCTCAGGCCAGGTCGGTTGAGATGAATGTGGGTGGCAGGTTTGTGAGTTTTCTGCGAGGGTAAAACCCCCGTCGACCTCGCAGTTGAAAGCGACGTTAAATCCAAGTTTTGGTTTCCCTGTATAAATGAAGACAATATATTAAATTTATTAAACATAAAACATTTCGTCAAAAACTCCAGTTTTTGGAATTGCTCCCAAAAATGAAGCTGCATTTCCCTGTATGTTTTCACGAAGCTATAACGAAAGTTATTATTTTATGCTGATTCCTACATCCAGACAAGTTATCTACTCAGCATTTGGGATTTTGACCGCTTAATTATGAGTCTTGGCCTTACTGCAGGAATAATTTTTGGAGAGAAACGAGCCGCCAAATTCCTTTAGCAATTCAAAAAGGGAATGCTGTGAGCATAATGGGGTCTATCCCCGACGGTTGAAAAATGGACAAAGTTTTCTATTTGTAAAAACTAATGAAAAAAAAAGACTCATTAGTCATTAGTCCAAATCAGGCAGTATAAAATAATATGGCAATACTATTTTTTTTTTTTTTTTTTTTTCCCTGGTTTAACGGTGCTTTCACAAGGCGATAAGCCTGTTGTTCACGCCGCGCCGGAGCGATACTATTATCATCTTCGTTAGAATTCTATTTTATAATTTGTTTATTTGGGTCTCAGGGCCGAATTTTAGAAAAAGATGAAAGTTGAGATAAGCCAATCGGTCTTTCAACTTAGGCTATAGTGCGCTGTGATTGGTTGAGACTTCGTCTTGAGGGCGTGTCTGGTGTAGCTTAACTTTAATCCTATTTTATAATTTGGTTATTTGGCTCTTAGAGCCGAATTTTAGAAAAAGATGAAAGTTGAGATAAGCCAATCGGTATTTCAACTTAGGCTATAGTGCGCTGTGATTGGTCGAGACTTTGTCTTGAGGGCATGTCTGGCGTAGCTTAACTTTAATCCTATTTTATAATTTGGTTATTTGGCTCTTAGAGCCGACTTTTAGAACAAGATGAAAGTTGAGATAAGCCAACCAGTCTTTCAACTTAGGCTATACTGCGCTGTGATTGGTTGAGACTTCGTGTCTGGCGTAGCTTAACTTTAATCTTATTTTATAATTTGCCTCTAGGTATTCTCAAGGCTTGGATGGCAGAGATTGCCATTGGCAATAATCACGCACTTTTTACATTTATTGTAATTTATTACTTTGATGTCAAATAAAGAGTCTGTCCCGGTAGCTCAGTGGTAAAGGCGGCACTCTGTGAATCCACAGGTTCCAGAGGTCGCGGGTTCGAAACCCAGCCGGGACATGAGAAGTTATCCTCCCACTTGGGACTTTTACCACATAATAATATGTCTTGGGCTTACTGCTGGAATAATGGAACTGTAATAGTCCTTATCGGGCGATACAAGTAAGGCGATATTATAATATTATTATTCTCTTCCACTTGACCCCAAGTCAAGGGACTTACCACGAGAGTCAATGGACTTACCACGAGAGAGTCAAGGGACTTACCACGAGAGTCAAGGGACTTACCACGAGAGTCAAGGGACTTACCATGAGAGTCAAGGGACTTACCACGAGAGTCAAGGGACTTACCATGAGAGTCAAGGGACTTACCACGAGAGTCAAGGGACTTACTACGAGAGTCAAGGGACTTACCATGAGAGTCAAGGGACTTACCACGAGAGTCAAGGGACTTACCACTAGAGTCAAGGGACTCACCACCTAGAGTCAAGGGACTTACCACCTAGAGTCAAGGGACTTACCACGAGAGTCAAGGGACTCACCACCTAGAGTCAAGGGACTTACCACGAGAGTCAAGGGACTTACCACGAGAGTCAAGGGAGTTACCACGAGAGTCAAGTGACTTATCACGAGAGTCAAGGGACTTACCACGAGAGTCAAGGGACTTACCACGAGAGTCAAGGGACTTACCACGAGAGTCAAGGGACTTACCACTAGAGTCAAGGGACTTACTACGAGAGTCAAGTGACTTATCACGAGAGTCAAGGGACTTACCACGAGAGTCAAGGGACTTACCACGAGAGTCAAGGGACTTACCACGAGAGTCAAGGGACTTACCACTAGAGTCAAGGGACTTACTACGAGAGTCAAGTGACTTATCACGAGAGTCAAGGGACTTACCACGAGAGTCAAGGGACTTACCACGAGAGTCAAGGGACTTACCACGAGAGTCAAGGGACTCACCACCTAGAGTCAAGGGACTTACCACGAGAGTCAAGGGACTTACTACGAGAGTCAAGTGACTTATCACGAGAGTCAAGGGACTTACCACGAGAGTCAAGGGACTTACCACGAGAGTCAAGGGACTTACCACGAGAGTCAAGGGACTTACCACTAGAGTCAAGGGACTTACCACCTAGAGTCAAGGGACTTACTAACACGAGAGTCAAGGGACTTACTAACACGAGAGTCAAGGGACTTACTAACACGAGAGTCAAGGGACTTACTAACACGAGAGTCAAGGGACTTACTAACACGAGAGTCAAGGGACTTACCACGAGAGTCAAGGGACTTACCACGAGAGTCAAGGGACTTACACGAGAGTCAAGGGACTTACCACCTAGAGTCAAGGGACTCACCACCTAGAGTCAAGGGACTTACCACGAGAGTCAAGGGACTCACCACCTAGAGTCAAGGGACTTACCACGAGAGTCAAGGGACTTACCACGAGAGTCAAGGGACTTACCACCTAGAGTCAAGGGACTTACCACGAGAGTCAAGGGACTTACCACGAGAGTCAAGGGACTCACCACCTAGAGTCAAGGGACTTACCACGAGAGTCAAGGGACTTACTACGAGAGTCAAGTGACTTATCACGAGAGTCAAGGGACTTACCACGAGAGTCAAGGGACTTACCACGAGAGTCAAGGGACTTACCACGAGAGTCAAGGGACTTACCACTAGAGTCAAGGGACTTACCACAGTCAAGGCTTTTAACCAGAGTCAAGGGACTTACTAACACGAGAGTCAAGGGACTTACTAACACGAGAGTCAAGGGACTTACTAACACGAGAGTCAAGGGACTTACTAACACGAGAGTCAAGGGACTTACCACGAGAGTCAAGGGACTTACCACGAGAGTCAAGGGACTTACCACGAGAGTCAAGGGACTTACCACTAGAGTCAAGGGACTTACCACGAGAGTCAAGGGACTTACCACGAGAGTCAAGGGACTTACCACGAGAGTCAAGGGACTTACACGAGAGTCAAGGGACTTACCATGAGAGTCAAGGGACTTACCACGAGAGTCAAGGGACTTACTACGAGAGTCAAGGGACTTACCATGAGAGTCAAGGGACTTACCACGAGAGTCAAGGGACTTACCACCTAGAGTCAAGGGACTTACCACGAGAGTCAAGGGACTTACCACGAGAGTCAAGGGACTTACCAGAGAGTCAAGGGACTTACTACGAGAGTCAAGGGACTTACCATGAGAGTCAAGGGACTTACCATGAGAGTCAAGGGACTTACCATGAGAGTCAAGGGACTTACCACCTAGAGTCAAGGGACTTACCACGAGAGTCACGGGACTTACCACGAGAGTCAAGGGACTTACCACGAGAGTCAAGGGACTTACCACGAGAGTCAAGAGACTTACCACGAGAGTCAAGGGACTTACCACGAGAGTCAAGGAACTTACCACGAGAGTCAATGGACTTACCACGAGAGTCAAGGGACTTACCACGAGAGAGTAAAGGGACTTACCACCTAGAGTCAAGGGACTTACCACGAGAGTCAAGGGACTTACCACGAGAGTCAAGGGACTCACCACCTAGAGTCAAGGGACTTACCACGAGAGTCAAGGGACTTACTACGAGAGTCAAGTGACTTATCACGAGAGTCAAGGGACTTACCACGAGAGTCAAGGGACTTACCACGAGAGTCAAGGGACTTACCACGAGAGTCAAGGGACTTACCACGAGAGTCAAGGGACTTACCACGAGAGTCAAGGGACTTACCACGAGAGTCAAGGGACTTACCACGAGAGTCAAGGGACTTACCACGAGAGTCAAGGGACTTACCACGAGAGTCAATGGACTTACCACGAGAGAGTAAAGGGACTTACCACCTAGAGTCAAGGGACTTACCACCTAGAGTCAAGGGACTTACCACGAGAGTCAAGGGACTTACCACGAGAGTCAAGGGACTTACCACGAGAGTCAAGGGACTTACCACGAGAGAGTAAAGGGACTTACCACCTAGAGTCAAGGGACTTACTAACACGAGAGTCAAGGGACTTACCACGGTGGAGGCACAGTACTTTATTATTCTCTTCCACTTGACCCCAAGTCAAGGGACTTACCACGAGAGTCAAGGGACTTACCACCTAGAGTCAAGGGACTTACCACGAGAATCAAGGGACTTACCACGAGAGAGTCAAGGGACTTACCACCTAGAGTCAAGGGACTTACTAACACGAGAGTCAAGGGACTTACCACGGTGGAGGCACAGTACTTTATTATTCTCTTCCACTTGACCCCAAGTCAAGGGACTTACCTACTACGAGAGTCAAGGGACTTACCACGGTGGTGCATTCGGAGGCACAGTACCCGGACAGAGTGAAGTAGGGTGCCTGGGGGGGTATCGCCATCTTGTCCACATACTCCAGACCCAGCTCCATTATGCCGGCGTCGTAGGGTCTCAGGGATTTGCTGATGTGAAGCTTCAGCCCGGAACTGTCGATAATATCTGGGAAGGTTGGGAAAAAAAATTATTATTATAATTTTTTTTAATAATTATTATTTTTTTCAACATAGATATATATATTATATTATTTTTCCCCTTTATAAATTTTCATGTAATTGAGTCATAAATTATTCGTTTGAAAATAATTAAAAAAAAAAAACATTACAAAATTTAAGAGCGCACGATTAGGTCAGTGGTTAACTATTCGTTTGCCATGCGGAAGGTCCCGGGTTCGATCCCCCGTGCCGACAAAAATTTGTATTCTTAATTTGGTTGGGAGTAGACCAGCAGTCTGGCTGGGGGACTATGAACAGGGAGTAGACCAGCATTGGTTTGGTTCTGGGGGCCCTTGTCAATTATATTAGCCTCCTTGTAAAGGCAGTGGTAGAAGTGCTAAGCCATTCCTCCACCCTATGATGATGAATTTGGTTGCAATTGTTTTGTAAGCGATACTTTCCGGTGCGCTCGTGTTGACCCAGCACCTAAATGGGAAGTATTGTGTCACTTCTCGCCCATCAGAGGGGAGGCATACTACGGGATGGGCATGCTATAACACAGACCACAAGCGTCTACAGAAGCTCCTGTTTCATGGCTACGAAATATCACCCAACTTTAAGGGTTAGGTGGAAGAGATTGCCACAGGCAATAACCCCGCCCTTTAAGTAGGACATTTCTCTCTTTTTTTCCTTCTTGTATATTTGTTTAATCTTTTTGTTTTTCTTTATATTTCATTGTGTTCTACTGTATATATTTTTTGTTCTACCTAATAAAGCTTTTAAAAAAAAATAATAAAAACGGCTGTGAAACGATCATCATTTTTTTTTTTTATTAAATATATTTGTTGTTGTTCTAGCCACTTTGGCTACAGCTGGAGGGTGGAATGATGATCTTCAGCCAACTTTAAATCAAAGTTAATATTAGGAGCTCACCTGCTTTCCTGTCTGGGTTGTTGTAGTGAACCTCCAGCATAACGTAGGCGTTGTTAGAAGGCCCTCCTATGGGTCTACCTGCCTCCTGAAATGTTGGAAAAGGAGGCATTGAAACTTCTACCTACATACATAAAAAATGTAAAAAGAGGAGAAGAAAAGTACCTCCATACCGTGGAATATATTTCTCAATTATTTTTAATGCCCTAAACATCTTTAGATTTTTTTAGGATATACGAGTAGGTACTACAAAGTAATAATAATAATAATAATACCTGCCTTAGATTTTTTTAATGTGCAGGATTGATAAAAAAAAAAAAAAATAGAACAGAAAAAAAGGGCACACTAAACCTCGGATACTTTCAAGTGTACCTATACCTACAATAACCCTCGGATTTTGAAACAAAATCCCTTAAACATTTTTCAAGGGTACTCTCCATTATTCAAGAGTACACTCACCCTGCGAAAATTTCTAGGGTACACTCATCCTCAGATTCTCTCAAGGGTACTCTCCACTTCTCAAGGGCACAATCATCCTCAGATACTATCAAGGGTACTCTCCACTTTTCAAGGGTACACTTCATCCTCAGATACTCTCAAGGGTACTCTCCACTTCCCAAGGGTACAATCATCCTTACACTGAGAAAAAAAAATTATCCTGGACATTCATCCTTGAAAAAATGTTAAAAAACACTGCCAATTATGAACACAATACTTCCTCGTGATTGCTTCACATTGTAAGCACGTGCCAATTTTGAGATTTTATAGAAAATTACTTGTATCTCCAAAACGGCTCAACCGATTTTCTTTAAATTTAGTTTTATATGGTAGAATATCGTTTTTTCTACATTCTAGATTCCACAAAAAATTCTGTATCGGCAAGTCGTGGTCCTTATTTTTTTAATTTTTTGTCCAAAATTTTGGATTTTCTTAAATATCAGAGTCAAATTAAAATTAATTTAAAAATAAATATAAATAACTTATGTAAAACAATACTATGCATATTCTTACAAAATTTCATCGAAATCGGATGAACCGTTCACGAGATATAAGCGTTTAAGTAAAAAGTTAGTGGTCAGGCGCATGGTCTCTTTCACCCAGAACCGCTGATATGAATTCGATGAATTTAAAATGGGACCATCTACAAAATGTCTCCTAGATGTGTGCAAAATTACATCAAAATCGGTCGAGTAGTTTCCGAGATTTGCGCGTTACAAGGAATCGTTTTTACAGACCGACAGACGGACACAAAACCAAATTTACTCAGTAGGTTATGAAACGTCCAGAAATATGAAAAAAATTGAAATCGGAGCAAAAAAATATTTTTTTTTACAAAAACGAACACAATACTTCCGATTTCTAATATTAGAAATTTCTCGGAAGTAATATAAGGATGATAGATACTTAATTTAGTATATTACTCACTTCATTATTGCAATGTAACATTTATCCTTGTATCGTTGTCTTAGTGTGCAAGGACAAATTTTAATAATCTTTTCTTAAAGTAATCCCGATTCCATCCTCGTTTAAGGATAACTTACTAGCTAACAAGGATGATTTTTTTCTCAGTGTACATACTCTCAAGGGTACACTCACCCTCAGATACTCTCAAGGGTACTCTCCACTTCTCATGGGTACAATCATCTTTAGATACTCTCAAGGGTACACTCACCCTCAGATACTCTCAAGGGTACTCTCACCCTCAGATACTCTCAAGGGTACTCTCCACTTCTCAAGGGTAAAATCATCTTTAGATACTCTCAAGGGTACACTCACCCTCAGATACTCTCAAGGGTACTCTCCACTTCTCATGGGTACAATCATCTTTAGATACTCTCAAGGGTACTCTCACCCTCAGATACTCTCATGGGTACTCTCCACTTCTCAAGGGTACACTCACCCTCACATACTCTCAAGGGTACACTCACCCTCAGATACTCTCAAGGGTACTCTCCACTTCTCAACGGTACACTCACCCTCACATACTCTCAAGGGTACTCTCCACTTCTCAAGGGTACACTCACCCTCAGCTCCTCTCAAGGGTACACTCACCCTCAGCTCCTCTCAAGGGTACACTCACCCTCAGCTCCTCTCAAGGGTACACTCACCCTCAGCTCCTCTCAAGGGTACACTCACCCTCAGCTCCTCTCAAGGGTACACTCACCCTCAGCTCCTCTCAAGGGTACACTCACCCTCAGCTCCTCTCAAGGGTACACTCACCCTCAGATACTCTAAAGGGTACTCTCCACTTCTCAAGGGTACACTCACCCTCAGATACTCTAAAGGGTACTCTCCGCTTCTCAAGGGTACACTCACCCTCAGCTCCTCTCAAGGGTACACTCACCCTCAGCTCCTCTCAAGGGTACACTCACCCTCAGATACTCTAAAGGGTACTCTCCACTTCTCAAGGGTACACTCACCCTCAGCTACTCTCAAGGGTACTCTCCACTTCTCAAGGGCACACTCACCCTCGGATACTTGAAGGGCAGAGCCCCCATGGCCCAGGCTGCGACCACACTCTTGCAGGATCGCACAGGTTTAGGCTTCTTGTCCATGGCACAGGGGCCCTCGTACAGAGGCATCTCCTCGCCGGGTGGGGCAATGCACTGGAAGAGCTCCATATGATGGACAATGCCCTCACTGCTCGGCTGAATAGCAGACTCGAACTGAAACAGGTAATTGATCATTAGCATACCTATTAACACTGTTCGGTTGTGGGGTTCGGTGGAAGAGAAAGCCACAGGCTTTAACCTCGCCCCTTGGTTCACTACATATTCTATTTTGTTTTGTTTTTTTTATCATGTCCTATTTTGTTGAGTGTAGGTATGTAGTTGACCAATAAAGTGTTAAATAATAATAATAATAACACTGGCTGGGAGTCTAGTGGGGGACGTTAGACAGGGAGAAGACCAGTGTCTCACTTGGACACTCTAAACAGAGAATAGACTAGCCAACCCTTACAAGCCAGGCTAGCTTGCAGTTTCCTTAGGGTTTAATGGTTTATAAAGAAAAGTCCAAGTCCTCATGATGGTTAATCGCACATAGAAATATGTGGTTCAGGACGAGTCAACTTTGAAATAAAGTTGGCTAAAGACCATCACTCACCCCTCCAGCTGTAGCCAAGCTGGCTACAACAACAACAACAAGAACATACCTGCTAACACGTTCAAACGTTCATGGACATGACTGCTATAGCATTCACATTCGAAATGCAAAGTCAACTCATTTGGACATGACTGCTACAGCATTCAAAAATCAAAGGCTTGTATCTCCCATGAATGTTATAGCAGCGTCTCGAGACAAGACTTGAATCAGCAGTCATGTCCATATGAGTTGATTTTGCATTTCGAAAAATGTGAATGCTATAGCAGTCATATCCATGAACGTGGTAAGAAAAAATACAAAAACATTAAAATTTACGACCCAATTTGGATCACAGTCTCTCAGCCTCAAAAAAAATATAATTAGAAAAAGACATGGCCATCAACCAGTACAGTTTACGGCCATGCCTCAGCATTTTAAAATCATTAACAAAAACACTTGGATTTGTCAAGTCCGCCGTAGTGTGCGTGGAAAACACCCAACTCGACTAAACTGACGGCCGAGACCGGGATTCGAACCCACGACCTTTGGATCAAAGCGTCCGAGATCTACTCACCTGGATCACGTGATGTTTCTCCTCGACCAACTCTGGCGGCAGTTTGATCACGCGACACCAGTACGTTGTTTCCTCAGCCGGTACGAGGAGCTTTGAGTTGTGGAACACATAGCTCCACGCTTTCTCCTGAGTTTCATCAGCGCTGACGGTTTTCAGTAGCTGAGTCCGCTCCATGCCGCTCTCGGTGGCGGACTTCAGAGGAATGGTGTCCTGCTCAAGGTCATCGGCGGCGAAGAGGGAGCCACGGAGCCAGACGATGTGAGTGGTGCCGTCCTGCGGTGCCGATGATAATAATAATAATTATAGTATTAATTAAAATACATATTTTTTTGAAAATTAAAATACATAAATACATGCCATTTTTGAGATCTTAACAAATTTTTGAAGTTGAAAAATTCTAAGGTAATTGTAATTTTTGCTGACATTGTATAAGTATAAGTACCTAGTGTTTTATTTAGACTGTCAGCGCAAGACAGGTAGGTAGTCCCATTATGCCAACAGTTTAACAAAGGACCTCTTTATTTATTTGAGTATAAATACAATGTACATACAATAACAATTGCAGAGTAAAGATAATAGAAAACAAGATAAAGAATAATGGTAATTAAAAGAAAAGCAAAAAAAAAAAAAATCACATTCAATCACACATTCACACCAGGTACGGTTGTAGTGGATGAATGAGTGAATTAGTGAATCCTCACCTCAATAACATAGTCATCCTCATCACAAGTGTCCAACTTGCGAGTGAAAGAGAGCTTGCTGACATTGTAGTGAATGAATGAACCCTCACCTCAATAACATAGTCATCCTCATCACAAGTGTCCAACTTGCGAGTGAAAGAGAGCTTGCTGACATTGTAGTGAATGAATGAGTGAATGAATAAATCCTCACCTCAATAACATAGTCATCCTCATCACAAGTGTCCAACTTGCGAGTGAAAGAGAGCTTGCTGACATTGTAGTGAATGAATGAATGAATGAATCCTCACCTCAATAACATAGTCATCCTCATCACAAGTGTCCAACTTGCGAGTGAAAGAGAACTTGCTGACATTGTAGTGAATGAATGAATGAATGAATCCTCACCTCAATAACATAGTCATCCTCATCACAAGTGTCCAACTTGCGAGTGAAAGAAAACTTGCTGACATTGTAGTGAACGGTCCAGTGGAGGTCCTTGCAATCCTGGAAGTTGAGGTCAGGTCGCAACACTGTATCGTCCGAATGCATGTCCTGAATAAATAAAAATATTTCCGTCATAATTCTCACACTGAAATTTATTAGCTGACCTGATGGTTGTAGAGTTTTCAGAGAATCTCTTATAAATAACACTGCAACCTAACTATTATTATTAAATATGTTCGATCTAGTTTTATTTACAAATAATATAGAATATATACATTATACAAATATACATACATAGAAATTGAAATTTATAAAACAAAACTTGATCAAGGGCGGTGCTAATGGCAACAGCATTCTCTTTCGCACCACACTTGATATGAAAAAAAATAAACGAGAGAAAAAAGGAGAAGACAATTTAAGTTACATGAAAAAAATAGATCTATTGTGACCAGCTGATTGTATTTAGTTTTAACATCTTGATTTGTGATAGTCAGGACGGGGGTTTTACCTTCTTTTGCTGGGAATCGTACCATCTTGGGCCGGAAATTACAGTCTCATGTGTTCGAACGGAACAGATTATTCGTTTTTGAGTAGAAAATTCTGCTCAAAGACGGGAAACTCAGGATGATTCGGGATCTCTCGACTACAGGCAGTAGTCACAGTAGTCAGAATGTAAATGTATTTTATAATAATTTGTATTCTTAATTTACAATTTTTTGTAAGGGATACCCTCCGGTGCGCTCGTGTTGACCCAGCACCTAATTGGGAAGTATTGTGTCACTTCTTGAACATCAGAGGGGAAGCATACTACGGGATGGGTAGGCTACAACACAGACCACAAGCGTCTACAGTAGCTCCTGTTTCGTGGCTACGAAATAAAAACGGCTGTGAAATACTCATCTTTTTAAAAAAATCCATTTACATTCACTCATGCTCATAATGAACAAAACTCCGAAACGCCTGGACAAATGACTCGAAAGGCAAAAACTTCTATTTGTGAAGTAGATGCATACTAAGAACGGATTTAAAAAAAAAAAAACACTAAAAAGACGGGCAAACAACGGCCGCAAATGGCCAGGTTTTGCTAGTAAAATTATAATCAGTATACCTTGATCGATAAGGCGGTGGACTTGTAACCTGGAGGTAGCAGCCTAGACTTTGGATCTGGCCGTCCATATAATCTTTCCACCACCGTGAGATAGGTAATCTTGTAAAAATATACAATAAATAAAGCTTGATTGACCTCAGTAGCTTAATCGATAACTGTCGCCGAACTTGTAACCTGAAGGTCGGTGGTTCTAGTCCCTGTTACAGTGTAGATTTAGTAAAACGAGTTTCAGTAGTTGTGATATGACGCAAGTAATTAACACAAATATGATAACTGATAGATGGATAAAGCGAGTTTGAGTAGTTGCGATATCACGAAAGTGATTAACACAAATATGACAACTATTTCTTAACTTCTTCTCATTGTTCTTGTAAGTGGAGCTTGTAAAATTGCTTCGTTGGAACAATGCTAAAAAAAAAAAAAAAATCAATCAAGGAACCACCCACCTGTAGGTAGAACTGTCCCTGGTCATCTTGAATAATGAGGCAGTAGTCCGCCTGAGTGTGGTCGCCATAGTTGGAGAAGCCCACGGCGAAATACTCGGCCCTCCTCAGGCTGGTGATGTGGAACTCGAACTTGATGGACCGGGTGGAAGAGTCGGGCGACCAGATGAGTTTGTAGCCATCGCTGTTGAGCGGAATGGTGTACACCTCGTTGCCAAAAACCTGAAGACAATGGGAGAGGAAGAGGAGAAACACTAGAAACGCGAAAGTTTTCTGAAACATGGTTTTTTAAGTTTTTTATTTCAGCAAAAAAAAAAAAAAAAAACAGCAGCTCAAAAGTTACTCAAAATATTGTTACGCTTTGAATTGTTTGAATTTACGCACTGAAAACACCAACATTACGCAAATCACGCAAAATATTACTCTCGTTTCTTACGAGTTTCTAAATTAAAATTAAGTTTGTGCGAGTTAAGTTTTAAATTTTGTCTCCCATTCCAAAGTCAGTCTGGGTGAAACTGTTTGGCATTCTGCTGATGGGTGATGGAGTCAACCAATTTAGGACTGCTCCTCCACTCATCTTCCTTCCTCCCCCTTCTGATACGCGTCAGGAATTTTCCAACAAGAAAGGAGGCTTTCAAAGAACTTCCTCAAGTCTGTGTCACTGGCATGTTGATTACATTTTGTTCTCGATCGCTGAAGTTGAGCAGCGTCCGGCGAAGTAAAAATGGATTTAAGATAATCCAGGCCCTCCCTCAAGTAGGAGTTTCAACCAATCACAGAGCACTATATCCCGACTTCAGGGACTGTCTAGCTTATCTTAAAGTTAATCTTGTTCTATAACTCGGCACTAAATCAGTGTGATGCCGGCTATTTACGGTCTAATTCAGGCTGGGTGAGGATGATGTGGGTAGCGAGTTTATGAGTTTTCCGCGAACGGATAACAAACCAGCCAGGTGAAGAGTTCGTGATGCTGGCATTCCGGCCCAACCCAGGCTAGGTGAAGTTAATGTGAGTAGCAAGGTTTGTGAATTTCCTGCGAATGGAGGGTAACACCCCCATCGTGATATGACCATGCAGATGAAAGCGACGTTAAACCCAAAAAAAAGAGACGTGAATTAGTTGAATGGAAATTATTTTTTGCAATTTCATATCAGTTACTCAGGCAGATTCTTTTTTTGGCTGGCGTCGATGGCACTTTGAATGCACCAGGTCTCGAAGGCGAGGTTATTTATTCTTTTAATCAATCTCCTCTACTCTTATTGTTCAACTCAACTAACTTATCACAAGCCAGCGCTATCGTCAATGGCACATTGAATACGTCAGCAGTTTTCGTACATTTCGTTCTGTCACTGAAGTTAATCAACGTCCAGCAAGATTATGACTTGCAATAGTAACCATGAAAATTCGAACCCTTGTAATGCTGGCTATTCCCGGCCCCACTCAGACTGGGTGAGGTTAATTTGAGTAGCTGGTTTGTGAGTTTCCAGCGAATGGAGGGTAAAACGCCCGTCGTGATATGAGATGCAGTTGAAAGCGACATATCAACAAAAAAAAAAAATCAAGACCGATTGAGTTGAATCCCGAAACGGGTATACCATTCAAGTATTGTCCCTGCTCAATGTTGCTGGACTTCAGTGTCTTCAGTAATCCGTCAGGACCCAGAAGTTGTGTTGAATGAGGCGACAGACTTGTAACCTGGAGGCAGGTCGCTCGATTCCAAAGTATCGCAAAAAAGACGAGTTCCAGTAATTGTGATATCAAGTATCAAAATCGTTTAACACAACTTTTAACATAATTATGATAACTTTTCATATCATAAAATTCCATGTGAAGTCTCACACAGGGAAGTAAACTAGGTACTTTGCCATTTAACAGTTTGATGGTTCGGTATTACCCTCATTGAAATTATGCACCGCCCTTTCTAAAGTGTTATTACAAAGTTGATAAATTATTGTATTATTAACTATTATAAACATGAACGAACATGTTAAGTCCATGTAAATAAGTAGATAAATGCATAGGAGTGTATGCGTTATAAGTGGGTGCAATATGTGTACTTATGTAATATTTGTAGGTACCTATACCTATACATCATAATATATGAAGATGATTACTATGTTGGTAAGTGAAGGTAATTTTTGTCTTCAGTAATATATGCAGGCGCGGCCGGTGCTAAGGAGCTGCGGAACTGCAGCACCCCCAGGCGAAAAAGAGAATCCCCGCTCGTACAGAATGAAAATTATCACACACTTCTAGAATAACAAATGCATAATTAACAAGACACAGTGAGGGAGCGAAGCGACCTCACTAAGTGAGGTTCTGTTTTAACTTGCATACTGGACAATTTGGCTTTTGTTTGTCTGTCGGTCTATCTGTCTGTGTGTCTGTCTGTCTCTCTGTTTGTTCCGCGATAACTCTCGAACGGATTCTTTAAAAAAGATGAAATTTTGTATACATGTTCATATTGTTCATTGAGGTCCTGAAATTTTATCTATATTTTTTGGGCCGAATTAGGTCATTCGGGGCCAAATTGGGGCCGTTTTGGTGATAATTAAAAACGATTTTTCTATTTTTTTTTTTAAAATAAAGCAATGCTCTTGAAATGTTGTAGAGTCGTTGAGAAAATATATTTGAGTTCAGTAGTAATTTGGTGATCGTGAATGCTAAGGGGCCAAAAAAAAGGGCCGGTTGATATTTTTTGATTGATTGAACTTTTTTTTAAAATGAATATTTATTTAAAGAGAGGTCTGTAACATTCAGAGTCCTTGCCCCTCTACCTTCTAGCTATATCGAAATGGAGAATTTAAGTGTGATTTATAATTAAGTGTGATTTATAATTGAACTTTTATAATGCGACAGTTGAATCTGTGTGAGGTTTACAGTTCACTAGTTATTGATTGATTGAACTTTTATAATGCGATAGTTGAATCTGTGTGAGGTTTACAGTTCACTAGTTATCTGTGTGAGGTTTAACCACTAGTTATTGATTGGGAAACAAATTTATTTAACAATTTTTTTAGTCCAGTTTATGCGGAATTGTGGCAGCATCCCCAGAACATTTTCCTACCAGCCGCGCCTGAATACGTGAAGATTATTTCCTCTACTTATTCATCTGCAGAGAGTAAAATGTAAGATAAGTGGTTCATTCAATCTGCATCGTAATAGGTACGATCATGACATATAATGTAAGTAATTGAACAGTAATAGGAATAGCAAAAACAAAATCTATCATTTGAAACTTCTTTTTTTTAATTCAATATAACAGAAAATCATTGTTATACATACATAATATTTCCTTTTCTTTGGGTTCATTTCAACTGCATGGTCATAATATCGCCGCTGCAAACACAAACTGTCGTATCTGCAAATTTTGCCATTTTCAGTTAAGAAGCGCACATAGTGGTTCGTGCTTGCTGAGAATCTTTGAAACTCACATACGACTAACCTTAAAACTTGAATACTTCGGGAAGGAGTTGAGATACAGATACGACAGTTCGTGACGTGAAAAAGGAGTTTCAAACCACTATGTGCGCTTCTTAACTGAAAATGGCAAAATTTGCAGATACGACAGTTTGTGTTTGCAGCGGCGATATGTATATCACGACGGGGGTTTTACCCTCCATTCGCTGGAAACTGACAAACCAGCTACTCAAATTAACCTTACCAGCTTGAGTGAAGCCAAGAATAGCCTGTGTCACGAGCGTTCCAATTTGAATGGTCACCCATTCAAGTCCTGGACTTGCTGGACGTTTCTTAACTTCAGTGACAGAACGAGCGGCTCGTGCTAGAAACCACTCTCCACTCTCATAATCACCAAATCTCAAACGTCACACAATGCACTCTGATTGGTTAATTTGGACGGAATAACCAATCAGAGTGTGACGGCTGAAAAGAAGATTTGGGGATTATGAGAGTGCGAGTGCTTTCTGAAATGAGGGTCTGATGTACTTTTTTCCCCCCGGTTTAACGGCGCTTTAACAAGGCGACAAGCCTGTCGTTCACGCCGGATCCTGGAGTTTTTATTTTGGGGAATATGTTGGTGGCTTTGAGGAATGCTATGAGGGAGTCATTTTCCGACTGGTCGTCTAGCAAGGAGGGTACAGAGGAGAGAGAGAGACTCGTTGATGCTGAAGGTCCGGGCAAGTCATAATTGTGAGACGGATAGGGTGTCACCACATTGGAAAGGAGGTCGGGGTGACCTAGTAAATAGGTAACTGTGTGTGAACCTAGTATGCCCTGATGTATTTCATGTGTCCCCAAAGCTGGCTTTTACTTTCGATTAGTTTCTAATATTTGAAATCGGAAGTATTGTGTTCCTTTTATTTTTTTGTCATGGGCCAAGAAGCCAGGAAATGGATAGAAGGGATTAGACAGAATTTGATGGTTCGAACTGGAGATGGGAGGACGCCTGGCTTTTTCAAACAGAAAATTTCCCTCGCTATACAGAGAGGAAATGCAGCGAGCATATTGGGCTCTTTGCCATCAAGTATCAATATGGATGAGGTGTTTTACTTGTAATAAATTTCAAATTTAGATAATAGAAAAAAATCTTAAAGTACTGTATTAATCTTTTACTCTGTCTTATCCCGCTCGAGCAGGGTCGACGTTGTTCAACCTCATGGTTGAGGTTGATTGGTTTTGGCACATTTTTATGGCTGGATGCCCTTCCTAACGCCAACGATTCTATTTGATAAAACATCCTGGATCAGGACGGGGGTTTTACCCTGCATTCGCTGGGAATCGTACCAGCTAGTATTAAACTACTATATTATAATTTGAAAACATAATAAATTATTTACATGTCACCAGTCAAACATAAAAAGGGGAAGTACATGAAGTGAGGACCAGGAGGAATATGAACGGAACAGACGGAACAATAAGCACCAATACACTACTCGGGCCGATATTATGAGGGTTTAATAAAAGTCAAAGAATGCGACGGCGACATTCCAATGTCGAATTCCGACGAAGAATGAAGACGTGAGAATATTGAATGTGGGATGCACATTCCTGCAGCAGATGAAGTTGTTAAAGCGAATAAGAGACTTTGAGAAAGAAATAAAAAAAATGAATAAAAAGAACGCTGTCTGTAGAAGATTAGTTCTTTGTTGAAATTCTCATCAAGTTTTTTTTTTGATCTAGCTTTTCTTTAGTATTTAGTTTAGTGGGAAGGGTAGGTTTACTTGTATGTATTTTCCATTGTTTGTATTTCAGTGTCTTGTACTTCAAGGGTTGGGAAGAAGAGAATGGCATAGGCAATAATCCCGCCCTTTGGTTAGGACATATGTTTATAAATATTTTTCTATTCTTTTTCATTTTATTGTATATATTTTTTCCATTTTTTTCATTGTTAAAATAATTATTTGTATTGTACATATGTCCATTTATATCTAATAAAGTGTTGAATAATAATAATATTTCATTTATCATGTTACTTGTTTCTATGTAAATCAGGCGTGTCCAGTTAAATATATAAAATTACAATTACTCTCCATACGAAAATCACAAACCATGACCTCACCACAGAAAGCTTCCTCACACTCATAATCCCAAAATCTTCTTCTCAACTGCACTCTGATTGGGTCATTTGGGTAAACAACACCTTCTGATTGGGTTATTTGAACGAAATTTGAAGGTTGAAAGGGAGATTTGTGGATTTTGAGAGTGAGAATGCACTCTGTATTGAGGCCCGTCTACCTTCATTAACCTCACCTGACTGGGAATAGCCAGCAACACGAGGGTTTTTTTTCCATTTTGGTTTTAACGTCGCTTTCAACTGTATGGTCTTATCACGAAGGATATGAGGGTTTAACTTTGGGTGGATTAAACAGACACTATGTTTAAACCTCGATGGACGTAACTTAAATTGAATGATTGAATGCACGTTTGCATAAACAAGTAGAATTCAAGCCTATTCTCGTTTGCAGGAAGTAGGATTCACTCTTGCTAACTACGCTTACTTTAGCGTATGTAGATGTAAGGCTTGCCGCAAGCGTATGTCCTATCTGAGACAACTCTTCATAGCTAAATACACGTCAATATAATTACTAACGACGCGACCTACCTAGATATTTTATGAGACAAACATGTTAAAATCATCAACAATTAACTTGAGATTTTCAGATGAATTAAAACACACCTTACAGTAGCTGGGCTGGATAGATTTGGGACCACAAGATCGATTTAGACCCTATTATCCGAGAGTCTAAAATTACCGATTCGGTTATTTTCCCTACTCTGAACATGTTATGCGATCAAATTTTAAACACAACGGATTAAATTCTTATTAAAAGAAAATTGGTACCATAAAGTTTAATGCTAATAAAAATATTTTTGCTTATCCAATCTAAGAAAATTGTCAGCGTGTGTAGGGGCTTGATTGCAAATCTAGAGTTTTTCCTTTATGATCTCAGTTATGGGAGTGTTGAAGATCTTGAATGTAAAGCAAGTATTCCTACCACTTTCTGGCGGATCGCTGAAGTTTATGTGATCAAAATAAAACTTTGACCACATAAATTCAATACAGTTTAAACTCAGAGTGTAGAGTACTTTATGCTCTAATAACAAGTAACTGTGTCATTGATTGACATGATTGGTTGTCAGTTAACAATTAAATAATAATAAATTATTGGTAATCTAAAATGGCCAAATCATAAAATAATAAAGCTATTAAGACCAGAACTTTTGATTTCCTGTTTTCCGGAGAAGTAATTTTCCGGTTCATATCTTCAAATTGAATTCTGGTACTTGTATTGCCATGCCTATTGGACGTTGACGATCATGACTTGTTTGTTAAAAAAGCTCTTGTTTTTTCATTGGCAGCTCTGAATAATTGTTCAGCTGACACGTTGTCTCCAATCCAAGACAATCTTCTCCCCCATGACAATCTAAGTACCTACCTAAGGAAAAAATAATTGACAGTATGAAAGGTGAAATAAAACACAAAAAAATTCTGGTGTGTAACATGAATATTATAATTTTATTTTTTATTCTAATTTATATCATAAGTATGTATAGTATTATTTATATATTATATATAATATGCATATAGATAAAAATATAAAGTATGTATAACGTGAATTACACAAACAATATCATTACACAACGTACAAAACAAATAAAAAACACATCTATAAAAGGCTCAGAAGCGAGAGATTAGCTGTAACAACCAAAAATGAGGTAAACTTCATTAAAAATGAATTGTCACCTAATGATGTTTATTTATTTAGACTGCCACACTAGGATTAAGGAGTTTCTTTATTTCAGCAGTTATCTGTTTTCTCAAATAAATGACAAATTTTCATGTACTGGGTGGGATCCAATCCAATGGATCCCCACGCTATTAGGATTACGAGACTAGCGCCTTAACCAGTTTAATATTACATTACTTGCAAAAAAAACAATCATTTATGTTATCTAACAGCTCACTTATATTGTAATCTTTTTTTAATTATTGTTTCTGGATTAAAATCAATTTTTCTGGACTTACCTACAATAAAACTGAACTTATTTTTTTTAATAGCTCATTGACTTAATAATCTATCAATAGTTTTTTTTTTTAAATCCGGCCTCAATCAAAATTTAATAGCCGCCACGATTAGTTTCTATGGAAATATTCTCTATACCTTATAAAGTGCTTTAACGTAGACAATATTTATTTAAATTTGCAAAGAAGCAATTAGGTTGTGTTTTTTTACTTTCCTTATTTTAAACTGTTTTGCATCTTAATATTCTGTAGGTAGTGCAATTTTTTATTATTATTAGTATGACTACAGTAATTATTTCCCTATGCTGCCTATAGTACTATAATTAAGCATAATTGTTTGGAGAAATTACAGGAGCTAAGCTCAATAATTATGATTTTGGATTCCATTTTTTTTTTTTTTTTGCTAGCTAGTTTTAAAAATTGATTTAAATAGTAGTTTCTACCAACTATGAAATGTTTTCAACTATGAAATAAATAGAAATATTGTAGAGTAAAGTAACGGGTCTAGAAACTTCCAGCAAAATGATAGGTACTTACGAAAACATCCACCAATAATCATGATCAATGGCTCAGTCAAAAAATCTAGGTACTAACATGAGATAGTTAAACAACATATTATTAGGACTGACTTGAAAATTTGTACGAGTATTTATGTTTTTCATTCTATAACTAATAGACAAACACAGATGTGACCATTATAGCGCGTTGCATAACCCATAGGTAACAGGCGTTCATAAAAATTAAATAATGCTATGCAAATTTTATATAAAGCCAGATATCATCCCACGTATTGTCATAAAAAAATCTAGCTATTTTTTTCATAGCAATTCAATTCTGAGTATAATTTACAATCATCTTTATTGTATTTTTTTAAAGGTTAGGTACTTTTAAAAGATTCGTTAAGTTTGTGGATAAAATTTTCTACTTACGTCATATGAATAGGAAGTACTTTCTTAATAACTATTTGGATAAAAAATTGACAAAGAGAAGACAAATTTAATTTTTTAGGTAGACATTATATTCTTAAAATGCACTCCTTGTTTGACATGATACTTTCGCGAAGAATCTTGATTGTTTTGTAAGTTTATAAAATTGTAGAGAATTATTCAAAATTCATAAATTTTGACTGGTCCACAGCATTTCGACATCGTGAAAGATAAAAACACAATACACGTTTATTGTGATCGAACAAAAATTCAATTTTCACAGCAAATGTATATTAACGTTATAATATAAAATTTATGAAAGATACCTAGTTCATAATTAGGTCGAATTTTTAGCCGTTTGATGTTTCAATGTTTTTTTATTTTATGTATCAACAGTTACAAGTTACCTGTTTCATTCTTTTGTTAGCTATCTTCTTACCCAGGCTGTTACAAAAAGCGCTGTCTACAGCAACGAAAACTCCTACATTCGCAACATGCCCACAACCCCCCAACAAAGTATTAAATTAGTAGAATCCTACGCAGGTACAACTACTGTACCCACCTTACTAATTATCTATGTACCAATTATTAAAATAAAATATTCATTTATAAATCAATAAAATCATCTAAAAATATAACAAAAAAAGCGACAACAACAGGATGTTTGTATTTTAAAAATAAATACTATGAATAAAATATTATTTATATGAAATGTACAATATAAATAATAACCTAATGAAATCCAGAGGGCTAGGTAAGATTTATAAAAGAAAATTTTGACATCTTTAGGTAAGTGTTAAGTAGATTCTTGGTAGATATTTTTTTTTCTTCAAAAACAATGAAAATTCAGAAATATTTTGTCTAGAAACCTACCTAGTTCAAAACTATTTTTTTCTTCAGAATATTCGAATTTGATTTTAAAAAAAACGAAAATTTCTTAAAATGATGAACTTGAAAATAAGAATCACCTATTATGATGATAAAAAAACAAGAGTTTAAAGTTGATAAAGAGTAATATAAAAGAGGCTGGCTAGTGTTAAAATTTGTATAAAAAACTAAATGTTCAAAATATAGAAAATGAGCAAGCCTAACGCTTGGGTAGCTTTACTTCATTCTTTTTTCTTTCAAAGTTATCTTTACGTAAATAATTGTTTTATTAAACCATTAAACTTGCCAATCTCATCTGCAATTCGTTAAATTAGATAATACTAATAATATAAATATGTATAATACGAAGACGAAAAAAATATCTACTCTACATTTCTAGGTCACGATAAAAAGAAAACAGTAAAATATAGAAAGAACAACGTATAACAAAATAAACAATAAATATTCAAACGAGAAATAAATAAACTAGGACTAGGGAAACAAGATCATGTTATTGAAGATCAAAAATTCGATGATGATAATAAAAATGATTTAAATGAGTCTTACTCATTCAACAAAATTTGGGAACTTCATAAGGCAGGGAATATTGAAATAATACAATTTGGTGTTTTTTCAAAGCATTATTTCTTTAGCTTCCAAAAATATGGTCATATATCTTCACTAGAAAAATCTTGAATTATGAAAACCATATTTTTATATTTTACTTTACCTCTCAGATGATAAAAAAATTAGAGCAAGTTCGACAGAAAAACATCAGCACATGAATACCTATGTAAACAAGTGTTCAAATACTAGTCTTACTTCTTAATTACGATTTTCAAGTGAATAAAATGTTAAAATGCTGATAAATATAACCATAAAACTTGTGTACCTATTTTGTAAAAAATATCCCAGATTTCTTTGCTATTGTTTTTTGTACAAATTAAATAATGAAATATATCAATAATTAAATTTCCATTAGCTCTATTCATTAAAGATGTGAGAAAAATGTTCCAACTCTTGCTTTTCTCAAAAAAAAAAAAAAAAAAAAAGATTAATAGGATATAAATTTTATGATATTAAAACCATTTTGGTGTCATGTTGAACATGTCGAAGTTTCATGAATCATAGTATAGTAAAAACTTCCGATGTTCATATTTTAGAAATATAGATGTATTTACTCGAAAGTAATGATTACGATATCGTCAATATAAATAAAGTAATTAGCCTATCGTCCATGTATGTAGATCTAATTCTTGCTCGTCTCGGAAACGCTGATCGAGAGCCGCCTGATGTTGGGACGGTCATAGTCCTCCATGCTCATGCCCTTGCTGAGCCGGCGGCGAGACGGGCGGTCACTGTCGGTCGAACTCCCGGAGAACGTACGCTGGCGTTCGATTCCCGGCAGAGTCACAGAAGTGAGCAGCCCTTGACCTTTGCAGAACAGGAGGACGCTCTGTGCCATTTTGCCGGGCTGTGAAGGAAATGAGAAAGTGTTAAAAAATAAATAAATAAAAAATGACAATGGAATCATTAAATTTTTTATTTCTATTTAAATTTACTTGTTGAACGACAGTAAAAAATGGCGGTCGAAGTATGATTTTGCTTAACTTATTTGATTTGAATCGAGAAAATTACACCGCGACCGCCATTTTTTATAGCCGTTCAACAAGTAAAGTTAAAGAGAAATCAAGTTTTGGGATGACCCCTAGAAAGGATAAAGAAAGATAAACTTAAGAGGAATAAATTCAGAGAGGAGTGCAGAGAAATAGAACGGGAGGGGGTAAAGGTGTTCTCAATTTGATATCATTTATTTTTAGCTAATTATAATCATTCTATTGAGTGGGGCGTTCTTCTTTTTTTAACCACGATGTGGTGTTTTTGGGGGGATATCAGTTCTTTTTGTACAAATATATAGGTTCATGACACATATTCACAACGATTTTTGTTTATATGAAATGGGTAAGTTGATGTGGTCCTTTTGTGCAAAAATGCATGTGTCGGACCACATTTAAAAATGGAAATATTTGGAAATCCCGAATCTGAATTTTTTTTTTATCCAAAAGAAAAATACCCCTCAAGGTTGCACTTACAAATTCGGAGAGCACATCCCCAGATCTATCTTGAGCTTTACTTACAGCTTCGGAGAGCACATCCCCAGCTCTATCTTGAGCTTTACTTACAACTTCGGAGAGCACATCCCCAGCTCTATCTTGAGCTTTACTTACAGCTTCGGAGAGCACATCCCCAGATCTATCTTGAGCTTTACTTACAGCTTCGGAGAGCACATCCCCAGCTCTATCTTGAGCTTTACTTACAGCTTCGGAGGAGAGCACATCCCCAGATCTATCTTGAGCTTTACTTACAGCTTCGGAGGAGAGCACATCCCCAGATCTATCTTGAGCTTTACTTACAGCTTCGGAGAGCACATCCCCAGATCTATCTTGAGCTTTACTTACAGCTTCGGAGAGCACATCCCCAGCTCTATCTTGAGCTTTACTTACATCCCCAGCTCTATCTTGAGCTCTACTTACATCCCAGCTCTATCTTGAGCTTTACTTACATCCCCAGCTCTATCTTGAGCTTTACTTACAGCTTCGGAGGAGAGCACATCCCCAGCTCTATCTTGAGCTTTACTTACATCCCCAGCTCTATCTTGAGCTTTACTTACATCCCCAGCGCGCTCTATCTTGAGCTCTACTTACATCCCCAGCTCTATCTTGAGCTCTACTTACAGCTTCGGAGAGCACATCCCCCGCGCGCTCTATCTTGAGCAGGGTGCACTTGTTCTTGGACAGGTCCCTGTGCAGTTTTCTCCACCACGTTGGCGTAGGAGCCCAGCACTCCCGTCACCAACAGGATGTCCAGCTTGTACTCCTTCAGGGGGAGGTCCTTGCGGCTGTTGGGAAAATAACAAATAATTATTATATAGAAAAAGGGTAGTTTACTTGTATGAGTAACGACCAGTGGCGGCATTACCAGAGTAAAAAGAAATGAATGTAATAGAATAATTCGAAATGTAAAGGAAGCTCTTAGTAATGCTGCGCTACCCACAAAAATTGTGAAGAGGCCTTGAGCTTCACCACAAATAAAACCATACGTTCTGATATAAAAAAAGGGTTGGATGGAAGAGATTGCCATAGGCAGTGACCCCGCCTTTTAGTTAGGACATAATGTATATTATGTATTTATCTATTTTTTTCCATTTTATTTTTTATATCGTTTCCATTTTTTATATAATAATTATTTCTACTGTACAAATATACAGATATACATATATGTCTTTGTATCTGATAAAGCATTGTATAATAATAATAATAATAGATTCATTTTTTTTTATACATTTTACGGTTGAACCTGGAATTTCAAACTTCTCATAAAAATAATTCAGACGTAATTATTGTTACTTACTTACTTACTCCCAGGGCCACTGATACCTCAAGCCCATAACGGAGGCCAAATACGGCCTCTTCCACATGTCGCCTCCATATTTGTCTGTCATCTGCTTCTTCCATAGTTATATTCATAATTTGAAGGTCTTTATTGTTACATTTTTTTAATTAATTAGTTTTTATGAATTTTAATTAAAGCAAGCCCTACCCAGTCTGGGTGAGGTAAATGTGGGTAGCTGGTACGATACCCTGTGAATGGTGGGTAACACCCCCGTCCTGATCAGGACGCTAAAACCAAATAGAATGGTTGGCGTTAGCGTAGGAAGGGCATCCAGCCATTAAAAGAACGTGCACCACCCTACCAACCTCAACCCCATAATACGTCTTGGGCTTACTGATGGAATAATGGGACTTAATACTCCTAATCGGGCAGTATAAATAAGTCGATACTATTATTATTATTTTCATTATATTTATTATTACTCAGTTTTCTCAAGTCCAGTGCTTTCACCGTGTCGATTAGCCGGATTTACCAATTCAGTGTCTCTTGCCAGATGTTCTATTATGTATTTTATTGTATGTATTTTAAAAAATAGGTATTATCAATTTGTTTCTCTCTCTTATCAACTTACGTCAAGAAAGCGTTCACATAGTGTCGAATGTTTTTGGAATTGATGTCGCCCTGGAGTTTCTTGATGAAGTCACTGACCACAACGTCCTTATCAGGGTTGGTCTCGTTCATGAGTTGCTGCAAGAAATACAGAGAGGAAAATTCAGGCACGGAAAACACCCACATTCCTTTTTTTTTTCAATATTTGTAGAAGAAGAAGAAGAAGAAAAAAAAAAAACGATAGGTTTACCAACTCAGATATAATTGAAAGTACTTAATTGGACACAGAACTGTAAATACAGGTGCAAAATGATCAGGACAAAAATGCTGAACCAAATAAATTATTTGAAAGAACACTTTTTCTTCAGTCAGAGTTGTAAATATCTTCAAATAGGTTCAAGTGACGAAGTACATGTTAAGAATAAGTTATAGAAGGATTGTAACGGGTACCAAACAAAAATACGACCGCAACACAAAATTCTAGTTCTTAGCCAGTTTAGAAAGATATTGAAAATGGTAAGTAAAATAGAAAAAAAATAAAAAAAAAAATACAACAACACTACGTGTGCATTCTACAGTTCAATTTTTTTTTGAAATCACAATTTTCGTCTTGTTATTTTAAAATAAAAACTTCATAATATCGAACAATCAATATGACTTAAAGGACAGTATTGCAACTTCAGCTGACCTTTTCAGGACTGTGTGGGGGTTGATATAAGTGGCTTAAACACGTCAACAACCAAAAAGAAGGTGGAATATGAAAAAAAAAAAAAAAAAAAAAAAAAAAAAAAAAAAACACTCTCTATTATAATCACATTTTGTTTTAAAGTTTCAAGATGATCGACCACGATATCTAATGAATATTAATGTAAAGAAATGCATGAAATGGGAATCTATCGACTTAGCTTACTGAAAGTTTTGAAACCATCATTTTGATAATGTAAAAAAGTTTGAGATATTTATTATGTTTTTTTTCAAACAAGAATCATGAAAAGTTTTAGAATAATATAGGTACGTAGTTATATCAAGTTATCTACCTATGTAGGCATGTAGTAAACAAAAAGTTCAAGTCGACTTTAAAAAACAGTTTCATGAGTACGTCGGTAATAGTAGAGCACAGTCAGAATTTTCTTTTATGTTCCAGAAAGTTTCAAATTTACCGGGAGTACTTGGATGAATGAATGATTTTTAAAATTGTTTTTTTTTTTTGTTACAAACATTACAAGCATGACATGCACAAGAATTAGATGCATGGTTTAAAATATTTTGGAGCATGCGATAGAAACAGTGGGAGTGACTGTTTTTGTGTGACGACGAGAACAGATGGGGTTAAAACATGAATAAAGATTCAACATTTTCAAAAAAAAAAAAAAAAACACAGATGGCAAATATAAATCGAAAATTTAAAATTAATTGGGACGCCAGTGTTAATGGTAATTTTATGTCAATCTATGTTAAATTAGATTTAAAGTATATTAGCATGATTAAAAATATCTTCTTATTGCATGGAAAACGACCCCTAAAACTATGTAATATGAAAGAAAAAAAATTGTTATGATTATAATAACCTTTTATTTGGACAAACCTTTATTGCAAACAAATTCAGAATTATTTGTTTATTGTGAATAATGATAAATACATAAATATGATTTTGGTTTAGAAGCTGTTTTTACTACTTGAGACTCATTTACTTATGTTTATTTCTTACATTACATAAAAACTTACACATAAGGCTATGTGAAATAATAAATTATAATAAATTTTCGGAGCTGTCTGAATTAAAAGTGTTCTAGACTTAATTATTATTGAAAACCCACATACTTTTAATGGTTTTTAATTGGGGTACATTGGGAATACAATGGCCTCCAATTCTAAAAAATTCTAAAAACATCAAATTTCCTAGGCAATGCAAATTTCCATTCCTAAAATTAAGTCAAGGTTTTTTCCGTTACTTAAGTATAAAATTTTTTCTTTTTTTTTTTTAGTTTCAACCGAATATTGAATATTAGGTTCCTACTATAGAAAGAGAACAAAAATATATTTTTTTCAACTATTTTTAAATTAATTATGAAGGTATCCCACGAAAATATGTGCCACTACCTAAAATTAAGGGGATAAAAAGGCCAATTTTAATTTTAATTTCGGTTTAAAATTTTGACGGGTTAGAGATTTTTTTCTTCATGGGGGTTTGTTAATTGCTCCATATTAGTTACCTGTAATATCAATCAATTTTGACACCATGATGTTTAAAAACGAAATTAAAAAGCGCGCGATTAGGTCAGTGGTTAAAACCTCGCTTGCCATTCGAAAGGGTCCGGGTTCATCCCCGTGCGACAAAAATTTTAATTCTTAATTTGGGGTTTCATTGTTTTTTTTGGGATACCTTTCGGTTTCGTCGTGTTGACCCCAAATACCTAAAAGGGGAAGTATTGTGTCACTTTTTCGCCCATCAGAGGGGAGGATTACTACGGGTGGGGCGGTACAACACAGACCACAAGCTCTCAGTAGCTCCTTTTTTCATGGCTACGAAAAAAAAAAAAACGGCTGTGAAACACTCATTCTTAAAAAAAAAACTTTAAATAAACTTTTGAAAGAAAAAAAAATTTTTAAAACTTATCTGAAAAGTTGAATTTAAAGTGTTCATTTCCCCTTCAAAAAAAATTATTTGCAAAAAGTCTTTTGATGGCCCATTGGGGGAATTAAAATTTTTAAACAAAAAAAAATTCTGCGAAAAATCTTTTTTCAAAAAAAACCTCTATCAAGAACCCCATCTATTATAACGCACAAAAATTTTTTTTTCCCCAAAAATCAGGGGAGCTTGATATCTTTTTTTTTAAAATACCTGATCGAAAATTTTGGTCCACCACGAGAAATGTAGGGAAAAAAACCAAAATTTAAAAGGAAAGTGCTGGGTGCTGTTACTTGTCCCAAAAATTAAAAAAAATTTTTTTTTGGGGGGGAATTTCGACTTGCTTCCCCGAAGAGAAGAATAAGAAGAAACATTGTGTTTTGGGGAAAAATAAACCGCAATAACTATTTTAATTTTTTTTGTTTGTTTAACCAAAAATGGGACTTTGAAAAATGCTGGAAAAAAAAGGGGTTTTTTATTCCTTCGCGGGGGAGTTACACAAAAAAATTATTTGAAAATTTTTAATTTGAATTATATTGTAGGTGTGCCAGAAAAACAATATTTTTGTGAAAAAATTTTTTTATTTTCAATAAGGGGGGAGGTTCAAAAAATTTTAAAAAAGGGGGTTTTCCCCGTTTAGTGATGTCTCCTTTTCAGGGGTTGGTTTAATAACTAGGGTTTCCCCTTAAAATACCTAGGGGTTTAAAAAGTTTTTCCCCACATTTTAGGGTGAGAAAATTTTAAAAGGGGACATTTTTAATAAGTTAAATTTTTAATTTTTTTTTTTTGCTTTTTTAAAAAATTTGGGGTTAAATTTTTTAAATTTTTTTTAAAAGTGCATACAAAAAAAGCTAAAAAGGGGGTTTTAAAAAAGATAATTTTCCCTTTTAGTAAAAATTTTTTTTGTTTTTAAAAAATTTAGAATTGTAATTGATTTTTTGTTTCTCAAGACAGAAATCCAGGGGCTTTTAAATTTTTTTTATACGTTCTCTAAATGGACTGGTGTTTTTTTATTTTTTTTTTTGGGGTTGTGTAATATAATTGACCTATGCCCCCCCGGTTTTTAGAGTTTTGGGGAGGGGGGTTGGGGGCGGGTTGGACCAACTTTGTGGTCTCTTTTGGGGAAAAGGGGGTGCGAAGTTGATAGACAAAATTTATATCACGGGTCGTTTTGGGGGGTCGGTTTTTCCCATCCTGCACAGGCGCAGTCCGTGACTGGATTCCGTCTGTTTTTTCCCCTTTTTAAAGTTCCCTAAAAATTCCCATATTCAAAAAACATAAAAAAAAAAAATTTATTTTATACCAAAATTTTTAAAATTTATTTTATTTTATATTTTTATTTAAAATTTTAAATTTTTTTATTATTTTTTTTATATTTTTTTAAAAAAATTTTTCTATCTTTCTTATGGACGGTTTTTAACATATCATTGTATCAAATGCACAAAAAAAATTTTTTATTACTTACTTTTTTTATAATTTTTAGGCCCCAAACCGGTACTTACCCCTTTTAAAAAACCCTTAAAAAACCCCCGGAGAAACTGTCATGATTTATTTTTAAAATCGTATTTTAAAAAAAAATGAAATTTTTTAAAAAGTATTTGGTTTTTTTTTTTTTTCAGAATGTCTCTTACTTTGTTTAGGGTGTTTTTTCGACTGAAAAGAGATGTTTAATCTTTTAAAGATAAAAAAAATTTTTTTAAAAAAAAACAAACAAAAAATAGGTATCTTTTAAAAAACTTCCAATGTTTTTTTTTTTTTTTTTTTTTTTTTTTTCATAAAAATCCCCAAAAAAAAAACCCAATTAAAAAAAACTCATTTTTTCTTCCCCAAACTCCCAAATCGGAAGTAAAGAAAACGGGGGTTTTTCAAAACTTTTCAAAAAAACCCCCGAACGAAAAAGTTAGCGGAACGGGAGTTAGCAGGGGGGAAGGGGGGTCAAGTGGGGGAGGTAAAATAGGTCAAGTAGGGGGGGTAAGTAGATGGAAGCGGTCAAAGAAAAAAAAGAAGAAAAATAATTCAAACCCAGAAAAGGGGGAATAAAAAAAGGGTCCAAACGATTTTTTGCAGAATTAAAAAATAACGACCGAAAAGTGTTGAGAGGACTACTTTCTGGCCAAATTTGTGAAAGGCGAGATTTGGGGGGTTGTGGTTTTTTTCCCACTCCCCTTCCTTTCCCTTCTAAACTGAAAATTTTAAAGAAATAATTGTTATAAGTTGTAGTTAAAAACATCTATAAAAAAAATTTTTAAAAAAAAAAAAAAAAAAAATGATAAAAAAATCAAAACCCAAATGGATGCAGACTCTTTATAATTTAATTATTTTTAGAGGGAAAAAATCGTAATTTTATTTTGATATTCTTTTTTTAGGAAGTTGTTTGCCAATTACGAAATTTTTTTAAATTTTTTTTATTTTTTTTATTGAATACATACTTTTTTTAGAAGGACAAATACCAAAAAAATAAATTTTTCAAAAAAGATTTTTAAAAAAAACAAGAAATAAAGAAAATATATGTTTTGTCCCTTTTTCCCCAAATTTAAAAATGACCAAATTTTAAAAATGCGGGGAAAATTCCCAGGGAAAATTTTTTTTCCCCAATTTTTAAAAAAATAAATTTTTGGGGCCCCTTTTTGGGAAAATTTTTTTTGGGGACAAAAATCCATAGGGGGAAGGGGCATTTTTTTCAATAAATTTTTAAAAAATTTTTAGAATAAAATATTTATTCCAAAAAAAAAAAATTATTTGGCAGGTGTGTTGTACGAAAAAGAGCCCCAAAAAATCACTCTTAAAAAATTTTTAAAAAAAAAATTTTTTTGCACATTGCATAACCACATAAAAATACGGGGGTTCATAAAAACGGTTCATTTTAAAATTTATAATAATTTTTAAAAACATTTTATTGTACTTTTTTCACCTTTGGGTTGCATAAAAAAATTATTTAAAAAAATAAAAGAAAAATTTTTAAAATTAAAAAAAAAGGGGGAAAAAAGGGGAAGTAATAATAAGAAAAATTTTTTTTTGGGGGCATTAAAAAACTCCTTTTAATTACACACGGTGTTTTTAAATTTAAAAATAAAAAATTGGTATTTGAAAATTTTTTTAAAATTTTGGGGAGTATTAACTGCCTCCGTGGCGTAAGGGGGTTTGAATTTTGCCCAAAGTCCAGAGGTCTCGATTTTTGGGTTTGGGGTTTGGGGGGGAGACTTTCGAAGAAAGAAAATTCTGTCCCCTCCAAAAGTGAGGCGGGGTTCCCCGCTCTACCTAGTCGGGTTTTAGGTCAATTTTTCCCTTTTTTCACAGCTTTCGGGGCCCCGGGGGGAATTTTTACCCCTACCTTTTTTGAAATTTCCCCTTTCCCCCGATTTCTTTTGCAGGAGAAAATTTCCATACCTTAGCTTTGAATTTCCCTTTTGCACGTTTGGGTTCCCCCGGTTTCAGGGTCAAGGCGGTACTCTGTGAACCCCGAGACCGAGGGGGCTTTTGGGTTGAAACCCCGCCTTTTACATGAAAAAGGGTTCCTCCCATTTGGGATTTTTACCATAATTTAATATGTTTTGGGGCCCCTTTCTGCTCGAAAATGGGACTTAATAGCCCCAATCGGGCAGTATAAATAAGGGGGAAAATATTTTTTAGGGGCAGGAAAATTTTTAAAAACCCCGGTTTAAAATTCCCCCTTACAGATCTGGCCGACGCGGAACAGTTGATGAGAATCAGCCAATGGTTTTTGGACTGGTGGGCGATCCCAAAAATGGCGATGACATTTCCCCCGGGCCCCCCGCCAAACCCTAGGGGCGTAGCGGACGTGCGGGAAATCCAAGAGGGGGGGACGAGGTCCCCCCCAGGGTCTGGGGGAGGGGAATTTAAAACCCCGAGGGGAGGGGAATAGATTTCTGGGTTTAAACCCTTTAACCCCGGGGAAAAACCGCGAGCTGGTCTTTACTAAAAAAGTTTTTTAGAAGCCCCCCCCATTTTGTTAATAAAAAACCCCCTGTCCCGGTTGCCGGGGGGCCAAGGTCTTCACTGCAAGGGCAAAAAAATGGTGCCCCTTGGGGCCCCATTTTTGGGGTTATTGCTAGGTTTTCTTCTTCGTAATGGCCCCTTTTTTTTAAAAAATTTTTACGAGATTATGGGGGGTTTCTATTTTCCTCCTAGTTTTCTGGCGGGGACTAAAGGTCGGGTAAATTTTCCAGAATTGTCCTATGACCCGGCCCCCTTCCCCTTTTTTGAACACGGACCTTTCCTTTTTCTCTTTTATGCAGGCCCCATTTTTCGAACCCTTTTTAAAGGAATTGTTGGGAAATGAAAGATGAAGTAGGTTTTGGGACAAAAAAAAATTTTAAATTTTAAGCAAAAGAGAAAAAACATTTTTTTTTTTAAAAAAAAAAAGGGGAAAAAAAGGAATTTTCCCCCTTTTGGAAAAACCCTTTGCATTACTTCAGGGCACTTTTCCTTTTTACCCCAAAACCCCAAATCGGTTAAAAATTTTAATTTCCGGCCGGGGGTTTAACCCGCAAAATAAAAGGGGCAGTAACCCTTCTGCATAAAAAAAAATTTTAAACCCAACCCAACCCAAAATAAACTACAAACATTTTAAAAAATTAATTTAAAAAAAAACCCCAACTCTCTTTTTGCTGGGGGGGGGTCACACTAAAAAACCCACCCAGCCTGGCTTAGTTTTTGGGGGAAGCACTTTGGTTGCATTAATATATCTTGATTCAACAAATTTAATAAAAATAAAAATTTATGTCGATTTGGTTTCACATTCAAAGTTGTAGATTGATTATTATTATTATTATTAAAAATATTAGATCAAGTTTTGCTTACATAGCATTATACAGGGTGTCCCGTATACAGATGCAAATATTTTGAGGGTAGGTTCAGCCCACTGTGGACTATCATATGAGCGAAACTTGCAGTGGGGCATTTTGCTTCGTTAAAGAGTTATGGCCAAATCCCTGTTTTTCCCACAGGTCTAGAGGTCACTTGGATCGATGCACGTTTTTAAAGAAATGATAGCCAGTAAGTAATTTTTGACTTCATATATGGATAGTCATGCATATTTCCCTTGAAATGCAGTTGGTTGCATGAAAAAATATTGAAAGACCAGAGAGATATTTAATCATAAGTTCAATATTTTTCTAAAATTCGATTTTTCCTTGTTTTCCCTTTCGTGAATTTAGAGTACTTCTACAATTGCAATTCTGCGTATCACTAGGTAAAAAAATACCCTTTGCTATTTTATTTCAATAAATACAAAGTTCTTTCAGACGCGTGAAGGAACGAATGAGATACGCCTTATCAAACGGCACCAGAAGGAGAGAAACACATCTTTCAAATTTTGAATCTGGGCGCTATTGCATTTTGAAGAACACTGATGCCTGAAGCGGTCTGTGTGACCATTTTTGTGCCAACTGCAAGTTATAAATGAAAATTTTCCGAGTACAATTAGTTCTATTAACCAACTATATCAATCAAATCTAATAGTTAAAATAACAAGGCGATCAATTTGTTCGGTAGAAGAGAAAGCCACAAGCTTTAAACCTCGCCCTTGGTTCGCTACATATTCTTTTGGGTTCTTTTCATTTCATGCCCTGTGTTGCAGAATGTATCATGTTTGTAGTTTATCAATGAACTACAAACATGTATCACTGTATCACCACCCTTGATCAGTCTTTGTTTATATTTATTTTACAAATTGTTACCATGTTCATTGTAAAAAAAAAATGTAAATAAAGCTTGGTCCAATTGTTTATAAAATAAAAATAATGTATTAATAATAAAAGTAACCTTAAGGTTGGATGTTCGAGTTTTACCCAAGGTTAATTTTTCGGCACTATTTGTTATGTTTTTTTTTTTTTTTTTTTTTTGGGGTTTAACGTCGCTTTCAACTGCCATGGTCATATCACGACGGGGGTTTTACCCTCCATTCGCAGGAAACTCACAAACCTGCTACTCACATTGACCTCACCCAGCCTGAGTGGGGCCGGGAAAAGCCAGCGTCACGAGAATTAGAATTTGAATGGTCACCCATCCAAGTCCTAACCTCGCTGGATGTCGCTTAACTTCGGTGTTCTGAAGGGAACCGGTGTATTCAACATGCCATCGACGCTGGCTTGTTATGTTTTTGATATCATGATTGTGATAAACACAAAAATGATATTTTTAATTTTACTTCTAAAAATAAAATAATAATTTTGGTTGGTAGCGCAGAGTCTTTCTTCATGTGTATTCTTTTTCCATAATTACACCACTGGTTGCTGCTTTCGTTGCAGCCTCTCTCATTTTTCCTCATGATAACCCTGTGATTCCGTAACCCCATTCACATAAAAGTTCACACCGACCGACCACTGTGAATGATCAATTTCCCTCTGTTAAACATCCCAGAGCAGTGTATTTATACCTCAAATTACGCGCCAATTCTGTTAAAATTCAGTAAACTTTGAATTTTCCATCATGATTCAGAAGTGTTTTTTGAGCTTTGTGTGTACTGCGTTCCATGATCTTTAAAGTAATATAAATGAGCTTTCTTTTTTATAAAACTAAACATAATGGGGTACTTTTTTAACTAGTGATACGCAGAATTGCAATTGTAGAAGTACTCTAAATTCACGAAAGGGAAAACAGGGAAAAATCAAATTTTAGAAAAGTATTGAACTTATGATTAAATATCTCTCTGGTCTGTCAATATTTTTTGATGCAACCAACTGCATTTCAAGGGAAATATGCATGACTATCCATACATGAAGTCAAAAATTACTTACTGGCTATCATTTCTTTAAAAACGTGCATCGATCCAAGTGACCTCTAGACCTGTGGGAAAAACAGGGATTTGGCCATAACTCTTTAACGAAGCAAAATGCCCCACTGCAAGTTTCGCTCATATGATAGTCCACAGTGGGCTGAACCTACCCTCAAAATATTTGCATCTGTATACGGGACACCCTGTATACAATTTATGTACATAGAAATTGACGTTAATAAAACAAAACTTCATCAAGAGCGATGCTAATGCCGACGGCATTCTCTTCCGCAACTCGCTTGATTTTTTGTTGTGTTGTTGTATGAATTATGAAAGTAGGTGTTAGGTAATTACATCTAAGACTTAATAAAATGTAACATATAAGACTGTCTGAATGGAAGAGATCAAAAAAATGTTAAGTTAATTTAAGTTATCACATTATTTGTTTTAATGACAATCGTGATATCACAACATACTGAATCTTGCTTTACTAAATATTTGCTCCACTTCATCGAGATAAGTCTTTCGTAGTAATTTTTATTTCGTAGCCATGAAACATGAACTACTGTAGACGCTTGTGGTCTGTGTTGTAGCCTGTCCATCCCGTGGTATGCCTCCCCTCTGATGGGCGAGAAGTGACACAATAATTCCCATAAGGTCCTGGGTCAAAAAGTATCCCTTACAAACAAGAGTAACAAGTATATTGAATGCAATCTTTTCGTCAGCTCTGGTAATTATAATAATAATACTATTTAGTGAAACTCAGCCAGCAGGCGAGGTTTATGCTCAAAGCATTTTCTACCACCTAACCCTCAGAGTCTTATAAGTGGTCATATACTCAAATTAATGAGGAAAATTCGAACCTGGGACTTTCCGCATGTCAAGCGCGTATAGTACTAATGAGCTAATTGTGCGCTCAAACACAATTTTCTTGAAGGAAGAAAGTTACGCAATTAAAATAATTAGAGGAGATAAAAAAACAAACATAAAAATTAAGGCTTACAACCAGAGAAGCCTTAGAGTAAGTAGATGATGTTTGTAGATAATTATTATCAGGTTTCTTATGCCAGTAAATTACCTACATAAATAGTTATTAGATCTTTTCGGTACGTATTATACATAATTATTATAGTTTCGCGGTACAACTACAGAAGCCCACCTATAATTTAAATTACTTACGAGTATTTATTTAGATACAAAACCGCCCATATTTCTCTTTCATATAAATTAAGATTGAGATTGAAACAAAACAAAATATTCATAAATCATTAAAAATACCTACATGAACTTCTTTTGGAATCGGAGCCAATGATTTTTCTTATTATTATTGTATATCCCAATACATTAATTTTGCTTATTAATAAATGCTAATATTTTTTTTTTTTTACCTATAATAATTCCTGCACTTGCCACTGCTGTCATTAAAGCAGCTACTCATTTTTCCTCACAAGGTATGTGTGGACCCCGAACATCCAAGTACAGAGCAAAAAAAATCCCGTCCCGCTGGGGATCGAACCCAGGTCACCATGCATGCAATGCATAGCGCGCTAACTCTCTCGGCCTGGGTGACTAATTCTTTTTTACTTTCCTTATTTTCTTTTAGAATAGAATGATGATAAAACAGATCATAATAAACCATTAGATGTTGATAATAATATTGAAGATAAAAATACTAGAGCGAAAGCGAATGCGGGAATGAAAAGACAGAAAAAACTATGCCAAAAGGAGTTTCAGTGATAACAACATCGCATCAGCAGCTGTTTGAGCTCGAGCCAAAACTTACTACGTCATAGAATACGACCAGAGGGGGCGGGGGACCACTGGGCGAAATTCTGGCGGCCGTCGAAACATCGACATTTTTTATTGTTTCAATATTTGGTTAATTTTGAATTAAAAAAAAAACAATTTTGAACGGCTTATACTCAGGTTTTCAATGTTTCGTCACGAACAGTTTTACTGTTTGTATTTATTTTGTTTAACCGACTTCCGTAGCTTGATGGATAAGGCGGCGGACTTGTAACCTGAAAGTCGGTGGTTCAAGTCCCGGTTTCAGCATAGATTTATTAAAGCTAGTTTGAGTACTTGTGATATCATGGAAGTGAACACAAATATGATAATGATAACTTTAAAAAAACACTGTCATTAATAGACACAATACTTCCTCACGATTGGTTCACATTTTATACACGTGGCAATTTTGAGATATTATACTAAATCACTTGTATCTCAGAAACTACTTAACCATTTTCTTCAAATTTGTTTTAAAAGGTAGAATACCTTTTTTTGTACATTCTAAATTCTACAAAAACTTCTGTACCGATAAGTCATGGACCTTTTTTTTTTGACTTTTTTGTCCAAGATATTGGATTTTCTTTAATATCAGAGCTAAATCAAAATGTACTAAAAAGTAAAAGCACTATTTAAAATTGTAATACCCAAATACACACACAATTTCATCAAAATCGAGTGTACCGTTCTCGAGATATAATTAGTGGTCAGGCGCATGGTCTCTATCACCAAGATCCGCTAGTGTGAAGTTGATGAATTTAAAATGTCATATCTCGACGTAGCTTAACTCTGGTTCCATTACAATCAACAGACGATAGGCTAATGTGGCGACTTTGGCCAGTGTCAATTTATCAACCAAAAATATTCATGGTCAGAGCCTATCCAGAACTATTCATTTTTACTTTCCTTATCCTATAGAAAGGAAAGTAATGGAATCACCCAAAACTTATCAACTCATATTAAAACATAAAACCTCTCTCGTTAAAACTAGAATGTTAATAATGTAACAATATCCACAGGAGATATAACAATAAAGTTGTTCGTGACGAAACATTGAAAACCTGAGCATTGAAAACCAACCGTTCAAAATTGTTATTAAAAAAAAAAAATCTGAACAAAATAAATTTTAATAAGTTCCACAACTCTGATGTGGTCCAGTGTGCGGGCGGATAAGATATTAAAGTGTGTAATGTGTGCATAGCGCCGCGATGGAACTGAAAATCGATAGCGTTTTGTGCTACTACGCTTTGGAAAGTGTGTTTTCGCTAGCAGTTCTCTCTTACTATGAGACATTGTGCGTGAAGAGGTCCTTAGCTGAACTTTTAGATATAAGTAGGACAGTTTTGTGGATAAAACCTTCAAGAAATTATATTAGTTGAGTAGTAAGATACTCGCTTACCAAGCGGAATATGCCGGGTTCGAAACCCTAACCCGACAAAAAAATTGTATTCAAAATATGATTACAGTTTTTCGTAAGAAATATCTGCCGTATGGTCGAGCTGATCCAGACCCAAAATGGGAACACTTTTCGCCCATCATGCCTTCCTGCTAAGAGATATTCTCGCCTATCAAAGGGGTGGCAAGCTACAACACAGACCACAAGCCTGTCAAGTTCATGCTTTAAGTAACAAACAACTCATCATAAACATGGACTATGCCCGTTAATTTGTTAAAATTAAAAATAAAATAAAAAGTAGCTGTTGAAACACATACGTTTTTAAGAATAATAAAATAGAACAGTATTTTTTTTATTCAAAGATGAGTGTTTCACAGTCTTTTTATTTCGTAGCCATGAAACAGGAGCTACTGGCTCTGGGTCAACACGAGCGCAACGGAAAGTACCCTTTACAAACAAACTGTAACCAAATATTGAATACAAATTTTTGTCGGCGCGTTGTTTCGAACCCGGGACCTTCCGCATGGCAAGCGAGTGCTTAACCACTGAGTTTTTCGTGCGCTCATTGTATGTCTATAATTATAATCATGAGAAAAGATTAGCTTAAATAATATTGTGTGTACTTTGATGTAATAATACTTTATACGAAACAAAATGTACAGGTACATTTTGTGCAAAACGTCTTGAAATACAAATACAACTGTTTCTGCTATGAAAGGAAATAAGCTATTACACGTTCTAAAACGAAACGCCCCAAGAGAATATTGCTATTAGATACTGGGTATCAAAGGGCACGTTCTGAGAACACTTTTGACATTTGAACCCTTCGGGGTAACATTTAATAGAGCTACTGACACTGGTTTATGTTTCCTATAGATACGACTGAAATATGTACATTAATTTATATCCCAATAAATACGACTGAAAGATACCCTTATAAATAAGACTGAAATACTCTTATATCCATATAAATACAACTAAAAGATACCCTTGTATCAATATAAATACGGCTGAAGTGACACAGTACCTACTTCCCATTTAGGTGCTTGGTCAAATATCCATATTGATACGACTGAAAGATACCCTTATATCCAAGAATCTAATAGCATTCCAAAGAATATTTTGTGTAATACTTACTTTCCAAGCACTTAAAACATATAATAATAATAATAAAACACCTCGGCCAAGGTGTGTAAGGTAACGGAAAACATAAATATAGTTACTACCTATTTCATGTACTTTCAGCCAGCAAAAACTTCTACATGAATTTCAAAAACTGCAATTTTTATTGCAGAAATGGACTTTACGTCGAAAAAGAAATTGATTTGACTTTTTGTTTGACTTCCTAGACCAACGAGAACCCTATTTTCGGGACCCCCAAACAATCGTGAAAGACACGAAAATATTCATAAATTTTCTTTCTGTTTTTTTTTTTTTTTTCATACGGATCCTTTGAGACCCGACTTCATGTCCTAAACATGGCATTGAAGGTTAGGTGAGTTGTCTAAAGTGATTAAAATATAATGACAATGAGCCCAGACCAAAAGAAATTCTAAAATATAAGCGGGCGGCTCATTCGGGGGACCCCGGGTTTTGGGAGCCCAAAACGGGAATTGAAGGATAAAACTAATCTTGAGTGGTATCAAATGAAAAGTCATAGTCTGATTCCAGATTTGTTCATTTTATTCGTTCATCGGGTCCATTGGGTGGCACCTGGTGGCCTTTTCATACATAGTATAGTATAGTTAGTGCTTTATTTAGACTATCGGCTCGAGGCAGGGAGTCCCATTACGCTAATAGAGGTATTATTATCTACGAGTATAAGCAGTTAAGCACTGTAGTTTCTGGGAGGCGTTCTCTCTCAAAACAACCGTTTCGCTTGATGTGTGAATGGTAAGAACGAAACATGGCAGTTTATTTCGACAACCTATCTTATCCATCTATCTTTTAACAACGATGAACACAAGCTGTAGAACTAATGGGGGGAGCCCACATGATAATTTCATATAGTATGGGCGTTTTCATGTTAAACTTAGGTATCATTAGAGCTTTATGCAATAAGTGCTGGATAAGGGAAAGTATATGACATGTGTGTTGTGGACATGTCAGCAATGTGTGTTGGTTGGGGAACTTAAAAAGGTGAAAGTTTAGCCATTAGGATTATTAATAGTTCGTGGTGGGAGAAGTTCGATGCACACTGGACCTTATACAGTCGAACCTGGATATATAACAAAAATAATAATAAGAAAAGTATTGAAATGAATCAGAAGATGCATTTTTAATCCTGAGGTCTCCAAACTTGGATGAAAAACGAGAAGATGTATCAGAATTTGAATAAAATATATAGGTACCTATGATAATAATAATAATAATAATAATATCGCCTTATTTATTGTGCCCGATTAGGACTACTAAGTCCCATTATTCCAGCCATGTCCCGGCTGGGTTTCGAACCCGTGACCTCAAGAATCTCTGGATTCACAAAGTGCCGTCTTTACCACTGAACTACCGGGACAGAGCTCTCATAAGAGATACTCTCATATAAGAGAACTGAAGGGACCAGATAGTTTATGTGAGAGAAAGAGAGAGAGAGAGAGAGAGAGAGAGAGAGAGGAAGAAAAAGAGAAAGAATAGTGAGAGCCTTGGAGAAGCAAAGAGGTCAAAAGCGAAGTTTCTGAATCCTCTAAAGTTGTTGACAGTGTTGATGAACAATAAGTTCAAAGTCTGAACAAAGGCTCCCCACAGCTTTCACTGGGAAATTTTCCCAAGTCTTTATCCGGATTGTGTTGCTGGCTTGTGAAACACAAAAGCAGCATTATTGGCGCTGATTTTCTACCCATACATAATACATGATATAATAGGGTGGGTTGGAGAATTGTGTTAGCTGATTCCCTACACATAGAACATAGATTATACCTATATTAAGTATACGAGTATGTTCTTATCTATTTGTATCTATAATGTCGTTATTAATAATATGATACGGCGGTATGAACATGTTAGCTATTAGCTTTCAAACTTTTGTTTTTATTTCACAAGCACAAAAAAAAAAAAAAAAAAAAAAAAAGAAGGAGAGAGAAAAAGAGAAAGATAAATTTAAATGAAGTGTTCGCGTGTGTGTCTGTGTGTGTAAGTATGTGTGTTTTGTGTGTGTGTGTGTGTAAGAGAGAGAGAGAGAGAGAGAAAGAGAAAGAGAGATAGAGAGAGAGAGAAAGAGAGAGAGGTAAGGACAAAAGAGAAAAGGAAGGTGAAAATATAGAAGGGTAGAGTAGATATAATGTTTTGACACTTGAAACTGATAGCAGGCTAAAGTGTCGCTTTAGGGACACAGGGGATAGGTAGCAAGCCTTCAGGATTTTGAGTGGATATAAAATGATAAGAAGGTACCTGCCATATTTATTCCGTAGTGAGTTTTACTGGAGGATACAACATATTTTTTTGTTCTCAATATACCTAGTGAGATTTCTACATAATTCTGTGTCTACCGTCTATAAAACTGAGACTTTTCTAAAATTAAGTGCTCTAATGTAAGATGTGTATTACCTTATTAGTATAAGGTAACCACTAGGCAAAAGGAAAGGTATCCACTAGGAGAAATATAGATTTATTTTGTAGGAAATTCTTATTTCGTACAAAGATTAGACCATTTGATTTAAGGTTCAAAAATAAGAGCACTATAATATTTTGAGCGCAATAATAAAGAAAAGGGCAAACTCTGGAAACCGAAATTTAATAAATCGTGCACTGGTAGTCAAGTGGTTAACGCGCCAGTCTGGTAATCCAGCTAGTGTAGGGATCCGTTGGTTCGAATCCCACCCAGTGAATTTTTCCTCATTAATTTGAGTTTGTGACCACATAATAATAAGACTCTGAGGGTTAGGCGGTAGAAAATGCTTTGAGCATTAACCACGCCTGGTGGTTATCTTCCACTAAAGAGTGTTATTATTATTATAATAAAACTCAATTAATTTATTTCTTCTTTGAATATTGAATAAGTCATTATTTTTTTTGTCTACGAAATATTATTAAGGGCTCTTATTATAATCCATAATCTTTCAAAAACAAGCGTTTTGCTATCGACTAGCTTTCAGAGTGCTAACAAAGTTAAGGTAAAGGTAGTACCTACCTCTGAAAACTTTAAAAGGTAATATACAAAAGTACTCGTTTGGATAGATGTTTTTTCAATTGTTTGCCCGAAAGTTTAAAGTTCAGTTTTATTGGTTTTAGCTTAGTAAACTCTATAATGGAAGACTGATATTGGGTTATAAGTATGTATCTAACTAATGTTATAGCACTGCAAGCTAGGATAACAATTTCAGAAATACCAGGATAACTCGAGATAAATGTAATGATAGTATAAATACTTCCGATTTCTAATATTAAAAATGATATGTCTCCTTTGCCATAGATATTAGCTTATGTTGCTATTGGGGTCGGCATTGTTCAACCTCATGGTTGAGCTTGGTAGGGTGAAACAGTTTTTTTTTACGGCTGGATACCAACGATTCCATTTGCTTTTAACGAATTGATTAGAACGGGGTGCTACCCACCATTCGCTGGGAATCGTACCAGCTATACCCACATTAACGTCACCCAGCCTGGGTAGGCCCGGAAATGCCAGCCTCTCATCTTTGTAGGGAACAGAATTTTATTTTGAAAGTCTGCTCCAACCAGGGATCGAACTCGAGATCTCTGGACTACAGGCAGTAGTAGCAACCGTTACGCCACGGAGGCTGGTAATATTGGAAAAAAAGTATAAAAAAAAAAAATGGTTTAGGTATCAAAAATCCTAAATTCCCGGGTCCAAATACTAACATTCCACATTAGCCTCATTTAATTCTGCAACAGAGAGCTCTCCCATATTTTGCTCTCGAAAAACAATGTGGTCTATTTATAGCTCTCAAAAAATTGCAAACTGATGGCACCCGACCGTCTGCCAAGTAATTTTAATTTCAAATACGCTAGTCGTCGGTTTGATTTAATGAGTACTTTTAATGTAAATAGAAGCGCGATGAAAATAGGTACTCGTTTTGTCCGTGTTTTTCATTCGAATTTTTGTAGGTAATGTCGTAATGAGACTGATGTATTTTTAATTGAACCAATTAACTTCCTTTCCTATAACCCGTATAAAAAGGGTCAATATTTTTTTAACAGCGTGCACGCCTAGTGCGCTGTAAGAGAACTGGTTATAAGAGAAACCTGGATATATAAGAGAACAATGTTCAAGTCCAATTTACCTATCTATGTATAAGATAAAATAACATCTTTATAAGAGGAACTTGGATATAAGAGAAAAAAATTCTGGTCCCTTGAGTTCTCTTATATCCTAGATTCGACTGAATGTATATACAATTATACATTATATACATATATGTACCTACAATCATACATAGGAAACAGCAATTACTCTTTTTACATCACTCCCACTCTAACACTCAAACACCTAAGCATTACTAAGCACACAAATTACCGCTTGAACTTTGCACAAAAGAAGCTCTCGCCTGCTTTTTCAGAGGCGACGCTGGAGTTATGAGAGTAGATAGGTCAGTCCAATCAATTTAGCCTCCACCTTTCTTCCCTGTCACGGCTCTGTAAAGGTCAGCGCTTTCTAATTGGATATAGCTTTCGACAGGACATGTTCGGCCTTTGCAATGGGCGTGGGTTGCGTGGGTTGGGTCACACTGTGCCACTAATTGAGGACGATGTCCGCCCATACTATGATATGTCCGCATGTACGCCAAACTATAATATTACGTCCGCTTGTCCGTCCATATAATAATAACACTCTTTGGTGGAAGGTAACCACCAGGCAGGTAGCTCAAAGCTTTCACACCTGACCTCAATCTAAAGTGATAAACAATATGTATAATTCATGCACGGAGATTCGAACCAACGACTACTATAGACTCCATCACGAACCATGCCAACAACATAGGATGAACCTATGATATGTACAAGTCCAACCATAATAAAAGTTCTCAAATATATGAAAATTCAACACATCTATGATATTCACGCATACTAACGATAAACTAGGCATACTTCAGAAGTCCATTCATTTAGTACGAGTATAAATGTACTTATCCCGTCCCGGTAATAGGAGAGTTTCGACTCTTTTTTTTCTATCTAATCTTTCTCATTGCCGCAAAGAACCAGCATCCTCATTGGAACCAGCACCCCTAACAAAGACGTAAGCTGTAAAAAAAACATTATCCATCATAATAGTACAAAAATACATGACTGAGTAACCTTTATTTATTATTATTATACTTATCTTTATTTACATAAATATTATTTGTATCTTTATTTACATAAAACACAAGAACCGACGGATCTACTCTCTAACTCATTGTTATCCTAGCTCAAAAATGGTTGAACAGGAAATATTTCCCTGTCTCTATCCTTACCATTCTCTATCCTTCTTCTCTTCCTTTTTCTTTAATTTCCCTTCCTGCTTTTCTCTCCCTTCTTTTTCCGTTTCTCTTTCTTTCTCTCTATTTATGCTTTCTCTCTTTCTGTTTCTTTCTTGTCTCTACCTTTTTTTCCGTATCTCACTCTTTCTCTGTCTTTTTCTCTATATCTCCCTCTCTCTCTCTCTCTCTCTCTCTCTCTTTTTTGTTTTTTTCCTGTCCTTTATTTTTCACCCTTTTTTTTCCGTTTTTCTTTCTTTCTCTTTATTTGGGTATGTTTATATTGTTAATCTCACTTCCCTTCTTCTCTTTTGTGTCAATATCAATATCATTATTTCCCTTTCTTCCCTCTCTCTTCTCTCTCTCTCTCCCTCTCTCTCTCTCTCACTCTTCTTCCGTCCTCTCTCTCTCCCACCCTCCTCTCTCACTCTCCTCCCCTCTCCCTCCCTCTCTCCTCTCTCCTCTCTGCCTCCCCCCTTCCTCTGTATCATTTCAGTTTTAATAGCGTTTTCTACTCGTTGTGAAATAAAAACGAAAGTTCAAGCTTTCTGAAAGGTTATCTATCATAAGGTAACTTCAATAACTGTCACTGTGGCTAGGTTGTTGCGTACTAACTTTTTAAGTCAATGTCCCCATTATTGGAAGGTCAAATTCAAATAAATTGTTTTTTTTAATGTCGCTTTTAATAGCATGGTCATATCATGATGGGGCTTTTACCCTCAATTCGCTGAAAACTCACAAAACAGCTAGTCAAATGAACCTCATCCCGCCTGAGTGGGGTCGGCAATGGCACGTATGGATTGCACCATTTCTCGCTATATCACAACGTAGGTATGTCGAGGCCAGGATTTTTTTTTTTTTTTTTACTTCAAATACCTACACTTGAAAGTTATATGTTATAACAATCAAGCAATGCTCATTTATTGCTGGTATGCTCATTTATTCACTCTTTCATTCACACATGTATTCATTTAAAGAGATCGGGTTGTTGGGGCATATCGTTGAATTTTTTTATGCATGATGTTATAGGGGATTTGAGTATATTCTTGTTTTTATTATTGATGGATTTGGACGGATGACCGCTCAAATTCAAATCTGGCTATTCCTGGCCCCACTCAATTTAGGTGAGTTTCCAGCGAATTGCTGTTTACCCTCGAAACTTCAATATATATTTTTTTTTTTATTAATTTTCATTATTAATTTTCTAACTATTTTATTTTTTTAAATATTGCATATTTACAAAAAAGGTTGGGTGGGTGTTCGGGGTCCACTCATACCTCGTGAGAAAAAATGAGTAGCTGCTTTTATGTTAGCAGCGAATAGTGTCGGAATTATAGGCAAAAATAAGATATTGGGATATTAAAGATATGAAAAAAGTCCTATAATTCTGCCCTACCCACTAAATTTGTGATATAATAACACAAAGAAACACATTTATTTTATTTTATTTATTTATTCTAATAATGCATACTATAGTAATAATAATAATCGTGTTATGAATATACAGATGAAAGTGACGATAGAAAACACAGTTCATACAGCTGCTTCCTTTGAAATTCTCTTTTGGACAGACAAAGACAAATAAAGAACTTAAAGAGCTTTCAGTTAAACCGTCTTGTGTTTGTCGCGGTGACAGCTGGAAAGCTCCGGGTTTTCTGTTTGACTAACAGCGGGAGATGGTCCTAAGTTGAGAACTGTCGCAGTTGGAAATTTCCTCACTTTGTAATTATTATGGTTGGGTGGAAGAGCTCAAGCAATTTGAGAATCCTGCCATAAAAGCCTTAAAAAATATAATTATATAAAGTGTAGATATAATAATAGGTAATAAACTCTCTTTAGTGGAAGGTAACCACCAGGCGATCTTGGTTGGTGTTCAAAGCATTTTCTACCACCTAACCCTCAGAGTCTTATTATTATGTGGTCAGAAACTCAAATTAATGAGGAAAAATTTATGCACAGAGTGGGAGTCGAACCCTATGCTACCTGGATTACCAGACTAGCGCGTTAACCACCTGACTACCTTAGTGCACTTAGATACAGTGTAGATATAATAATAAAAACACTGTTTAATGTAAGGTGAGAGAGGGCGAGAGGTAATTAAACCATTAAAGGGATTAAGTTAGTAAACTACCGCTAGCGAAATTACCTGTTTGAAAAATAAACATGAGTACAAAATTTGGAAAGCTCTACTGGGAAAAATTTACAGGCAAAATGAGATAGAGCGGGGTTTCCGGCTTTCACTGATCCATATTTGTCTATCTATGACCTACATTGTATATAATATATTTTTTTCAATTTGTACATACAGTGCATATACTATCAGTAAATAACATTATCCTATAGTGCATACGAGAGAAAGCTTAAAGTTAAGTCCCAATATAAACAAGACAGCTTTAAGCACACAGTGCGGGGATCTTTGTGTATCTAATATGGAAAGGCGGATAGGAAAGATGGGTATCTAGTAGGGAAAAGCTGGTAGCTAGAACGCAATAGGATTTGAAATGCCAAGAAGATTTCGAAGCTGGAATTTCAATTTCTCTGCAAAGGTTATTTTGTTTTTGGATACTTACCTATATAAACTGGAATTCACAAGTAGTCAGTTCCAAAAACACTATCCACTCTAATTATCCTCAAATATCCGTTTCAATTGTCACACAACGCACTCTGATTGGTAATTGCGTTCAAATACAGCGCGCGATTAGCTCAGTGGTTAAGCACTCGCTTGCCATGCGGAAGGTCCTGTGTTCGAACCCCCGCGCCGACAAAAATTTGGTTCAAAATTTGGTTACAGTTGTTTGTAAGGGATAAATTCCTGTGCGCTCGTGTTGACCCAGCACCTGATAGGGAAGAATTGTGTCACTTTTCGACCATCAGAGAGGAGACATACTACGGAATGGGCAGGCTACAACACAGACCATAAGCGTCTACAGTAGCTCTTGTTTCATGGCGACGAAATAAAAAAGGCTGTGAAACAATCCTCTTTAATATTTTTTTAAAAAATAACCAATCAGAGTGCGTTGTCTAACGGTTGAAAGGGATATCAGAGTGTTCTTTCTGGAATGACGGACAAGTATCACAAATCTCGATTTCGGTAAGTAGCTATGGGATACACTAGACTTGAACCTAGCTCAACTTTAGATACAGTAGCTGGATCAATTTTTTGGTAGATTGATATGATAATTAAATACTATCTTCAGACATTATTGGTGAAAATTTAATAGTCTATTCATCTTATTTAAATACCATAATTTTACAATATACTTACATACCATGATAAGTCACTCAACTTCTCAAATAATAATAATACTCTTTAGTGGAAGGTAACCACCAGGCGAGGTTAGTGCCTAAAGCATTTTCTATACCACCAACGCTCAGAGTATTATTATAATGTGGTCATATACTCAAATAAATGAAGAAAAATTCATGCATTGGGTGGGATTCCAACCAACGCTACCTGGATTACCAGACTAAAATCTAAATTATGTACGTACATACATATCTGTAACAAAACTTTATATTAAGTCGTAGCGCGTAGGTGGGGTGATAAGAGGTGGCTATTTTTGTCCTGGTAGTCTAATACAGTAACTTTTGCAAAAGTATATTTTGCGAAAGTTCGTCATAAAAAGTGATAGGTGGCGTAAACCGACCTTAGTAGCTTGATCAATAAGGCGGCGGACTAGTAACCTGGAGGTCGGTGGTTCAAGTCCTGGTTTCAACGTAGATTAAGTAAAGCGAGTTTGAGTAGTTGTGATATGACGCAAGTAATTAACACAAATATAATAACTGATCATCATCATCATAGGGTGGCGTCATCGTGAACGATGGTAGCCGGGCAGTGGAGGAATGACTCAGCACTTCTACCACTGTCTTTACAAGGAGGCTAATAATTGACAAGGGCCCCCAGAACCAAAACCAATGCTGGTCTACTCCCTGTTTATAGTCATCCAGCCAGAATAATCTGATAGGTGGATAAAATATGAGTAGACAACTTTTTTACCTGATTGCTGGGAGACGAAGTCATTTTGGCCGAGAAGAAAATCCGTTTTTGAAATGGGAATTAAAAAATCAGCAGAAACTAATTGGAACGTCACTAAACTTCCGTCGAAACGACTGAAGTCCAAGGAGACTTGAACTTTCACGGTGTAAAAAAATCTGAACTTTCCGACGTCGCTATTTGGGTGGATATAGTTTCGATACGGAAGAGGAAGATCGCCGAAAATTTGCCGGAAATTCGCCGAACGAAAAAAACTTATAGATACCGAGGAAAAAATGCAGCCGAGAATTCGAAACTTTCAATTGTTCTAAAAGAAAAACTTGAAAAGTTTAGAAATTTTCAAGGATTAAGAAAGATTTTCAAAGATTTCCAAGAAACATAGACTTGACAGACGGGCTTGAAATTTTCTAGTACGTATTAGACGGGGAAATTCGTTTTTCGTGAAAATTTTCCGAACGTCGACGCTTGCGTGCTGTACTGTTTTCTCTCTAACTTTCGTTTTTTTTTCGATTTCTGCTGACAATAGCTCTCTGTGTCAGTAAGGCTGGAGAGAGACCTAAAAGTTCATCACCTTTGAGTTCACTTTCCTTTGTTACGCTAGGGCAAGGACGCGGCTTTACGGCGTAGAAGTTTCCGATGCTACTTCTGTGCCGAGAAATGAACATTTTTTTTTTAAATTTCGGGTTAAACGGTGCTTTCATCTGCATGGTCATATCGTGGCAGGGGTTGACTCTTCTTCTTTCACTTTCCCCAAACCTAATTGGGGTCGGCATTGGTCAACCTCGTCCTCATTTTTGAGGTTGTTTGGTTCTGGCACTTTTTATGCCCTAACGCCAACCCTGTTGAGGGCGCCAACGATTTGTTATTAATTTTTGGCCTGATATAGCTGACCCACATAAATGTAAATTTATGCATTTTATTAATATGTTATCATATTATTTTGTGTTCATCACAATCGTAATATCACAACTATTCAAACTCGCATTACTAAATATTTGCTGATCTTGGGGATTTGAACCACCGACCTTCAATTACAAGTCCGCCGCCTTATCTATCAAGCTACTGAGGTCGGTCATTTTTTGTATATGAAATAATGTTAGAGTTGAAGGTACTCATTACATAAATACACATCTTAAATTAGAGCACTTAAACTTAGAAAAGGCTCAATTTTATAGGCAGTAGACACAGAACTATGTAGATTACATTATCTTTGTGTTAATCACTTTCTTGATATCACAACTACTCAAACTCGCTTGACTAAATCTACGCTGAAACCGGGACTTGAACCACCGACCTCCAGGTTACAAGTCCGCCACATTATCGATCAAGCTCTGTCGGGTGAGCGGAGTTCATCAGTTGGCTACATTATTATTTATTATTACATTTTTTCCGTTGAATTATCGTTAAAAACAACCGACGACCTTTCATTGGCCTTGTTAAAAACGTTTCCAACGAAACGCTGATAAAAAGTCCATCAGGAAAGCTAAAAATTATCTCCCCCAGAACATTTCCACTAGTCAGACCTGTCTATCACTGCTCGAACTCAAACTTTCTCAAAAATAGAAACACTTCAGCCGAAACACTTAAATTAGAAAGCACTCAAAGCACTTGGTGTAGATAACTATAAAGTTGAAAAACACCACTTTAATATAATAGAAGATAGATAGGTAGGCTCAAAACACTTGAAAACAATACACAAAGGAAAAAACTTCGGAAAGCTGAATAATACATCACTTACGGTGTAAATAATTGGTTTTTTGTTGGCTTGCATAATCAATTCTGTTCAAGACGCGAGAAGACTTAACACTTTTCACAATCTCCACTGCTATCGATTTACCGCGTCTTGTTGTACTACCCATTTCGTCAATCAATCAAAAATGAAACGAGCACCCATTGTTGTTGACTTGAAAATTGCGAATAATCGTCCGCGAAATTCGCGAGAGATGACGTCACAGATTGAAACTATTGGAAAACACGATACATCACAATAGATGTTTAATTGGATTTGCAAGTGCATGATGGTTGTGCTTTCGTAATGATGCATTTTGTTATGCAACAATAGTTTGCATAAGTCCGTGACACAGACGTCACTGGTATAGAAACTATTTGAAATCCGTCACAATAGGGCTTGTAATTGGTATTGCAGTTATGAGTTTGTTTATGATTGCATAAATGCTTTAATGATGCGCAGATGCATACATTTGTTATGCAATAGTAACTTTTCCTCGTGTAGAAGAATACCTCCTACCTTTTTTATATACATATAGAAGAGGTTGCATGAAACACCAGCGTAGGTTATGCCTGTGATTTGCATCTAGAGAATACAATCACGAGGCTTGTTGGCAATCCCGAAATTTCGGGATTGAAAATTAACAAAAATAAGATTCTAGGACATTCAAAGGTATGGAAAGTCCTATAATTCTGAATTCCGCGGTACCCACTAAAAATTGTGATATAATAACACAAAAACACATATATTTTTTTAATTATTGCTGAACATGAAATGATAAAAACTTTCAGCTATCATTACTTTGCATTTTTCACAATTCCAATAACACAATAATAACACACACCTTACTAAATTTTTGCATTACTTGGGTCTCGAACCACCGACCTCCAGGTTACGAGTCCGCCTCCTTACCGATCCAGCTACTCAAGTAAAATAATTTTATCGCCTTATTTATACTGCCCGATTAAGACTATTAAAGTCCCATTATTCCAGCAGTATGTTCAAGACGTATTACTATGTGGTAAAAATCCCAAATGGGAACATAACTTGTCATGTCCCGGCTGGATTTCGAACCCACGACCTCTGGTGTCTCTGGATTCACAGTGTACCGCCTTTACCATTGAGCTAGCGGGACAGACTACGGTACGGTAAATAATATGAAACTACGACCCCCCGGTCTCCCCACGCTTGGCACACCATGCTCCTAATAATATTTATTATTATTCTCAACATCTCTTTAGCATCGATAATTTAATTTCATGTTCTGGGTAGACATTAATGTGGCATGCCTGACCCTGAGACAAGCAAATATAGGTGGTTTTATTTTTATTATTTTGTTTGTACACAACATCGAGATGTTTGCCTACACATTTCTGTTGTCCTATTATTTATGTCTCTTTTGTATGATCTCCTCTCTTTCATTTCTTCTTATCCCTGTCTCTTTTCTTTCTTATATTTCTCCTCTCTCTCTCTCTCTCTCTATTTTTTCCTTACTCTACCTATTTCCATCAATTTTTCTTCCTTCCTTCTTTCCTCTGTCTCTTTCTCTCTCTCTCTCTCTGTTTTTCTTCTCGTGGATGAGGTTGGTAAGGAGAGCAAAGCAAGATTTCCTCTCCTTACTAACCTCATCCACTCCTCCCCCCTCTTTCACATACCTTTCTCTTCCCTTCCACACCCCTCTTCTTCTCTGTCTACCAGTCCTTCTCTTCCACTCTCTCTTCCCCCTTCCACTCTTCGTCCACTTACCGCTCTTATCTGCCAACTCAACTCCTTCTCTTCCACTGTCTCTTCTTCTTCTCCCCTCTTCCACACCCATCCTCCTCTCTGCCATCTCATCTCTTCCTCTTCCACTATCTCTTCTTCCTCTCCCCCCCCCTTCCACACCCATCCTCTTCTCTGCCATCTCATCTCTTCCACTATCTCTTCTTGTTCCCCCACCTCCCTCCACACCCATCCTCCTCTCTGCCAACTCAACTCCTCCTTTTCCACTATCTCTTCTTCCTCTCCCCCCCCCCCACACCCATCCTCCTCTCTGCCATCTCACCTCTTCCACTATCTCTTCTTCCACCCCCCCTTCCACACCCATCCTCTTCTCTGCCATCTCATCTCTTCCTCTTCCACTATCTCTTCTTCCACCCCCCCTTCCACACCCATCCTCTTCTCTGCCATCTCACCTCTTCCTCTTCCACTATCTCTTCTTCCTCTCCCCCCCCCTCTTCCACACCCATCCTCCTCTCTGCCATCTCATCTCTTCCACTATCTCTTCTTCCTCTCCCCCCCCCCTTCCACACCCATCCTCCTCTCTGCCATCTCATCTCTTCCTCTTCCACTATCTCTTCTTCCTCTCCCCCCCCCCCTTCCACACCCATCCTCTTCTCTGCCATCTCACCTCTTCCTCTTCCACTATATCTTCTTCCTCTGCCCCCTCTCTTTACACCCATCCTCCTCTCTGCCATCTCATCTCTTCCTCTTCCACTATCTCTTCTTGTGTCCCTCTCAATTCCCCTCCCCATCCAATTTACCCAGTGTGCGTCATTCCACTCGCATTGCTGCGTTTCGACTTTCCCGTCATTAAAATACCGAAATACCCGTAGCGTCGTCCCCATGTGTGTGTGCACCCAGCGGCGGAACTGTTGGCAACCCGGCCAAAATTTGCGAGCCCCGAGCATCCGAATAAAAACAGAATTTTGTTTTCGAGAGACGAACGAAAAAAAAAACAACAGAATTTTGTTTTCTAACAACAGAATTTCGTTTTCGAATAACACGAACGGTTGAGTTTTGTTTTTGCTTCTCTATGACCAACTCGAAATAATATGGGTGAGTGCCACTGATGTTGGCCTTGGTTCACGCCTGCAAGGCACTGATAAAACAGAAGTATGTAAATTATCTATGTAGATGAAAGCTACTCGCTTGCCATGTGGAAGGTCCTCAGTTGGAACCCCAGAGCCGACCAAAAATATAAATAAAATTTGATTCAGATCTTTATAAGGGATATTTACCGTGCACTGCTAACGCGCTGGTCTGGTAATCCAGGTAGCGTAGGGATGCGTTGGTGCGAATCTCACCCAGTGCATTTCCTCATTAATTTGAGTTTATGACTACATACGAGTAAGATTCAGAGAGTTAGGTTTAAGAAAATGATTTGTTCATTAAACTTGCCTGTTCAAACCAATTTTGCATGAAATGTAAATACCTACACAATGTTTTCTTGCTTACAGCGAGATCTGATCTGAAAGTTCCTTGGATGCTGAATTCCACAAACACTGTTCTTTTCTTCTTATTCTTGAAGGTTTTCATTTTTTTCTCTCATTTTAGAAACTTTATTAATCTGATTAAATTTCCAAAATTGCTGAAACAGTTTTTGTTTGAAATACTTTGGCTACCTGCAGCGAGACAAGGAGGGAAGAGAAATTATGGGAGAGAGAGAGAGAGAGAGAGAGAGAGAGTGAGAGAGAGAGAGAGAGAGAGAGAGGTGGGGGAGGTGAAAAAATAAATGGAATAAACTGAAATTCAAATTATTTTACTTTCTCTGAGTTGATCCCACTCTCAATTTTATTTGACATTTCGGAGATGTTTTTTTATTTTTAAACAAGGTGAAATTTATTTAATTATTTTTGCTGTAAATATTTTTGAGAACATCCGATATTTCTGACCCGTGTAGGTACTTTGAGGAAGGGAGACAGAAAAAGAGAGGGAGGAAAATAGAATGATGTGGTAGTAGTGTGAGAGAAAAAAGGGAGAGAAATGAAAGGAGAGAAAGGACAAAGGAAGAGAGAGATCGAGAGAAAAATAAAAGAGAGAGAGTGAGAGAAAGGGAGGTACCAATAAGAGAGAGAGAGAGAGGGGGACAAAGAGAGAAGGGAGCCAAAGAGAGAGAGAGAAAGGGAGGGATCAAAGAGAAGAGAGAGAGAAAGGGGGGACCAAAGAGAGAAAAAAAAAAGAGACAAAGAGAGAGAAGGAGAAAAGAGAGAGAGAGAGAGAGAGAAAAGGAAAAAAAAAAGGAAGAGAAGGAGATGAAGCAAGAGAAAGGGGAAAGAGATTGAAGAAAAAAGGGATAGGATGAGAGAAAAAGGAGAGAGAGAGAGAGAGAGAAGGGGAAGAGAGAGAGAGAGAGAAACAGAGAGAGAGAGAGTGAGAGAACGAGACAAATGGAAGGGAATAAGAAATCCAGAAACTAGATCAGCTAGTCATCCCTAGGGAACGTGGCAGGTTGTTCCCGCAGCTACAAAGGCGACGATATTGTGTATCCGTCTTCTAGTCTATCATCAGTATTATCACGAAGATTGAATACATTGCAAGGGTGTCCCCTGGGTCCCAAACTAATTCTGAAATTGCATCTTCCATCTCTTCGGTGCAATCCTAGGGTGGAATTAATAGACAATTTTTGTTATACCCCTGTGAAGCTAAGTCTAGATTTTGCGCATTCGCTATATTATAACTTCATCTAATCTATATATACAGGGTGTCCATAAAGTCCCACCACACCCCCCATATCTCAAGAACGGCTCAAAATATGGAAAACGCAAAACCCATATTTCTTAACATTTTGGGGCTTTAAGTTTCAGCAAAAAAAAGTCAGGCTGGGCTGGGCATGGACCAACTTTAAAATCTTATATGGAATGGTAAATTGTCTGGCATATTTTTTAAAGGCATTATAGAGAGAATTTCATTGCAAGAAATTTCAGTGAGCTACGACATACCGTTCTCGAGATACAGGGTTGGACCACCTCGTTAACCGTAATTTATAGATGGATAAATTTTGTGGATGTTAACTCCTTTCATCAAGACCTTTCGAAGAATGTTCAATTTGACCTATTTTGTTGATGTTAGTTTCTTGTCGGTTTCGTCAGCCAATCGGACGACCAGCCGGAAAAAGGTTTACCTATAAAACAAATCGAGTTATAACTTGTTCGAAAGGTCTTGATGATAAAAGGAGATTATATCGATAAATGTTATACTTCTGCAAACTTTCGATTAATGAGTTATAGGTTAGAACATAGGGTTATTAGGTAGAACGGCCGACCCTGTATCTCGAAACGGTACATCGTATTACAATGAACTTTTCTCAACGAGGCCCTTAAAATAATATGTCACACGGCATACCATTTCATTGATTTCAAAGTTGGTCCGTGCCCAATATCTAAGAATAATTATCTAGACTTTGGTTTTAATCTGTGGTTTCACATCCTATTCAGGACATCCCCTGTATGTTTTTTTTTTCTTCCTAATATTGGTTTTTGTCACACCCTATTTAGGTATATTGCTACACTTTAATGACGACTTGTGTTTATGGTGAAATGTTTCCACATTCTAAATTCTTAAATTCTAAAACAGCATCTTGTCACCAAAAGAATTTATTCCACTGTGAGAAGGAATGTCCGCCTCTCAAACTATCAACACCATCATCATTAGCATCACAATCAACTATTATAATTATTAATTTTCTCTACAAAGTTTTAGGTCACATGTCATGCATAAATTATGTTATCTAATTTATTCTACTTTTCCCGAAAAAATTGAGTTGAAAAATTTTAGAAAGAAAATTCCGAAAAAAATATTGGAAATCGGAAGGAAGTAGGTATTGTGTTTGTTTTTGGGGAATTTTTTTTTTTGGTCTGATTTCAATTTTTTTCATATTTTTTATGCCCTCCCTCCATTTCTCTCATTTTCCATTGTCTTTATATGTCTCTCCTCTTCTCTCTTACCCTAGTCTCTAGTCTCCAGTCTCCCTCTCTCTTCTCTTCTCTTTTTTTTCTTTCTCTCTTCCTATTTGTGAGACCTTTCTTTATTCTTTCTCTTTTTCTCTTGTATGTTCATACTTCTCTTTTCCTACAGACAGGCCTTTCTCAGTTTTTCCTTACTTCTTAATTTCTCTGTTGATTTTGTTGTTTATTTCTCATTTCTTTATTTCTTTATTTATTTACCTCAATCCCTCTGCACTCTTGTTTATTCAATATCTTCAAGTAGAACAAAATATGTTTCTTTATACTCATCATGCATAGCTAATGCATGTATTAGTAATTTGCCGACGCAAACGTGTTCAAATTTTGCTATGGCCAGCGTCGCGTCGATGGCGCGTTGAATACGCCGGTTCTCGTAGGATCACCAAATTTAATCAACGCAACGTCTAGCCAGTTCAAGACTTCGTGATGCTGGCATTTCGTCCAAACCCAGATTGGGAGAGCTTAACCTGGGTAGCAGGTTTCTGAGTTTCCAGTGAATGGAGGATAACACCTATATTCACTGGAACCATGATATGACCAATATGACGATGCAGTTGAAAGCGACTAAAGCCAAATTGAAAAAAATGCAATTAATTTTGTCTGCTTGAAATAACTTTAATTTGCAATTGAAATTGTTTTGTGTTACCTTGTTTAATGTTACCTTTGAATGTTATGCTATAAAATATAATCTATTTCCTCGTGTGCTAAAACATTGCGTTATTGTGAGTGTATGTGTAGAAATTTATCAGTAAATCTCTCAACCAAGCGTGTGCAGATTTTATATGTAAATTTTGAAGCGTGCCAAACCAGGGGACAAACATTTATAACCCGAGCATCCGAGCAATGAGCAATCTGGGTCAATGAACAGTTGTACAGGTGCATGACGGGTAAACAAGAGGTCACGAGTTCACACCCCGGGCCATCTATCGAATGTTAGATGGATACAGATGGATGCTACTTGTAAAGTAGGTATTAGTTGGAGACTTGGGTGTACTAGTCACATTTTCTACCACCTAACACTCAGAGTCTTATTGTTATGTGGTCACAAACTCAAATGAATGAAGAAAAATCCATGCACTGTGTAAGATTCGAACCAACGAATCCTTACGCTACCTGGATTACCAGACTAGCGCGTTAACCACTTGACTACCAGTGCACCTAAGCTAGAGGTATACGTATACTACGGGATAGGCAAGCTACAAAAAATATTTATAAAAAATAATATTTTACATAATATGCAGGGTGTTTCAGAAAAGTGTGCATTAATTTTAACCACGTATTTTATGTACCATTTTAGGGGGGGTCAACTCTATAGCAAAATGGGCGAAAGTGCTTCATAAGGGAGATACACATCTCTAAAGGTTCTTTAAAAAAATCTTAGATTTTGAAGTTTTAGCCAATGAAGGTAGTGATATCTTGTTAACGGCCAAGTTATCTTGGTACTAAACCATTTTGTTTTTTAAACCCGTTTTCTGAGTTTCTCATTTTGTATTTTTTTAACTGCTAACTATCCTCTAACTTGGGGTGTGAAAAACCGGGAGAATCGGATCGTGTAAAGATACAAATCTTGGGCTTTATTTTCCAACTAAATACCGGCTGAAATCATCCCAAAATCAACACAATCTTAAAGGACCGTTCACAACGAAGGCATAATGAAAAATCATCAATTTCAAATTTGAGGCACTTGTCTTGTTTCTAGAGAAAAGTTATTCCGACCTTATCCGTGTAAAATAACATGGTTATTCATTTGGCGAAAACAAAATTCAAATTCGATTAACCACCAAAAAAGTATGGCCTATTTTCTTTCAATTAACCCCCTGTGGCCGTCCCTGAAAGTGCAATGACCTCAATTCTCACATCAAAATAACGGCGTCATCTTGTATTGGTAGTCAATTTTTTTCCGCGTTTCAATAACTCTAACAGGTAAGGCGTAATTCAAAATCTAAGATTTTTTTAAAGAACCTTTAGAGATGTGTATCTCCCTTATGAAGCACTTTCGCCCATTTTGTTATAGAGTTGACCCCCCTTAAAATGGTACATAAAATACGTGGTTAAAATTAATGCACACTTTTCTGAAACACCCTGTATAATATTATAGTAGAGAGTCGAAACTGAATATAAAAGAACTCAAGAAATCCTTTATAGAGAGGTAAACTTCACCCGGAAATTAATCTGTTACCTACATAATATCAAGATTTCTCTTATATCCAGATTTACTGTATACAAAAGAGCTACAAGAAAATACCGATTGTTAAAACTTTAGTGGAACCGACGCGAACGACTTGCAATGCGCCTTAATTTAAAAAAAAACGTATCTACGAATGTTTCATGGCTAAAAATTTAAATTTGAGTCTTAGTCATTACTATGTTTAGTGTGATTCTCAAAAAAAAAAATAGAAAGTAAAAAAAATAGTCTCGTTAAAAAAGTTGTTGTTAGGTCATGGAATATAACAAAAGTATTCAATTAGATATCTAGAGCATACTTGGAAACGGAAAGAAATGGCATTGTACATAGAAAACTCCGCATTACTTAACATTTATGTTTATGCATGGTAGAATAATAACCCTTTATACTCATAAGCAACGCTAAGGGTAGGTGTAGTACAGTAGTAAGTTTATACCGGGCTTAATAGTTAATAATAAGACCCTTTAGTCTAATAAAACCACCTTACCCTCAGATTCTTATTATTATGTGATCACAAACTCACATTAATGAAGAATGCACTGGGTGGGATTCGAACCAACGGATCCCTACGCTGCCTGGATTACCAGACTAGCTTGTCAACCACTTGACTAATAGTTCATCACAATTACTGCAACTCACCTTACATTTTTTACAGAACTTGAGACTCGAAACATCGACCTTCAAGTTACGAGTTTGCCGCCTTATCAATCGAGCTACTACTGAGATTGGTAATCAATATTTTTCAATAAACATTATTTTCTTAAGTGATTTTAGAAAACTGACGCCAACTTATCGATCAAGCTACTGAGGTCAGAACAAGGTACTAATGAAACTGTGTTAGCGTATTAATGGGACTTCTTGTCTCGAGCCGACAGTCTAAATAAAGCACTACTACACTATACTACTATACCCTGTATACCTGGGAAGAATTACATCCGTGTAACTGTTTGAAGCTCCTGTTTTTTTTTATCCTGAAGGAAAAAGGTCGAGTGAGTAGCGCAACCTGAGATGAAACATCTACATATAGACAAAGGAAGGGGAGATGGAAAGATAATAGTACGGAAAAATGTACAGAGAAAGACTTGTATGAGGGAGATAGGGTGGGAGAGAGTAAAGAAGAGAGGTATAGAAGGATTGATAGAGAGAGAAAGTGAAGGGGTAACATAGGGAGAGAGATAAGAGAAGAGAGAAAGAGAGAGATAGAGAGAGAGAAAGGGAGAGAGAAAGAGAGAGAGAGAGAGAAGGAGAGGTGGAGAGAAAGAGAGAGAGAGGTATAGAAGAATTGATAGGATGAGCGAGAAGGGAAGAGAGAAATAGAGAGAAAGAAAGGAAGAGAGAAGAGAAAGAGAGGTATACGAGTATATAGAAGGATTGATAGAATGAGAGAGAGAAGAGAAGAGAGAAAGAGAGAGAGGGAGAGAGAGAGGTGGACAGAAAGAGAGAGAGAGAGAGAGAGGTGGACAGAAAGAGAGGGAGAGAGAGAGGTGGACAGAAAGAGAGAGGGAGAGAGAGGTGGACAGAAAGAGAGAGAGAGAGGTATAGAAGGATTAATAGAATGACAGAGAGAAAGGTAGAGAGAAAGAGAAAGAGAGAGAGAAGAGGAGAGATAAAGAGAGAGTTGTTATCTTTCTTTATCCTTTCTACGGGTCATCCGAACTTGATTTCTCTTTAAATTTACTTGTTGAACGGCAATAAAAACTGGCGGTCGCGTTGGAAATTTCCCGATTCAATTTTCAAACAACCTTAGAAATATTATACTCCGACCGCCAGTTTTTATTCACGTTCAACAAGTAAATTTAAAGAGGAATCAAGTTTTGGATGACTCCTAGCAAGGATAAAGAAAGATAACTTAGGAGGAACAAATGCAGATAGGAGTGCAGAGAATTAGAAACCCGGGGGGTAAAGTTGTTCTCAATTTGATACCATTTAGTTTTAGATTTATTACTCATTCTTTTGAGTGGGCGTTCTTCCTTTTGTAACCACGAAGTGGTGTTTTTGGGGGTAATATAAATTCTCTTTTTACATTTTTCTAATTCATTAATTTATTTCTTCAAAACTAAATTAGTATTTTATACATTAAACATCACATTTTCTGTACAAAATTTCATATTAACATAACAGTTTCAAATTCCAAAATAACTTTTCTTCGAGTCAATGTTTGCGACAAAGCATATTTTTGTGTGGGTGTGGGTGGTAGGTGGGTGATGAACCCCTTTTGTTTCACTGCATTCATCTTCCTATCTTGCTATAAATATATCCAACGTATATTTTGGAGGACCACCCTATAATTGCCTTATTTATACTGCCCGTATAAGACTAGCTCTTTTTAAGACTATTAGAAGTACCATTATTCCAACAGGAATCCCAAGACGTATTACTATGGTGTAAAATGGGAGGATAACATGTCATGTCCCGCCTAGACTTCGAACATACGACCTCCAGAATCTCTGGATTCACAGAGTGCCAACTTCATCACTGTCTTATTAAGTCCCATTATTCCAGCCGTAAGCTCAAGACGTATTATTTTGTAGTAAAAATCCAAAATGGGAGGATAATATGTCATGTCTCGGTTGGGTTTCGGACCCGAGACCTCTGGATTACCAGACTGCCGCCTTTCAGTTTTACAGACATTTTCTTTAAAACCTTACATATAAGTTTCCTTACACGCACTCAAATTTTATCCTATAAAATATATAAGACCTGTTTGACTGCTGGAGTAAAGGGACTTTTCAGTCTTACCTCGGCAGTATAAACAAGGTATATTCTATTCTATTCTATTCTATTCAATGGATCTTTAGATAATATTTTGGTCAATTTTTTTTTACGCAATACAGCATATTATATTATAATAGTTTCTAATATAACCAGTTCTCTAATTACACATAAACAGGTGACGCAGGGACCTGAGATTTTCTTTATTACAAAGAGGTTTCTAGTTTAGCCAGTTCTCTAATTACACTTAAACAGGTGACGCAGGGACCTGAGATTTTATCTATTACAAAGAGGTTTCTAGTATAGCCAGTTCTCTAATTACACTTAAACAGGTGACGCAGGAACCTGAGATTTTCTCTATTACAAAGAGGTTTCTAGTTTAGCCAGTTCTCTAATTACACACAAACAGGTGACGCAGGGACCTGCGTTTTTCTCTATTATAAAGAGGTTTCTAATATAGCCAGGTCTCTATTACACATAAACAGATGACACAGGGACCTGAGATTTCCTCTAATAAAAAGAGTTCTCTCTTATATCTGAGTTCATTATACCCAGTTTCGCCTATACTACAATAATTATTCATTAGACATCCATTTACTTACTTTCTTCGGCAGGTGGGCTGTGTTGGATATGCTGGAGCGGCGTCTCTCCTGGATACTACGGGGCTCATCATCTAGCAGCATGATGTCAGCAGCTCAATGCTAGCAGCTCAATATCAGCAACTCAATGCCAACAGCTCAATATCAGCAGGTCGATGCTAGCAGCTCAATATCAGTAGCTCGATGCTAGCAGCTCAATGTTAGCAGCTCAATATCAGTAGCTCAATATCAGTAGCTCAATGGCAGTAGCTCAATGCTAGTAGCTCAATATCAGCAGCTCAATGCTAGTATAGCTCAATGTCAACAGAAGCTCAATTTCAGTAATGTCTCAAAGTGCGAGATCACGGGTAAATGTCACCAAGGAAACCGGTTGCAAATGAAGAGATTAAAATATGTACGAAGACACGAAAATAGCTCTCTCTCTTTGTCTTGAAAAGATAGGAATTGTCTGATTTCAGGTGTTAAAAAGAGTGCAATATTTAACCTATATCTTACGGTGTTTTTAATAAAAACACAGTTTTTTCTATGATTAACTCAATTAAATTTAATTATCGATTAACTGAAATAAACAAGAGCGTCACAAGTTTATTTAGACACGTTAACGAAAACTATACGCAGCGCGCAGTGCAAAAAAAAAAATAATCAGTCCAAGGGGCAACAATGTTTGATGGAATTCCGTGCAATTTCAGAAACTATAGACGATTTTCGACGGTAAAAAAATTTCAGAGTACCAACCAGGTAACACCAAACGTAGCGTTCAAATAATTTTGAAATTTTAAAGTTGAATTAAAACAGAAAGAAAGTGAAATTTCAGAGTTGAAAGACAGGGCGAAAGCGTTTTCAATGAACTGAATAAGAGAGTTTATACACTTCGAAGATGAATTTACACTAATTTCCAACGTTCAACAGAACGGAAAGATATTCACTGAGGGGCACTCAGACAGGAGAAGAGAGGAATTTCGGAAGAAGAAATGTTGTTGTAGTGGTGTGTGTGTATTTTTACTTCCGAGAATATTTGAAACATTTGAACCTGGATTAGAAATAAGGGGACCGGATTTTTTTTTTTTTTTAAAAAGATGAGTGTTTCACAGCCATTTTTATTTCGTAGTCATGAAACAGGAGCTACTGTAGACGCTTGTGGTCTGTGTTGTAGCCTACCGAAGGTATCCCTTACAAACAAATGTAACCAGAATACAAGTTTTTGTCCTAACGGATCCCCCGTTAAGACAACCTTCCGCATGGCAAGTGGGTGCTTAACCACTAAGCTAATCGCGCGCTCTACGTAAATCCAGGATTCTCTTATAGAGATATCGAAAATTCGATAAAAAATCGCAAATTTTTACAATGTAACCTATTCATGAGGAAGTAATTATGTACAAAATTGGCAGAGTATTTTTTTTTTTTTTCTTTTTTTTTCTAGGGCGATGTTTTCTCTTCACTTTGATATGACTTTATTTACCGAGATTTTCAAATTGCTGAGGCATAAAACAACAACAACAAAATAGCAGAATTCAGGGCCCCTTGGACGATTGGCTTGCACGTGTGTGTCGCAGTAAATCTGAAATGAAAACAAAAATTAATATTAAGTCGTAAGAGTTGAGAGAAGTAAACAGAGACATGAATTAGGTATTGGTACAGTTTTTTTTTTGGCAGTAAGCAAAAACCATATAATTGGTACCTACCTATTCCATATTTATTGGTATAATTTATTGGTATACAAGATCTTATAAATATATCAATAAATTTTGAAATATGTGCCTATTAAAATTAATATGTACCTAATACTAAAATTAATTTGTCCATTTCCAATACTGTCCACATGCGATGAGAATTTAGAAAACTCTTTCTGGCTGGGGGGACTATAAACAGGGAGTAGACCAGCAGTCTGGCTGGGGGACTATAAACAGGGAGTAGACCAGCATTGACTTGGTTCTGGGGGCCCTTATCAATTATTAGCCTCCTAGTAAAGACAGTGGTAGAAGTGCTGAGTCATTCCTCCACTGTCTGGCTACCATCATTCACGATGACGCCACCTTATGATGATGATGATTTCCAGTGGCCGAGTGGAGCAGTGCACCCTGGACCCTAGTCCCAGGGTTCGAATTAATATAGAATGTGAGAAGAAGTAGAAAGAGAAAAAAATGAAGAAAACATAAATAAATGTATACATATGTCCGAACTTAAGGGCGGGGTCATTGCCTTTGGCAATCTCCACCCAACCCTTATTATTGTTATTATTTTCTCCCATTTTCTATGAAGTACCTGTAAAGAGTGTTTTTTTTCCTCACAGGTTATTTGTGTGTGTTTATTATCATTATTATAGTTTGCAAAAGCTCCAGAGAAAGCGAGCGAGAGATAAGTACCTAGCTATAATAAAAACTCAAAACTTTTATCCTCAAAACTACTTAGTGAACTGGCAGGGGTTCTGCTATGATTACTAAAAAACTTGAAACGGCGCCATTTTCTCGCCCTAAAGTTTACCGAGGTTTTAATATACCTAAATAAATATAACTAAATAGACAAAGAGCATAGCTAAACTAACATCCATTTCTACCAAGTATCAGTTCCTGCTGAAAACTTTTCAGTTAATTTTTTATGCTATAAAGGGTGAATAGGGTAAATGGATCACTCATATGACCATAATTTTCGACATTTTTTTCAACCCATCTTAAAATTTTACACGGAGATATTTTACAATATTCATTTTTAGATCAGAAGAAAGGAGTTTTCTTTCTTTTCTTTGAATTACTTTTTTTCTGATATGAACAATAAGTCTAAAATGTCTCAGTGTAGAATTTTATGAGGATTAACAGAAAAAGTGTCGAAAAATTATGGTTGACTTTCTTCACTGTCGCATAGTTGGTACATATACCCTATTTGTCATCTGTGTTAGACTTCTAGAGGTCGTAAGCCGGCCTAGTTGCCAGATCATGACTAGGTTGTGGGTTTAATCTCCACAATAGGTAAACATTATAAAAAATATAATACATTAAGTTTAGAGTTTTGAAAGTAACGGAATTCTCTTGTGGTTTGTTGTCCAAAAAATATAATAAACTACCTGGCCTACAGTATACATAGATAACATGAATTTTTCCTTATTAATTTGAGTTTCTGACCACATAATAATAAGACTCTGCGGGTTACGTGGTAGAAAATGCTTTGAGCATTGACCTCGCCTGGTGGTTACCTTCCACTAAAGAGAATTATTATTATGACCTTTTGTTCTCCAGTATTGTGGCTCTGTGTTGATAACTAGTTTTTTTTTTTAAAAGGTGGTTTTTGTCATTTTGGATTTCCGCGGACCCTGTTCCCCGAATAGATTTCTTAGAGAAAAACATTTTCCAACGATGCTTGTCTTGTCCATCATTAATATACGTCAGAGAGGAGCTACGGATTCAAAAATAGAACGAAATGAACGCTTCGAGAGCTCTGTGTGTGCCGTCTGTATGAGAACTAAGGCGAATAGAAGAGAGAGAGAGATTATTTTTTTATTTTTATTTTTAAAGATGAGTGTTTCACAGCCTTTTTTATTTCGTAGCTATGAAACAGGAGCTACTGTAGACTCTGTGTTGTAGCTTGCCTGATGGCCGAGAAGTGACACTATACTTCCCATTTAGGTGCTGGGTCAACACGAGCGCACCGGAAGTTGGTCCGAGAGAGGAATAACATCCTCAGAGTGGTAGCCATATTGGTTAGCTGTTTTCAGTTTGTTTTTATTCCTCCATGGTGCTAATATAGTTTTCTATTACGTGTTCCTTCAGGATGCTATCTATAGCATTCAAACACCATACTCCAGAGGTCATGCGATCAACACCCACCAATTTTCTAAACACCAATTTACTGATGGCAGTATCCAAAAATCTAAATTCTAAATCATTCGACGGCCATGCCTCAGAGGTCATGCCTCAGAGGTCATGTCTGCCGACTATCACAAAACTGTCTCGTCAGTAGGCGAGAGTTCAAGATCGCGAATTTTTTGAACAACCTTGATTAGTTCGCAGTTTATTTATGTTTTTTAGGAAAATTAGGAGTTCAAGATCACGAAATTTTAGCAGTCTTGAAATAATTCAAATAATTCGCAGAATCTTCAGCCTCCACAGTTGAGGCAGTCTCCGATGTGCGTACAATGCCTGGCCTTCACGTTGAGAGTTCGCAGAAAAATATAAATATTCTAACAAAATAATCAAAATACTTTTCGCACAGAAAATTTTGTTCCTTCCGAACATGTGAGGTTGGCAATTCCGGCCCTACCCAGGCTGGGTGAGGTTAATGTGGGTAGCTGCTACGATTCCCAGCGAATGGAGAATAAAACCCACGTCCTGTCTATCTCAAGTCAGGACGTTAAAACCAAATAGAAGTAATGGACATGAAAGGAGCCTAGACATTGGATCTGGGCGTCCATATAATCCTTTCGTAGTCACTTGGCCTAGCGGTAGCATGCTCGGCTTGCACTCCAGGTGACCCGGGTTCGAATCCCGGCGGGGTCGGAATTTTTTCGGCTCTGTACTTTGGATGTCGGGGCCTACCCTAGCCTCGTGAGGACAATTGGGGTAGTTGTAGAGTGGGCAACGACCAGTGGCGGCATTACGAGATAGACATTGGAATGTGACGGTTGGTTGGAGATATGTATGATTAGCATTAGTTCTCGTAATGTCGATGCTACCCACTAAAAATTGTGACATAATAACACAAATAACTAGCTCTTTATCTTTTATATAATCCTTTCAGCACCACCGTGATTTAGGTATCAATACCTATCTCATGGACACGGAATTATTATTATTATTATCAACATTTTCAGTGTCAGACAATCCCGCGCTGTCATCTCATCAACAACAAATTATTGGAGGCACATTTCGCACACTCCGAACAGTTTTGCAACAACAGAGAGGGCGTGTTGTTGTTTTTACAATTCGCATGTTTACAACTGAGTTTCGGCTGTTTATCGGACTCATCAGTCGTCCATGCCAACTGGCAGCCTCCGCCACGCTTGCTATAGTAAAGCATGTAGATACCTACACAGGCGGTCCCAGGTCCGCTGTGAGGGGCACGCTTTGGCGTACAATCATATTATTATTATTATTTTTTTTCGAGCTTGGCTTGGCTTGCGGTATGGCTTGCAGGTCCTTGTTGAATTTGCAAATTTTTCATCACCAAAATTTTAAGTATATAAATTTAAAAGATAGAAAAATGATCCACCCTCTCAAAAGATCATATGGGCATTCTACGGATCAAGAGAAGATGTTTGTATTGAAACTACTAGAGATACTGATGCATTCATTATACATGATATCCAAACGTAGAAGATTTTTTTTACTATCAAACATGTCACTGTTGATATTTTAAAGAAAAAAGGCAATTGAGTTTGCGAAATAATAATAATAAAATTATTATTATTATTTAACACTTTATTGGTTGGTAAACCACATGATACATACATATGACATGAAATAAAAAGGAACACAATAGAATATGTAGTGAACCAAGAGGCGAGGTTAAAGCCTGTGGCTTTCTCTTCCACCGAACCCCACAGCGAAAAACTTCTAATACTCGCTAAGACATTGTTATATTATGTAAACTAATTGGAGTCCACAAACTGTGCACTGGTAGTCAAGTGGTTAAGACCCTAGTCTGGTATTCCAGGTAGCGTAGGGAAACGTTAGTTCGAATCCCAACCAATGCATGAATTTTCCTCATTAATTTTAGTATGTGACCAGGTAATAATAAGACTCTGAGGGTTAGGTGGTAGAAAATGCTCTGAGCATTAATCTCGCCAGGTGGTTACCTTCCACTAAACATTATTATTGTTATGAGTAATTATTGTTATTGTTGTTATTATTATCATCAATTATTTTTATTATTATAGCCTCACAAGAGAAGCCCCAATTATCACAAAGACCTCTATTGTCAACATGTTTATCGTTGAATTTGTAAACCATTTCTATCTTAGTTTGAACAAAAACGTCACTTGGTACTTAATATATAAGTCAAAAAGCGTACAAAAAGCTAGGGAAAAAAAGTTTTTGAATACTTTTTCAGTATAGATACCTAGCTTAAAAAAGTTTTTACTGAAAATGACAAAAGGTGAGCAATCAATAGCAGGTTCAATGATAGCAATAGATACTATTTTATACTGCCTGAGAAGAACTAAAGAGTCCCCTTATTGCAGCAGATTTTTTATCTCAAATAAGTGAGAAAAATTATTTTATGCATTGGGTGTGATTCGAACCAACGCATCCCTACCCTACCTGGATCAATGGCTCCTTAATAACTACGACCATTATGTCAGATCACTGAAGCTAAGCAACGTCTGGAGTGTTTGGGACAATGTGGGAATGAGGAAGAAAGTGAGGGGTGTTGAATGAAAAGATGGTTCGGGAATGTTAATATTTGAAAGTTGTTGAAAGCAAAATTAAATAAATTCCTTCTATTATTTTACCAAAAAAAGCTTTGATTTTTAATAATAATAATAATATCGTCTTATTTATACTGCCAGATTAATACTATTCAAGTCTCATTATTCTAGCAGTAAGACCAAGACAATACATAATAATAATATTATGTGGTAAAAATCCCAAATGGGAGTATAAATTGTCATGCACCGGCTGGGTTTTGAACCAAAGACCGCTGGAATCTCTGGATTCACAGAGTGCCGACTTTACCACTGAGCTACCGAAGCTGACAATGAATGAACCATGAGTGCATCCCCTGGACTTATAGCATGCACATTACAAAGTGTATGTAGGTACTAAGCAAGTACTTATGTAGATAAGCCGGAAAATACACCTATTTGCAAGATTGCCAAGAGTATAGAGAAATTTTAGAAAGCGGAATTGAATCGGAGATGTAAGTAATTTTGTATTTAATTTGACGGAGAAAGGTTAAAGGTGAGCAGGTTTTTGTAAACATATACTCAGGTGAGCGGCAGAGTAATGACATACATTATTCATGTACCTAATGGCCATGTCGAGATACTAAGGGCGAAATTAATAGAGAAATTCTATAACTCAAGTCATTGCTAAGCGTCGGTTTTCCCTATCTTACTTAGTACGTAATCCGTAACTTAATACCTCTGTGGCGATTACAAAAACGTCTATTAATTACGCCCTTAGGGCCGTATTATGAAACAGGATTAGAAAATCGAAGCCGACCCTTAGATTTTTTTATGGCCGATTGGTATTTTAAAACAAGATTTTCCGTCATGAAGGCTGGCCACATCTCCGCCACAAAGTTATACAGTTATACAAAGACCGGCTTAGATAATAATATGACCTCTACATATATTGTCAAGGTGAATGTTTAGGGACTGTGTTCACTAAGATTAACCCGTGAGTACACGCACATAGGGAAAAATTCTCACACGCTCGGCAAAAACGCTAGAACTTGATCGATATTGGTCCTAACCTGTAGGGACCTGGAGTAGCTGTTGATAATATGTTTATCTAGATGTATCCACAGTCCCTTGAGCTATTTTCAATTTCTGTTGCCCGTGACGTGGTGAAAAGTTCAGATCGGTCTGAAATGTGAGATTTTTTTTCATCGCGCGTGTACTGAGGTAACTTTTTTTTTGAGAGTTTTTTTTTTTGTTACTAACTATTTAGTTTAATTTAATTAATTATTTATAATAATTAGTTTTAATAATTAATTAATATAATAATAACAATTGTTTTAAATAAAGAAATATATTTTTTTAAAGAAAATTAGTGTGTTTACCTACCAAATTCGTGATTGTTCACTGTTGTTATAATAATTATTATAATGATTTTTAACTAACAAAATATAAACTTTTAACTAACATTAATTAAATTTCTTTGTAATAATATTAGGTAGTTAGGTACCTTCCTACAATTTTTTTGCTAGATACTGAAATAATTAGTATTCTTTGTAATCTTTCTCCACCTACTATAATGGGTACCTACCTACCTACTTACCTCCTGGTATAATCTAAGTACATTTATTTTTTTATCGTTTCTGTTTTTAGCTTTTAGAAGTACCTAAACAAATATAATTACATAATATTCTTGATTATAAGATATACTGTGAATTGCCCTACAAACTTATGTCACTATGGCTTACGATGAACAAATTTTGGAAAATAAAAAAAAATTCAAGTCAGGGGTTCGAACTGCAACCATTTGGAAAAAAAATTGCTATAAAATTACTTTAAATATCTTTTAAATACATAAGTCAACTTAATGTATCTTAAAAATATTATATAACTCTTCAAGCAGAACGAAATACAAAGCAAAACCAGGTGTGAGAATTTTTTTCATCGCGCGTGCACAGACGTTCGGATTTTTAGCGCGTGTACTCACAGGTTAACAAATCCGGTTTCATGATTCGGCACTTATGCTGTCTAATGTCCACATTTACAAAGAAAAACTACTTACAACCTTTTAACTACTTAAACTAACTTTACTAAAACTTATATTATTCGCTTAACTTGGGACTTGAACCACCGACCTTTTAATCGTTCAAGCTACTGACGTCGCCAACAATTCATATAGTAGAATACATTTCTTTTCTTTCTTCAGGATAAGGAGAGAGAAAAACAAATGCCTAGGTGCAAATTAGCTAATGGACAGTTTAATCAATCAACTTTTTACACAATCAAATGGCTAATGGCCGTGCTTAATCAGGCTATTAGTGACTATCCACTTGGGCCTAAGAATTCTCTTAGGGAATCTCAATCAGTGTGACTCGATAAGACCGAAAATTACAAAACTTTTGTTAATCCTAATTATTTTACAAGAAATTGGTACAAATAAATTAAAATTACAAATGTACATTAAATCAAATTTGATGTACCTAAACCTTGAATATTTCTCCCCAATTTACTTTTCTTAATTGTTTCATTTGTTTCTGTCATGAAGATGAATTCGGATAGCAGATAGCAGAGAGAGAGAGAGAGAGAAAGAGAGAGAGAGAGAGAGAGATAGATAGAGAGAGAGCGAGAGAGAGAGAGGGAGAGAGGAAAAATAAAGAAGAAATAAGGAAAGACGAAAGAGGGGAGGGTAACGGATAAAAAGAAAGATAGACTATAATAAAAACATTAAAACAGAACAAAGAAAAATGAAAACAATAAAAATCAAGTTGAAAATAATTAATAAGGATAAATGGGAGAAAAAAGAAAAAGTTAAAGAAGAAAGTAAGGAGAGTAAGAAAGAGGAAGAGAAGAGAAAGAAATAGTTTTTGAGAACAGAAAATATGGAAGAAGATGAATGAGAGTAGAGAGAAAGATCTTTGAAAAAACTAGAAGATCTCCTACCTTCTAGTTTCTTCAAGTAAGTAAGGGAAAATGAAAGAAGGAGAATAGAAGAGAATAAAAAAAAGAAAAAGAGGGAATGGGAAAGATCTCTAAAGGTGCAAGGAGAGAGGGAAAGTAGGGGAAGATGAAAGAAAGAGAATGGGAGAGAAAGAAAACAAAGGAAAAGAGGGGAAGGAAAAGATCTTTGAAGGTGCAAGGAGAGAGGGAGAGCAGGGGAAAAATAAAGAAAGAGAATGGGAAAGAAAGAAAACAAAGGAAAAGAGGGGAATGGAAAGATCTCTGAAGGTGCAAGGAGAGAGGGAGAGTAGGGTAAGATGAACAGAAAGGGAGGGATGGATGAAGAAGAATGAGAAAGATCTATCAAGGTGCAAGGAGAAAGAAAGAGTAGGGGAAAATGAAAGAAGGAGAATGGAAGGGAAAGTCACAATGGGAAGGAGGGGAAGGAAAAGTTGCACATGACGAAGTTGAATGACCTGACAGTTTGACTTGACGGAGGTAGAATACAAGTTTGGGGAAATAATTTCGTTCACATCCAATTACTCATGTGCTTGTCAAGTAGCATACAAGTTACATATTTATTTTTTTTATTATAGTAATATTATATACTTTCCTTTCTATGGCACATATGGCAATTTTATTTTTCTTATCCTTTGATGAGGAAAAAAAATGCCAAGTGTATTTAGTATAATTATGTTGACTCAACACTAATCCATTATACCTACCACTTTAGCAGATATCCAAAAGAAATTCTCATACACCTATGCCATTCACTTCGTCATTATAATTAAACTTTTGGACTCAAGGAACTCGAATGACCTATTCCGATTCTGTAAGTGATAGTCTATTATATTACTATCATGATAGATTTCGTGTTTGTCAAGAGACCAACAATTTAGTCTGGGCGCAAGGGGTGTTCCATAAATTATTCAGTGTGTCATCAACTTTAGTATCATAATCCATAATGAATAAATCAACAATAAGACGGTCGTTATCATCGTGGTCATCATCTTCATCTTCATCATCGTAATCTACCACATCAATTTCATATCCATCAGTGTCAGAATCATCTTTATTATCTAAGTAAATTTAACGCTAGCCTCCGTGGCCCACAAGTGATTCCAAATATTTTTTGGTCCAAAGACTTGGCGGGGAATATTTATAACACGTATTTTTTAGGGATTCAACGTGATATCGACGGCGACGCTATATTACGCAAGCTGTGATTAAATAAAGTTCTACCTGACTTTGAGATTGAGTAGAAATGTAACAACATGCAACACTGTTATTGTAATTATTATTACACTATGTCCATTGAACCTTATATAAAAATTGTAATTAGCTTGATCTGAATTGTATATATATAAAAAAAACACTCCCTCAGGACTTAGCAGTTGGAGATACTCATATTATGGGAAGAAGAAATAATACTGCTCCGACCGGGAATCGAACTCAGGATCTATTCCGGTCCCTTGAGTTCTCTTACTTAAAGCCAGGTTCGACTGAATTATCACTCGTGACGGTCTTGAAAAACGAACACAATACTTCCGATTTTAATATTAGAAATTATCTGAAGTAATAAAGAAGGAATCAATATCCGAAGTAATCAAGTACGAAAATGTAAAAAAAAAAGTAATTCAATACTACTCTTTCTCACTATTCACATCATCGAAAATGTAAAAAAAAAAATAATTCAATACTACTCTTTCTCACTATTCACATCATCGAAAATGTAAAAAAAAAATTAATTCAATACTACTCTTTCTCACTATTCACATCATCGAAAATGTAAAAAAAAAATTAATTCAATACTACTCTTTCTCACTATTCACATCATCAACTTTTACATTGCCTTTTCCCAAAGCTACTGGGGTTGGCATTGTTCAACCTCTCCTTCGTGATGAGGTTGGTTGGTTCTGGCACTCCTAGTTCCACATTTTACGACTGGATGCCCTTCCTAACACCAACCCTGCTAAGGGCGCCAATGATTTGTGTTGTCCTTTGGCCTAACTCCTTCTTCTTCTTCTTGTTTTTTTTTTCTTCAACTTCTCTTCCACTTTCGCCATCATTTATTAAGTTTCCCGGGCCTGTTAAAAAGCACTTGGAGTGAAAAGTGTTGCTCTAAGTGGGTCAGAGCGTTGATGGAAACTCGCCTTGTTTATTAATAATTGAGACGGGATCGATTGGGATTTTTTTTTTTCGTAACGAACTTTTGGAACCCTGGAGCGAAATTTTGGGGACAAGAAAGGAGCAGGGAAAGTTTGGCAGTGATGTTAGGAAGAGAGGAGTTAAGTGGACATAATATTAGGACGGTAGCAAATTGGGAAATTCATTGAGACTGTGAGCGAGATGAGTATAAATAATGAGAGATGGAGAGATAGTAAGAGAGAAATAGAAAATGAAGAAATCAGACGATCGTAGCCAGACAGTGGAGAAATGACTCAGCACTTCTAACACTGCCTTTATAAGGAGGCTAATAATTGACTAGGACCCCCAGAACCAAGCCAATGCTGGTCTACTCCCTGTTTATAGTCCCCCAGCCAGACTGCTGGTCTACTCTTTGTTTATGGTCTCCCAGCCAGACTGCCATGAAGAAATTCAGGAAAAAAATGTAAAAGGATGAGAACAATGAAAACCTGTTGTTTTTCTCCATGTCTCTTTATCATCTAGGCATTCTAGACATTTGAGATGGAGGTCGGAAGTTTTACCATACATTCGCTGGAAACATACAAACCAGATATCCACATTGAACTCACTCAGGCTGGTGTGGGAATAGTCATAGTTAACATCACGAGGGATTCAAATTTGACTATTCAAGCATCCAAGTACTAACAATGCTGTGCGTTGCTTAACTTTAGCGATAAAGAGAGAACTGGTGTATTTAACGTGCCATTGACGTACGATTTTGGCTTTGTTTTATTATTATAAGAAAACGGTTATATTTCTTTATTGCAAATTGTTAGGCTCTTGAATGGTAAACAATTTATTGTTTGAAATGTTGATAAAATTAATGCTCAATGAAATTATTATAATAATAAGACTCGAGGATTTAATTAAACGAGACTGAGACGAATGATTAATGTCAAGTGCGAAGACAGAAAAAAATAAAAGAGAGAGGTTGGGAGTTAGGAGAAAAACAAGAAAAAGAGACAGAGAGAAAAAGAAGGGAGAGGAAGAGAGAATAAAAGGAAAGGATGCATGCTAAATAATATGAAAACATAGATAAAAAGCAAAGGAAAGAGATTAGGAAAAGGAAGAAATCAAAAAGAGAGGCAGAAATATATAAAGCCATACCTACGTAAGTACGTAGCCAGATAAAGAGAGAAAGTGACGAAGATGAAGAGAGAGATGGGAAATAGAAAGGGGAGGTAAATGAATAAGTCGAGGAAGAGAGAGGAAGGGGAGTGGGAAGTAAATGATGATAAAGAAGGAGAGTTGTAAGTAATTAAAATTAATGAAGACAGAAAAGGGTGAATGCTGAGTTGAAAACCAAAGAGAGATAAAGATAAAAGTTGGTGAAGACAATGGGATAGAGAGAGAGAGGGAGATAGATAATGAAAGAGAGGGAGAGAGAGAAAAGAGATAAGTAGAGAGACAACAATGTGACATATAGAGCAAGGGATAGAAAGAGAGGGAGAGAAAAAGAAAGATAATGAAGATAGGAAAGGAAGATTGCGTAGTATGGACTGTATGGAGCAAAGAGAAATGGATGTGAGAGGCAGACAAGCTGATGAGATAGAAGAGAAAACCAGAGACAGTGAAAGAGGGATAGCAAGAGATAGAGAGACAGGAAGGTAAGCAAAGAGAAATAGGGTTGTTTTGTAGTTAACAAAGGCAGGGTAAGATAGGTAGAGAGAAAGGGATAAGTCATGTAGTTCAAGAAGACAGGGAGAATGCTGAGTATGAGCAAAAAGGAATGAAAATAACTTCAGGAGGCTACAATGAAAACGTGCTTGACACAATAGACTTGGACCATAAATAGATACGTAGGATTGCATTCATCGCAAACTGTCAAGTAAAGTGGCTTGCTTGACACAATAGACTTGATTCAATACATAAGTACAAACATGCCATGATTGTAAAGTTTCTTGCTTGAAACAATGGACTTAGTCCATATTTATTAAACAATATATATAATTTATATTCATATAACTTCTCGTCCTAAAGCTTTTGGAACAGTACATCATCCACGAGGAAGAAGGTTGAACAATGACAACCGGAAGAGGGTTGAACAATGACAACCCCAAGTTGGTTCGGGAAAAGGCAAAGTGAAAGAAGATGAAGATATAGAATTTCTGATGCAAATTGCTTGAGAAAAGGGACTTGTCTTGTTTTCTTGTCTAAAGCAATTCACTTCAGAAATTGTGAGACATGTTCATTTTCTTTCACTTTATTTTCCCCAAATCTCCTTAGGGTCGCCATTTGGTTCATACAACATTGTGTTTCACGAAATTGTCGATCGACTCTGACATGGTTTTTTTTTTTTTTTTTTTTTTTTTTTTTTTTTTTTTTTTAAGCGCTTTAACTCTCTCTGCTGGAGCAGGTCGTTCGCTCTACATGGTTTTAGGAATGATATTTCGCTCGGTTCTGTTTAAGTTTCGAACCTCAGATTTTGCCACATTAACTTTGAAATTGTTTGTAAAATTGAAGGCCTTGCTGAAAAAACGAGCTATCTGTAAACTTTTGAAAAATGCAGATAGCTCGTTTTTTTCAGCAAGCCTTTCAATTGTATACCTACCTACTCATAATTGGTCATGAGAAAATTAATAAAATAATAATAGTAATATAATTATGATAATATGCAAAATACCTAGGTAGGTAAATGAACAAGCAAATTTTCTTTACAATGAATATCAATCGAAAAATGATGCTGATCCTTGGTACGCGTTGAAATCTCCGTAACCTTGAATGACCTTTTTCTATTTCTGATGACCTTGAGCGACATTTTTCCTATTTACAATGACCTAGAACGGTATTATTCCTATTTCTAAGGAACTATAAAGACACTTTTCCTATTTCTGATGAAATTGAAAGACACTTTTCCTATTTTCATTGACCTTGAACGGCATTATTCATATTTCTAGTGACTTTTCAAGACACTAATCCTTATTTCTGATGACCTGTGGTGCCATTTTCCCTATTTCTGATGAAGTTGAACGCTTTTTTTCCTTTTTTTCTGACTGATTCCAGCAGTCCAGTATTATTATTTTGAAAGATTTCCTTCTGAATGGGAGAGCTACGAGATATTAATTTTTTAAAGGCACGGCCATTCCAGTGGGAAATTTCTGCATTAACTGCTGCTGTTGCGATTAGAACTCACAATGCCTCTCCAGGTTTACAAGAAATATTAATTTCGAAAAATGTGATTCTCATTACTACATAGTTGATATTTTTCTTCTTGTATTTCACTGGTCCAATTAGTTAATTTTTCATTAAATTTAATAAAACCAAGCAGTTTTATTTTATTGTTTGAGCTTTTGAAATTTGATCGGTGCATGGTACTTGGTTATTTGCTTATCAATGCAATGCTTAAAAAATCTAATCGACCCGTTCATAATTATGAAGAATAAGCTCTTGAAATATTCGATCCAATTTGAATTTAAACTTTGGTTTAACTTTAAATGAGAAAAAGATAAAATACATAATATAAAAATACACCAAAACCTGCAATTACGCCTCATTTTTACAAGTACTCTATTTCCACAACTTTTCAAATCAAAATAAAAAGCACACCTGTTGCGCTTAAAAGTTTAATTTGTACAAACTTTTTCGTACAAATAAGCACATACAACACTCTGCAGCTTTTTCCACGCACCTCGTACCCCAAATTTATCTCGTTACAAATTCGTTATTGAACTGCCAAAACGTCGAAAAAAAAAAAACTTTTCCTTAAAAATTTGATCCTAATTTAAAGTCGGTAAATTTAAAATAATTTTATTTATTTTTTACTCACAGTACGTACTCACCTTGGAAAATTTAAAATGAGTTTTTTTAAACTTGAAAAAAAAAAGAAGTGAAAAAAATTCGAGAGTTAGCTGCTTTTTTTTACATAGCACAAAAAATTAAACACTTCAGCTCTGGCAGTCAACTTAGTGGCTTAATTTAAGGCAAAGTTCTGAATGGGGAATTCGCTACTTTGGATTTGGGGAACTGGAAAGTCACAACATAGAAAATTGCGTAAGAAAACAGCGTGGAATTTCTTCCACGTGTATGCAGGAGGCTGGAAGCTTGCGTAGTAGAGTCCGGGGAATCCTAGCTCCCAGGCAGAGAGAGAAATTCCAGGAAACCATCGGGCGGAAAGACGAAAAATTTCCAGGAATTTTTAATAATAAAAGTAGCAACAAAAGAGAGTTTTTCGTGAAAAGGCTGATTTCAAGAATGATGTTCCATTTTGTCTTTTCCTTTTAACGGTGTTACAACTCTTGGTAATACTTTCTCGGAAAACGAGTCCAAATCCGATTTCTTATATTAGAAATTTTTGGGAGTAAAAGTTATAAAGAATCGCCCAAAAAGTCTCTTCTACCACGCTCATGAATTCAGACCCAACTTTCAGGTCTTTTACCCTATTTATTGTTTAGTTTTATAGCTGGAAAGAGGGTCAAAAATCCTTGCATAAGGTCTCCGGGAGTACATTTCAAGGAAACAGAATGTTTCCAAGAAGTTGAGATTGTGAGAATGAATGGAGTTTTTCGAGAGAGGTATTTTAGAACTGGGTCAAGAGATTCCTGGAGTTTTGAGAGTTGACTTGAAAACCTAAGTGTGAATTCTGATGGTCATTCTGATTCTATTATTTATGGAACTTCGGAGTATAGGAGCTTATTGTGTCCAACCTTCAGTAGATCCAGAGGCGGCGGACTTATAACCTGGAAGTCGGTGGTTCAAGTCCCGGTTTTATGTGATATCACGAAAGTGACTAACACAAATATGATAGCTCTTTAACTATTTCTATAACTTAACTTTTTGTATTCAACTGTGAAACAATTATTGACTCGTCGTTTACAAAAAATTCCCAAACTGTAAGGAAACTTATTCAAAAATAAATTAAACTTGTTTGAGAATAAACAAAAACGAATTATTAACAAAAATGTAGGTTTTGTTTTGTGTTTTCATAACACAATTTAGTGAACTATTTTTCAATTTAATGCAGAATTTATGGGGGTTTTCTGTATCTTTCTCGTTTTTCTATTGTGTCCAACCTTCAGAGCACTAACTCATTTTTCCTGACGAAAAATCGCCGACGTTTTGAAAGAATCAACGCGCAGGCAATATCTTGACTCAGAGATTTAAGCATTGGCATTACCCGAGGTAACATTGGATCTGTGTTTGGCACACTACCGAAGAAAAATTGCCGTAGAGAACTTTTGAAAATTGTATGAAAATATTAGTAGTTCCGTGAACTGTGAACCTCACACAGATTCAAATATGGCAATATAAATTTAATGTTCAATCAAGCATGAGGACATCGAGACCTTTCATTGAATACTCCACTCGATAGGTTTTAATTAAAAAAAAAATCAACCGGCCCTTTTTTTTTGCCCTTTTTCAATTTTTTACAACAGAGTGGCCCCTTTAGCTTTCACGGTAACAAAATTCCATAACTACAAAATTTCAAGAGCCTTGCTTTATTTAAAAAAACGCTTGCATTTTTTTACCAAAACGGCCCATTTGGGCCCGAGTGGCCTAATTCGGTACAACAAATTTGGGACCCCAACAAACATGACATGTGTACTAAATTTCATCAATTTTGAAGAATTTGGTCGGGAGTTATCGCGGAACAGACAGAAAGACAAACGAAAGCCAAATTGTCCAGTAGTGAGGGTGCGAAGCGTCCTCACTAAGTGAGGAGGCACTGTGTTCAGTTAAAAAATACCCGTCAACAGCCAAAGTTGGAGCTGAATAATTCTGCATCCTTTCAGGTTTAACTAAGTGTGCTATGGCACTCACAGCCACGGTGACTGCACATAGGGATGGGCAAGCTACATCCCAGACCACAAGCGTCTACAGTAGCTGAGATTGCATGGCTACGAAATAAATAACGCTGTGAAACACTCAAAAAATGACAAAAAACAAACAAAAGAAAATTTCAACTTCGAAAATTTCCGAAATTTCGCTTCTCTCCCTCAACATACGCTGCATCATATATTAATTTCCACATACTTATTTCCTTATTTACCTACTCATGCTATGTACTACATGAAAGTACATAGTCTATATTTTGAGCAGGCTAAATGGCCTGCGAGTGTCGAGTCACGTAGGGCCCGGGACTAATGGACTGTGGGGCCCCGCGCGGCCTCTGGTAATAGTATGTGATTATACCCCGGCCCCTTCACGAAATGTGACCCTTTTATATTTGACTATAGTTTTCGGCCCAGTTAGTTTTTCACGTTTGAGCTTTTTGACTCAATTAATTATAGGAGTTAGCACCCCCAACAACTTTTTTTATACCTGGCATGCTTTAATCAAGCATTTTCATTATTTGTTTACTTCCGAGTCAACTTATTGAATATACAGGGTGTAACAGACTAAATGTAAAATCTCTTAAGAGGTGGTAGTATAGATCATTTCCAACCATTAATGTTCTATAACACTTTTGATTTAACTCAGTGGTTCTCGAGATATTATTTTTTGAATTATTTTTACAAGTCCCCTGCCGCTCGACAAAGAATGGCATCTAACTCCGTGAATACAGCAGATGAAGCAATAGATTTAACTTTTTCCATAAGATAACAATATTTCACTATTATTTAGACTAGATTTATTCTTAAAAAGTGCACACGTACTGAAAAAAATTGGCAGCAGCCGAAAATTTATCGCGAACATGAAATCCACCTGAAACTTCAGCCGCCATTTTCTCAAAATACTGCCATCATAAAGTATTGGTTTTATTTATGTAAAAACTTGCTTGAAGTCTTATCTTTCAGAAAATCTGACACACTTGTTATAAAACTTTCATTTTTTATTGAAACCAAGAGAAATAAAAAAAAAAGTCAGTCAGTACTACTAACTGTAACTACTAGGCTACCATCCTACTTTTACCTAGGGAACTAATTTTTTTCTTCAATTTGACAAATTATGGTTGTCATTTACTTTCCAACGGCCCAAAAAGTTAGCCTCAGTCGATTCATTGATAAGGCTGCGGACTCTTAACTTGGAGGTCACTGGTTCGAGTCTCAAGTATGGCAAATATTTAGTAAGACGAGTTTGAGCTATTGTGACACCACGATCGTGATTAATTGACCTTAATATTTTAGTATGTATGTATGGTTTTATTTGAGGTGAAGCACAAGGCCTCTTCACATTTTTTGTGGGTAGCGCAGCATTACTAAGAGCCTCCTTTACTTTTCGAATTATTCTATTACATTAATTTCTTTTTACTCTGGTAATGCCGCCACTGGTAGTTACTCATACAAGTAACTACTCATTTTTCCTCACGGACCCCGTATGAGTGGACCCCGAACATCCAAGTACAGAGCAGAAAAACTCCTGTCCCGCTGGGGATCGAACACAGGTCACCATGCGTGCAACGCCTAGCACGCTAACTCACTCTGCCACGGTGACTACTAATTGACCTTAATATTTTAGTATTCCATGTGTTTTATTAAAATTCGGTACCTACTAACATAATAATTTGTACCTCTATGTACCAACTTATGAATGTTCAGTATTTACCGTACCACCTTTACCTGTGGGTGTTAACTATGTAGGTACATTGTTATGTTTCATTTCATTCAAACCATTTTATCATTGAGACCCTTTCCTCTTATGAACAAATGAACAATTACGATTAATATTGATTTCTGAAGCACCACAGCTAAAAGTATCATACATGGATACGTACATACTAATTTGCCACACTTGAGACTCGAACCAGTGACCTCCAAGTTAAGAGTCTACTGAGGCAAACTTTTGGGCCGTTGGAAAATAAATGGCAACCATAATTTGTCAAATTGAAGGAAAAAATTAGTTCCCTAGGTAAAAGTAGGATGGTAGCCTAGTACGTACAGTTAGTAGTAGGTACTGACTGACTTTTTTTTTCTCTTGGTTTCAATAAAAAATGAAAGTTTTATATCAAGTGTGTCAGATTTTCTGAAAGATAAGACTTCAAGCAAGTTTTTACATAAATAAAACTAATACTTTATGAGGGCAGTATTTTGAGAAAATGGCGGCTGAAGTTTCAGGTGGATTTCATGTTCGCGATAAATTTTCCGCTGCTGCCAATTTTTTTCAGTACGTGTGCACTTTTTAAGAATAAATCTAGTCTAAATAATAGTGAAATATTGTTATCTTATGGAAAAAGTTAAATCTATTGCTTCATCTGCTGTATTCACGGAGTTAGATGCCATTCTTTGTCGAGCGGCAGGGGACTTGTAAAAATAATTCAAAAAAATAATATCTCGAGAACCACTGAGTTAAATCAAAAGTGTTATAGAACATTCATGATTGGAAATGATCTATACTACCACCCCTTAAGAGATTTTACATTTAGTCTGTTACACCCTGTATAGATACAGTCGTCGACTAGTACGTCGTGGTTAGTAAATACCATCCCCGGTTAGACTGTGTGAGATTATTTCGGTTGCTGTTTTGTAAGTTTCCATCGAATTGAGGGCTTAACCCCATCAGTGTGGAATGACCCAATTTTGTAATGAGACGTTAAGAAAAAATAAGTACCTACCTACTTTTTACAGGGTGTCCCAGGCACAGATGCAAGTATTTTAAGGTTAGGTCCAGCACTTCATGGACTATTATGAAAGCCAAATTTGCTTTGGGCGTTTTGGTTTCTTATGAAGTTGTATTTAAATCCATGTTTTTTCCACAGATTTGCCCCACATTATTATTAGAATATTAAAAATAGTTATGTTTTTACTTTCTATTACCGACTAGTAGTTCTGCAAACTGTAAACCTCACACAGATTCAACTATCGCAATATACAAACATGTTCAATCAAGCATGAGGACATCGAGACCTCTCACGCAATACAATACTCGATAGGTTTTAATTAAAAATTATCAACCCGACTTTTTTTTGGCCCTTTTTCAATTTTTTACCACGCAGCCAACTTAAATTTCAAGATTACCAAATTTAACAACTGATTTCAAATGTATTTTTTCAACGACTCCACAAAATTTCAAAAGCCTTACTTGTTCCATCAATAATAGAAAAATCGTTTTCAATTTTCACCAAAACGGCCATTTGACAATTGGCCCTGAGTGGCCAAATGGAAGTTTAGTATAAACGTGTATACTAAACTTAAACAATTTGGAAGTATCCGCTCGAGAGTAATCGCGGACAGAGAGACAGATATACAAACGAAAGCCAAATTGTCCAGTACCCAACTACCCAAGTTAAAACAGAACCTCACTGCGATCGATTAAAAATTCCTGCCTCTCTGGGGATACAAGCTAATTGTATTAATTATGTAAGATATTGTTGATGAAATATGGTGAATATTAAATAAATACTCATACCTCGTGAGGAAAAATGAGTAGCTGCTTTGATGTGAAGCAGCGACCAGTGGCAGAATCATAGACAAAAAAAAATAGTAGTAGTAGTAGTAGTAGTGCTTTATTTAGACTGTCGGCTCGAGACAGGAAGTCCCATTACGCTAACAGTTTTATTGTAATACAAGTAATACAAGATATTGTAAATTAAAGTGGTAAAGTCCTATGATTCTGCGCTACCCACTAAAATTGTGACATAATAACACAAAGAAAAAGCATTATTATTATTATATTATATTAAATAAATAATGAATAAAAAAATCACCATGCGTGACCTGGGATCGAACCCAGGTCACCGTACGTGCAACGTGCAATGCCTTGCGCGCTAACACACTCTGCCATGGTGACTACTCTTGACCGAAATATTGTTGGAGTGACGCCACTACGCCACTGATGTAATCTAGGGTAAGTGAGGTGAGGTGAGTAGTATTATTAGGGTAAGTATCGGTTCTGAGGCTTCCTTCTTAAAGTTGCATGTTTAAATACCGACTAAGTTTACCTAATACTCGTACATGGTAAATTATTATAAAACATGTAAATCTTCTGTATGCTTCGACAAGGCCATTACTTCAATATCAGTAATTTATTATAATTTAATTATTTATTTATTACTATGTCAAAATTATCTTTTTAGTATTCAACTTCCATATCATAACATACATAAATATTTTAACGAACCCTATTGTATGTTATTCACACAATACAATACTCTGTTTATCCTGCAAGAATGATACTAATGAGTTCCTTTACTCTCACAGTCTAAACAAAATCTCATTTATTGGTGTAAAGTCTCTTTTATTGGTGTAATATAAATGTACTTTCCATGTACAGGTACCTAGATTTTCAACACATGTCATATAAAAAGTAAAAGGTATCAGATTCACAAAAAATTTCACTCCCACGGAAACAGAGCTAATCTAGTTTACCTTTAAACTTTAGCATTTATTTTTATCCTTTCTAATAGCTCAACCTTCAGCCTTTATAACAATTGTGTAGGAAGACGCAGTGCTAGCACAACAAAAGGTAACATCATCCACAAGAAGAAGAAAAAGAAGAAAGAGGAAGTGATGATGGAGAAAAAGAAAAGACCCACATGAAATACAACATCGAATAATATATAACCACGTCAAGAAAACAAAATTCCACCAAACCAAGAACATAATGGATGGATAACAGACACATCAAGAAAACAAAATAAATACTACAACAATTATATTAACAAGACCAACATGAAAATTATCATTACTAACAACAACACCACCAACAACAACAACAACAACAACAAACAACAACACAACAACAACAACAACAACAACAACAACAAACAACAACACAACAACAACAACAACAACAAACAACAACAACAACAACAACAACAACAACAACAACAACACAACAACAACAACAACAACAACAACAACAACAACAACAACACACAACAACAACAACAACAACAACAACAACAACAACAACAACAACAACAACAACAACAACAACAACAACAACAACAACAACAACAACAACAACAACAACAACAACAACAACAACAACAACAACAACAACACTTACAATAACAAGAACAACATCAACACACTACAACAACAAGAACAACAATCAACACACTTACAATAACAAGAACAACATCAACACACTTACAATAACAAAACAACATCAACACACACAACTAACAAAACATAAAAACAACTCAACACACAACAACAACAACAAAACAACACAACAACACAACAACAACAACAACAACAATAACAACAACATCAACACACAACACAAACAACAAATCAACAACAAAACTTACAATAACAAGAACAACATCAACACACTTACAACAACAACAATAAAGCAACAATCAACAACAACAACATCAACACAACAAAACAAAACAAACACAACACACATACAACAACAACAAAACAAAACAACATCAACACACTTACAACAACAAACAATAACACATAACAACAACAACAACAACAACAACAACAAACAACAACAACAACATAACAAAAACAACATCAACACACTTACAACAACAAAAACAAGAACAACATCAACACACTTACAACAACAAACAATAACAACAATCAACACACACACACAAAAACAAAACAACATCAACACACTTACAACAACAAAATAACAAGAACAACATCAACACACTTACAACAACAACAACAACATCAACACACTCAACAACAACAATAACAAACAACATCAACACACTACAACAACAACAACACCATCAAAAAAACACATAACAACACATGTGTTACAATATAAAGAAATCAGCTTCATCATGATTGACAAGAGCACAATGAACTCTCCTTTTTTTTCTCCCTCTCTCTTCTTTATTTCTCTTTATGTGTTTTTCCTAATCTCAATGTTCTTCTTTCTTTTTTCCGACCTCTTTCTTTCTACTTTCTCTCCCCTTTATTTTATTTTCTGTCTTGCTCTCATTACGTTTTACATTGGACCTCTATTCATTCTCTCTCTCTCTCTCTCTGAGGTCATTACGCTTTAACACGCTCGTTACCGAACGGCCATATGTGGATGTTTTTGTGTTTTTCTTTGGGACCGAAAACACACATGTGGCTGTTATCAAAATTTTAACGAGGGACCGGACATCCATATATGGCCTTTTTGAGGTAGGTTGTTAGTATTAGAACAGATATAGGATCGATTCTTGTACAAATACGATGCCGAATATGCAAAAAAGATAATTTTGGTACCCAGTATGCACCAGCGACTTTACCGCCCGGTCCCTACGTTAAACTTGAAAAAATTGGTTTGGTAACGAACGTGTTAAATTGAGCCTCTATTTCTCTCTCTCTCTCTTCCACAAGGAGGACCTCAGGGTCCTTTTTTCTAACTCTGAATTTTCCATAAACAGCTTTTCAATTTCGTTGCATATGTATTATTATGGATGCTTTATTATTATATTTATCTCTGTCTCTCTATCTCTCTCTCTCTCTTCTTCGTATTCTTCAATCTATCATATCATATTTATTATCTTCTCTTCAATATTCTAATTTCATTACTCTCTCACTTATACATTTGCATATCTACAGGTACTAGGTACATGTATGATATGCAATATGTACATATATACAGCTGATATCTATGTATATCATTTATTCCATGACGTATCAAGCTCATTATTTCCTGTGCTTTGCACAACTGCGTTGGGTGGAAGAGATTGACAAAAGCAATAATCCCGCCCTTTAGTTAAGGCATAATTATAGAATTACGTATACATTTGTTTTGTTTTTATTATTTTTTTTCTCTATTTACTTCTCCTTAAGTTGTATATTAATTTGTAATAATTATCTGTGTTGTATATATTTATGTCCAAACTGATAAAATGTTAAATAATTTATAATAACTGCGTCATCATTGACAGTTAATTTAGGTTTAACATCGCTTTCAACTGCATGGTCATATTTTATCACGACAGATTTTTCCCTATTATTTCTAGTCTTGTCATCCTTTTCATATGACGCATATTTTTCATAATAAATGTCTGCTCTATCTTGTTTTCAAGCAATTTTATCTTTTTCATTTGATTGGCATTTCCACATTTCTACTGTTGGAATAAAAAGTGTGCCTCTCACTCTCTTCTCGCTTATTAGAAAAAAAATTGGGTCGTCACTTTCAAATTATCAGTATTAGATAATTAATATCAAGCATTGGTTTGTTCATGAAATTTCGTTGATAGACATGTAATGTCTTTTGTTTTTTTTTTTTAATGAGTGTTTCACAGACTTTTTTTCGTAGCCATGAAACATGAGCTACTGTAGACGCTTGTGGTCTGGGTCGTAGCCTGCCCATCTCGTAGTGTGCCTCCCCTCTGATGGGCGAGAAGTGAAAAAATACTTCCCAATTATGTGCTGGGTCAACACGAGCGCACCGGAAGGTATCCCTTACAAACAACGGTAACCAAATCTTCAATACAAATTTTTGTCGGCGCGGGGTTTGAACCCGGGACCTGCCGCATGGTAAGCGTGTGCTTAATCACTGAGCTATTCATGCGGTTATGTCAAACAATCTAGCGCATAGATCCGTGATCTCTGGATTGGACACCACTGGGCTTTTTCCTCATTAATTTGAGTTTGTGACCACATAATAATACGACTCTGAGGCTTAGGTGGTAGTACATGCTTTGAGCATTAACCTCGCCTGTTGGTTACCATCCTCTTAACCGTTTTTTTTTTCTTTTAAACAAAGTTTTTTGTAATTAGTATACCTGTACGTGTCACCAATAAATGAGACTTGGTTTAGACTGTGAGAGTAAAGGGACTCTTTAGTCTCATTCTTGCTAGATAAACAGAGTCTTGTATTGCATTGTAAACCCTAAAGCCTAAAGAGTATTATTTTTATACGGTATTGGTGAAAGACATCATTTATTTTCACATGTAAAGTCTAGGTAAGTGAATAATATCAACACTTTTTTTGCCTGAGAAAGCGCAGTATTTCACGTTACGCTTGCATTATCAATTATTAAATTTTGATGATTCTCATCATCTTAGTAAGTATTATTGTCATGATAATAATAATATTCTAGGTATTATTGTCTTGATAATAATTATCAATTATTATTGTTATTATTATCTAGGTATTATTATTATAATGTATGTGACAAGTAACGCATAGCCTTCGAAGTTTTGACATTAAAAAAGTTTTAATTAGTGTGAAACTTTCATCCAGATGACGCCTCTGTCTTTCTCTTTCTATCCCTCTTTATTTTTCCGTCTCTCTTTCTATCCCTCAATTTCTTTCTATCTCTTTTAATCTTTCTCTCTCCTTGCTCTTTCTATATTCCTGACTCTCTTTTTATGCCTCTCTACCTTCTTTTCTTTTTCTCTTTTTTATGGGTCTTTCCATTCCTTTGTCCCTCCCTCCTTTCCTGTATTTCTCTCTCTCCCTTCACTCTATATTCATTTCACTCTTTCTCTTTTTCAGGACGAAAAATAATGGAATAGAGAAAAAAAGAGATTGGTGGTGAGGAGTTGGTTGTAAGAGAGAGAGAGAAATAGAATGTAAGAGAGAGAGAGGGATAGAGAGTGTGTGTGAGAGAGAGATAAGGATAGGCAGTGAGAGAGAGAGGGCGATAGGGATTATGTGTGAGAGAGTAAGAGAGAGAAGGATAGGTAGTGTGTGAGAGAGAGAGAGAGAGAAGTGGAGCAGGGATGTGATTGACTTGGACGTGAAAGATGAATGGCGCCTGAGGCAATGAAGAGAAAATAGATTGAGAGACAAAGGAGATGGAGGAGGAGGGAGGAAGAGAGAGAGAGAGAAGAAGGAGCGACGGAGAGAAGATAGAAAGGTGGTGAGAGGGAGAGAGAGAGAGAGAGAGAGAGGGAGAGAGATTGAGAGAGAGAGAAAGAAAGTAAATTGGAAAGAGACTGGAAAAAAGGAAGAGATAGGAAGAAAAATTAAATGTTGTGTGTCAGAATTTGTAATCAGAACGTCATAAAAAAAGCTCATGACACAATATTACTATGTTCCTTTATCATCACTGTATTGTATATTGCAGATGCAGACATGGTTTGGAAAAAAATAAATGCAAAATTAATACTATCTATAATTATTGTTATAAACCTTTGTTGTAATAATGAACATCTATAAAAATTGATAAAAAAAAACCATCTATATTGTACCTGCCGAATTGGATTATTAGCATTTTGAATTCTGCTATTACCCACATTAACATCCCGCAGCCTGCGTTGGGCCGGAATGCCAGGGTGTCATGAAGCGCATGACAGTGCGCCAGGCCAAGATCCAAAAAGACGGGCAGTATATGTATATTTTCACGAACCGATTCACCCGGGTTTTCACTTGAACCGCCGGAAACCGGGACTTGAACCACCGACCTCTGAGTTACATGTCCGCCGCCTAATTGATCAAGCTACTGAGTCGTTGTTGAATGTCCCAGGCGTTCTCTTCCACCTAGGAGTGGAAGAGAACTTTAACTCGGTGATTTAAATAAAAGGTCAAATGAGTTATTATATTTGTGTTAATCACTTTCGTGATGTCATAACTACTCAAACTCGCTTTACTAAATCCAAGCCGAAACCGGGTCTTGAACCACCGACCTGCAGGTTATAAGTCCGCCGCCTTATCGATCAAGCTACTGAGGTTGGTTATAAAAGGTCATATTTCACAATGGTTAAAGTTCTTAGAATAATCTAGTTTTACCTGGATCGAGAAAATGAGTTCTATATTGTTAGAAAATTATGTTGGCCAAATTATATACATAGTTATTTTAACTGGTCATTAAAAAAAACAGCACAACACATCAAAATTTAGAGTAATCCCAAGAACTAAAATAATAAGTGATTGCCATAATTTTTCTTGATGGATGACTGAAGTTCAAAATTCTCCTTGCTAAAGTTCAAAATTCCGCGTGCTGATGTTCAAAATTCTACTTGCTAACGTTCAAAATTCTACTTGCTGATGTTAAAAATCCTACTTGCTGATGTTCAAAATTCTACTTGCTAACGTTCAAAATTCTACTTGCTGATGTTCAAAATTCTACTAGCTGATGTTCAAAATTCTACTTGCTAACGTTCAAAATTCCACGTGCTGATGTTCAAAATTCTACTTGCTTAAGTTCAAAATTCTCCTACCTGAAGTTCCAAATTCCACGTGCTGATGTTCAAAATTCTACTTGCTAACGTTCAAAATTCTACTTGCTGATGTTCAAAATTCTACTAGCTGATGTTCAAAATTCTACTTGCTAACGTTCAAAATTCCACGTGCTGATGTTCAAAATTCTACTTGCTTAAGTTCAAAATTCTACTTGCTAACGTTCAAAATTCTACTTGCTGATGTTCAAAATTCTACTAGCTGATGTTCAAAATTCTACTTGCTAACGTTCAAAATTCCACGTGCTGATGTTCAAAATTCTACTTGCTTAAGTTCAAAATTCTCCTACCTGAAGTTCCAAATTCCACGTGCTGATGTTCAAAATTCTACTTGCTAACGTTCAAAATTCTACTTGCTGATGTTCAAAATTCTACTTGCTGATGTTCAAAATTCTACTTGCTAACGTTTAAAATTCAACGTGCTGATGTTCAAAATTCTACTTGCTTAAGTTCAAAATTCTCCTACCTTAAGTTCAAAATTCCACGTGCTGATGTTCAAAATTTTACTTGCTAACGTTCAAAATTCTACTTGCTGATGTTCAAAATTCTACTTGCTGATGTTCAAAATTCTCCTACCTGAAGTTCAAAATTCCGCGTGTTGATGTTCAAAATTCTACGTAATGATGTTCAAAATTCTACGTGCTGATGTTCAAAATTCTACTTGCTGATGTTCAAAATTCTCCTACCTGAAGTTCAAAATTCCGCGTGCTGATGTTCAAAATTCTACTTGCTTAAGTTCAAAATTCTCCTACCTTAAGTTCAAAATTCCACGTGCTGATGTTCAAAATTCTACTTGCTTAAGTTCAAAATTCTCCTACTTTAAGTTCAAAATTCCACGTGCTGATGTTCAAAATTTTACTTGCTAACGTTCAAAATTCTACTTGCTGATGTTCAAAATTTTACTTGCTAACGTTCAAAATTCTACTTGCTGATGTTCAAAATTCTCCTACCTGAAGTTCAAAATTCCGCGTGTTGATGTTCAAAATTTTACGTGCTGATGTTCAAAATTCCACGTGCTGATGTTCAAAATTCTACTTGCTGATGTTCAAAATTCTCCTACCTGAAGTTCAAAATTCCGCGTGCTGATGTTCAAAATTCTACGTGCTGATGTTCAAAATTCCACGTGCTGATATTCAAAATTCTACTTTCTGATGTTCAAAATTCCACGTGCTGATGCTTAAAATTATTTGTTGTGAGACTGAGTTTCAAAATTAGATGTTATGATGACATTGCTTGCCAAACACCATAACACTAGTATCAAAATTCTTAGGAAACAAGAAATTAATGCAGAAGAAAATGCCTCCATTAACTAAACTCCAACATACAACAACATCACAATATGGAAGTTGAAAGAAAGAAAAAAAAAAAATATATCAAAAAAGCGAAAATATAAAAAAAAAAAAATCAAAGAGATTATAAATAGAAGAAAAGCATAAAATATAAATAAAAAAATACACTAGAAACATCAACACAACTCTCTAAATCAAAATTCACAGGAAACAAAAAATTCATGATGAAGAAGATTCCACTAAGATCCCCAACAACCAAAAACATCATTCCAGATGGCGGTATTTGCTTCTGGTGGAAATGTGGTGAAGGATGGGAAGCAATCTAGAATCTCCTGGACGCATACCTTTCCAGTACTCCCACCCCACTCTTCCTGATGAAAAGTGAAGTCAAGAAAAAATGGCGTACCTAGCCCAAAGAATCCAAAGCTTGCTAAAAACAATGGCTTCTGAAAGCTGTAGTCCCAATCCCAGCAGATTCTTCGACTCGTAAATGGCATTTGCAAACTAAATAAAACATCCTAGGTACAGAAAGCCTTGTGTTCTTATTACTTCCGAACATTTATGCACATTCATGTTCAACATCTCTGATTACCTATTTACGATTTTTGCACATATTTACCTACAGGCTAATGGGGAAAATATCTAAAATGTCAGTAATTGATATTAAAATATATAAATTGTATGTAAGATCACCATGAAAGACGATTAAGGTATTCTGTTAGTTTTTTTCGATAACATTGATAGTGTACTAGATATTTGAATCTATATATTTAGCGCCTTCAGCTTTGTTCCAAATTTCATAGATCTACAACTGACCGTTCTTGAGATATTTTGTATATGCACACACACCCTACACACACAATGTTATCAGCTCAATTTCGAAAAATCCGACCGAAAATAATACTTTCTGTAAGTAATATAAAGTAAATATAATTATATAGGTAGATACAAGTGATCCATTCAATACTAAACTTCTTCATGCTTGTTATACCACATTCCGTCTGGTTCAAAACCAACCAAATTCTTTACATATGCGGTTTCGGGGCCCATTTATCTTTTTTTTTTTAAGTAGAAGAAAAAAAGGAGTGAAGCCTAGCTTTCGTTGAATCCTGTATGCTCCCAAGCTATAATAATAATAATAATAAATCATTTTATTGTACATAAAATATTCGTGGTCGAATGTGTACAACGTCATCTTATGAACTAATTTACACTAGCTTAAAACTAAACTAAACTAAATAATTATTAAAATTAATTATCAAAAAAAAAAAAAAAATCAGAATGGGGGGGATTGACAAACAAGTTGAGATGATGGAATTCGTTGGTTAATGAAATGATAAAATTGATGGATGGAGAGAAAGCGAGAGAAAGAAGGAATGAAAGAGAGAGAGAGAGAGAGAGAACCATAGTAGGGATCAGGTTGGCTTTGTTGGGTCAGAATGTTTTGTTTGTCGGTCAGGTTGGTTGATTGTTGTGTCTGTGTCAGTCAGGTTGTCAGTCCGGTTGGTTGGAATGTTGCGTTTGTATCTATCAATTTGTTGTACCTACGTCCCAGGTTGGGTGGAATTTTGGGATATTGCATCTGTGTCCGTCAGGTTGGTTGGAATGTTCTGTCTGTTTGTGTTCGTCAGGTTAGTTGGAATGTTGTGTTTGTGTACGTCAGGTTGCTTGGAATGTTCTGTCTGTGTACGTCAGGTTGTTTGGAATGTTGTGTCTGTGTACGTCATGTTGTTTGGAATGTTCTGTCTGTTTGTGTTCGTCAGGTTAGTTGGAATGTTGTGTTTGTGTACGTCAGGTTGCTTGGAATGTTCTGTCTGTGTACGTCAGGTTGTTTGGAATGTTGTGTCTGTGTACGTCAGGTTGTTTGGAATGTTGTGTCTGTGTACGTCAGGTTTTTTGGAATGTTGTGTTTGTGTACGTCAGGTTGGTTGGAATGTTCTGTCTGTGTACGTCATGTTGTTTGGAATGTTGTGTCTGTTTGTGTACGTCAGGTTGGTTGGAATGTTTTGTCTGTGTACGTCAGGTTGTTTGGAATGTTGTGTCTGTGTACGTCATGTTGTTTGGAATGTTGTGTCTGTCTGTGTACGTCAGGTTGGTTGGAATGTTTTGTCTGTGTACGTCATGTTGGTTGGAATGTTGTGTCTGTCTGTGTACGTCAGGTTGGTTGGAATGTTTTGTCTGTGTACGTCATGTTGGTTGGAATGTTGTGTCTGTGTCAGTCAGGTTGGTTGGAATGTTGTGTCTGTGTCCTTCGGGTTTGTTGGAAGTAAATTGTCTATTTTTGTATTGTATTGTTCCTCATGTTTCTTAAAGTTTTCTCACCCTCTTCAAAACTGTAAGGTGTGGCATCTATGAGCAAGATCTTCAAAGTATCTCTAAATTGGGTCTGGTTTAGCTCCTTCCATGCTGATGGAAGGTGGTTGTATAGGCGGACACCAACGTTTAGAAAACACATACGTAGAGATTTTGGATTTGCTTGTATAAAATTGTTTTTATTTCTGGTGTTATGGTTGTGTTGGTTTGAGTGTTTTACAAGCGAAGAGGATAGTTTGTGGATTGATAGACAGAGATCGAGTATATGCTGTCCGTATAATGTCAAAATGTTGTGTTTTTTAAAGAAAGGTCTACATGATGTGGTTCTGGATAAACCAAATACAGCTCGAACAGCCTTTTTTTGGAGAAGAAAAATATCCTTGTTTCCTACTTCAAACCCCCAAAACAATAAGGCGTAACTCATTATACTGTGAAAGTACCCAAAGTATGATAAAAGACTTGTTTTAGAGTCTACTTTTTGTTGCACTGTTTTTAAGGCAAATATAGCTGATGAAAGTTTAGGACAAAGTATTTGAATATGAGACTTCCAACACAGTTTATTGTTCAGGATTAAGCCTAGGAATTTCACTTCACTGGTTGGAGCTTAATGAACATGCTTTCTAATTAGGGTCGTGTCAAAGGCAGAGAGCCCTGACCTAGATATATGACGTGTGACGTCATCACAATATTATGGGAGCTACACAGGTTCCATGGGAGAGGATTTATTTGGGGAGGGGGGAGGGGGGGGTTAACGTCGCTTTCAACTGCATGGTCATATTATCAGGACGGCGACGCCTCTTGTGTGACTGCTAGGGGAGCTAATAGGAGTGCAATGTTATAAGATCGAGTTCCTAGAAGGGCTAGAATTTTGCTCGTAGATTTTTTGTTACCTTGGTAGCTTCGTCGGTTCGAGCCTGGAATTCATCAAGGATTTGGTTGATTTGAGTATTAATAAAACTATGATATCACGTCGTGATTGGCACAGATAGTTATGATAAATTTAAACTTTGTATTATAATAATAAAAAAGTAAATTAAAGTACTTTTCTTTTTAATTTGTTTAAAAAAAACTTTATTTCATTTTTATTATTATACGAGTATTAAACACCAGCCTCCGTGGACATCCAGCCATAAAAAAACGTGCCCCGCTCTACCAAGATCAACTATGAGGTTGAACAATGCCGACCTCAATATTAAAATAAGCTACTATGTGATAAAAGCAAGGGAGATATTTATACGAGTATTAAACGCCATAATAATATCGTAAAAGTGTATCTAATAGTCCTTATAATGCCAAGCTTTCTTTTGTATACTTTTCCATAGTTATTTGGGTACCCCGTACCTATCTTGAGGGATATCGTAAGCATTCAAGTTGTAGAAAAAATCTTTCAGAAAATTCACCCAGTTTGAACCTAAAACCCTTTGACATCAAATGCAACATAAGAGGTGCATGATTTCCACTTCCGAAGAGCTGTGATAATCAAACACCTCGGCCGATTTGTGAAGAATGCCTTATACAAAAACGAGACCTAATTATAAGAACATTGAAAGGAAAAGACTGTAATTCTAAAAACGCATGTTTCAAGTAAAAAAAAAGAAAGCAATCACCTACGAGTTCTCTAGATGTTGACAAACACCAATAAAATCCAACATGAGGTAGATTTAATAGATGAAAATAATATAATTATGATAAGAGTAGTTATGTATAAAATAATAAATCGAACTAAAAGTTTAAAAAAAATTCTCATATTTATGCTAATCACTTTCGTAATAGGTACCACAAATCTACTCAAAAGCCTGTTTTACTAAATCTACGCTGAAACCAAGACTTGAACAACGGACCTCCAGGTTACAAGTCCACCGCTTCACCAATCGAGCTATTGAGTTCGGTGAAATTGAACTATATATAAAAGAAAGCATCCATTAAACACAAAATAGAGCAATTAAAAAGAATCGATCCATTACTTGTCACCACAAAGCCCTCTCTCTGTTACAAGTTAAAACGCCATTTCCCGCTGAATGTGAGGAAAAACTACGTTTTTATAGTTTCTCAAGGATTTCATCTAGAACAAACTCCTCTGACTACTTCTCCCTCTCCCTCCCACAATTCTCTCCTATAACATTCTTCCTCTTTCTCCCTCTCCCTCATACAATTCTCTCCTACACCAAGCTTCCTCTTTCTCCCTCTCCCTCCCACAATATTCACTCCTTTACCATGCTTCCTCTTTCTCCCTCAATTCTCTCCTATACCATGCTTCTTTTTACTCTCTCTCCCTCCCACAATTCACTCATTTACTATTCTGCCTATCTCTTTCTCTCCCTCCCATCATTTTCTCCTGTACCATGCTTCCTCTTTCTTTTTTTTTTTTTTTTTTTTTTTTTTTTTTTTTTTTAAGCTTTATTAGGAGGACAAACAGGCAACAGTATAAAATTAAGAAAAGAGAGAAGAAAAAAAAAACAAACAAATGACAAAACAAATAAGTAAAAAAGAAAAGAAAATAACAATAATGTCCTACCTAAAGGGCGGGGTTATTGCCTGTGGCAATCTCTTCCACCCAACCCTTAATTCCACCCAACCCTTAATCCCTCAATTATCTCCTATAATATGCTTCCTTTTTCTCCCACTCCCTCCCACAAATCTCTCTGATACCATACTTCCTATTTTTCCTCTCCCTGCTTTCCTCTCCCTGCCACCATTTCTCCTATTCCTCTTTCTCCCTTCCCTGCTTCAGCTTCATTCTATCTCCTCTCTTCCCTTTCCTCTCACTCTCTCTACCTCTCTCTATCTCTCCTATTTAAAGCTATCTATCCTCCCATCTCTCTCTCTCTCTCTCTCACACACAAATTTCTCTTATCTCACTGTTCTCCTTTTCTACTCACATCTCTTAACTTTCACATTTGTTTCTCTTTTCTTCTCTCTTTATTTCCTCTTCCTTCTGTTTCTTTCATATCTTTCCCTCCTCTTCCTTCTCCTTCTCTTTCTCGCCTTCTACCTCTCTTCTTTGACATCTTCTCCCTCTTTTTCTTTTCTCCCATCCATCTCCTTCCTCTCCATTCTCTCCTCCAAAAACTTCAAACCCTGGGTTCTCCATCACTTACCCTTGAGAGGGAAACTTGGTTTTCTCGTCAAACTTTCCTTGAAACCTTGAGCGGAGGGGATACAGTTTTTAAAGAGGGGGGGGGGGGAAGAGAATTGTAAATATCGAGGAGAAAGAGGGGTATAATAAAGCTAGGGAGGGGGGGGGTTGTCAGTCTTGGGGCGGGGAACATGGAGGTAAAAGATTTTGAGGTGGGGGCAATATTAATCGTGTCGGGGTATTAAAACTTGCGGTCATCAAGGTTGAACGATGTGAAGGGATTTTAGCGAGAGGTATATTAGAGAGGGAGGCAAAGGGATAATCTCATTAAAAGGTTTACTCGTCAAAACAATAACAGCCTGGAGAGACAGAAAAGGGGAAAAAAATTACCACAAAAACAACAAATGGTTCGGAAAATACGATCAAAAAGTTGTGTTTGATTCCCAGTCATATCAGAAAATTCAGCGCGATTGAGCTGCTCTAGGTATCTAGTTAAAAATTATGTATATATACAGGGTGTCCCACCAAACTTGGACACCTCAAATTACTCGGCCCCTGAAAGAGTTTTTGAAAAATAAAAAAATCTAGGGTACATGTGCTAATTATGCGGTTTCAGTCAGTAAATTTTTTTTTATACAGGGTGGTTCAAAAGTCAGAAATTGAGGTGACAACTTTCGATTTTTAAATGGATCGACCTGAATTTTATTTGATAATTTTACTTCTAAATGGTTCCTGAATATATTTTTAAACAAAAATTTTACATACAGGGTGGTTTTTTTTCGACCAATTTTTTTTCTAAATCTCGAATAACTCAAGTTTGTTTATTTTTTTCGATAACAAGAATAGAGAGTGTTTGTGTAATGAAAACACGCACTTTCAATTGGCATCAATTTTTTTTATACAGGGTGGTTCACAAGTGAAATAATGACTTGATTTTTTTTAAAACTGAGTTTCTTTAATTTTTTATTTGGGATTAATAATTTTAACCTAATTTTACACATTTTTTGTTGATCATATCGAAAAACAAAACTAAAGTGTTGTACAAGGTGAGACATAATTTTTTTGTGACACCCTGTATATGGGCAGTCAAAGAGACGTAAAATTAAATATAAAAACTAAATGTGTAAGAAAAACTTCGATTTTTAATTGTATAAAAAAGTTATGGTGTTTTAACTAATATTGTCACATGGACCACCCTGTAGATATTTTCTTAAAACATCATATGGGTAGTCGAAATTGTCTAAAATTCAACGAGGAGTCCAAATCTGAAAGAAAAAAAATGAATTCAAAAAGCCATTTTCAATTTTGTGTCTACACCTACCTACTTTTTATATCTAGTTTTAAAATCATTCAGTGTGTACACCAAATTGAAAATGGCTTCAAAATTCGTGTTTTTTACTTGTTTTTCCCCACGATTCGAAGTCTTCGTTGAATTTTATACAACCTCGAGTACCCACATGATAGTTTAAGAGAATATCTACAGGGTGGTCCATGCGACATTATTAGTTAAAACACCATAACTTTTTAATTTAACTAAAAATCGAAGTTTTTCTTGCACATTTAGTCTTTCTATTTAATTTTACGTCTCTTTGACTGCCCATATACAGGGTGTTACAAAAAAATTATGTCTCACCCTGTACAACACTTTAGTTTTGTTTTTCGATAGACCAATAAAAAATGTGTAAAATTAGGCAAGAATTATTAATCCTAAATAAAAAATCAAAAAAACTCCGTTTTAAAAAAAATCAAGTCATTATTTCACTTGTGAACCACCCTGTATAATTTTTTTTGATGCCAATGAAAAGTGCATGTATTCATTACACAAACACTCTCTATTCTTGTTATCGAAAAAATTAAAAGAACTTGAGTTATTCGAGATTTAGAAAAAAAATTGGTCGAAAAAAAAACCACCCTGTATGTTAAATTTTTGTTTAAAAAAGTACTTAGAAACCATTTAGAAGTAAAATTATCAAATAAAATTCAGGTCGATCCATTTAAAAATCGAAAGTTGACACCTCAATTTCTGTCTTTTGAATCACCCTGTATAAAAAAAAAATTCATGACTGAAACCGCATAATTAGGACATGTACCTTGGGATTTTTTATTTTTCAAAAACTCTTTCAGGGGCCGAGTAATTTGAGGTGTCCAAGTTTGGTGGGACACCCTGTATAGGTATCAATAAATGCAAAATATAGTCCAACAGCTGAAGATAAAATTTTAAATAATAAAAATTAAAGGTTTCTGGACAGATTAGTCAGTAAGTCAGAATAAAGAGAATACCGTTGTTCGGAACGACATCTAGCCGTAAAAAGTAAAAGTAGGGGAAGGTCTCCAAAAACCGGGTGTTCCCGCCGCGCCGTGTACCTACAACTTACTATTAAATCTGGCCGCAAGAAAACTGTAATTGGTTCAATGAAAATTCGGGCAGACCAGTTCTCTGGCAGAAGCGCTCAACAACGTATCATTCTAGCGTAATAATATCTTTCCAAAGTTTTTCTTCCAATAAATAAAATATAACCAAGTTTGAATACAGAAGTTTGTAGCCTATTTTTGCCAGGAATTCACATAAGGTCAGCACCAACTATTTTTGGTCAGCACCACTCATTTTGGTCCTTGGATCAACCATTTTTGGTCCTTGGATCAAACATTTTGGTCCTTGGATCAACCATTTTTGGTCCTTGGATCAAACATTTTTGGTTCTTCGAGCCGCATCCATTTTTGGTTCTTCGAGCCGCAAACATTTTTGGTCCTTCGGGCCGGATCTACCCAGTTCCTGTTCCCGTTTCATCTCCGCCCGGAGTGATTCCTGTTTCCTGTATCGGCTCCGCCTGGAGTGCTGCTGGATTCCTGTTTGTTCCCGTCTCATCTCCGCCCGGAGTGATTCCTGTTTCCTGTATCGGCTCCGCCTGGAGTGCTGCTGGATTCCTGTTTGTTTCCGTCTCATCTCCTCCCGGAGTGATTCCTGTTTCCTGTATCGGCTCCGCCTGGAGTGCTGCTGGATTCCTGTTTGTTTCCGTCTCATCTCCTCCCGGAGTGATTCCTGTTTCCTGTATCGGCTCCGCCTGGAGTGCTGCTGGATTCCTGTTTGTTCCCGTCTCATCTCCTCTCGGAGTGATTCCTGTTTCCTGTATCGGCTCCGCCTGGAGTGCTGCTGGATTCCTGTTCGTTACTGTCTCATCTCCGCCTGGAGTGATTCCTGTTTCCTGTATAGGCTCCACCTGGAGTGCTGCTGGATTCCTGTTTGTTCCCGTCTCATCTCCGCCCGGAGTGATTCCTCGTTTCCTGTATCGATTCCGCCCGGAATTAATTGCATCACCAGCTGTCAAGAATGCCTGGTTCCATTGACAAAGACAAGGATCAAGATCCTGCTAACGAGTCCTTAGTATCCGCTGACGACGGTGAGTTGTCTTTACTTCAAGCTCAATTAGAGAACTTATTTTCTACCACACAAGATATTTATGATTCTATCGCACCTTGTAATGTTGATAGAAGTAAGAGAGGAACTTTCCTCGCCAAAGCTGCTTCTTTAGATTTTCTATCTGAGGAATTTAAGACTGTGCTTAAAGATATAGAACGCAGAAAAGTAAATACACAGCTAGGTTACGAACCGAGTTTCCATGAACTCAATAGTTTTATGGGTCTATATGGACAAATTAAATACTATGAGAAGAAATTTGAAAATTCTTCCTCTAAAGATTTATTTGAATCAGTAAAGATAGATCAACCCCATTTACCATCCTTGAATTTACCTTCTTTCGATGGCAATATTAAATCTTGGCCTTCTTTCTTTGAGACTTTCAAGTCGCTGATTCACAACAACAAGTCCCTGTCTGCCGACCAGAAAGTGCAGTATTTGGTGTCGAAACTAAAGGACCAAGCTCTTTCTGTGTGCGCCGGCGTCCCGCCCGTGGGCTCCAACTACGAGATCATCTGGCAGTCACTCGTAGACAGATATCAAGACGTCAGGTATCTAGCCAGTCATTACGTTGACACGATTCTCAACTTCAAGCCAATAAATCAGGAGTCTCATGTAAGTTACAACAATTTTATTGATTCATTTGGTGCCTCCGTCATTGCCTTACAAGCTCTGAACGTCGAGGATTTAGCTGAATACATTTTGTACTCCATTGGTATTAAAAAGCTAGATCTTGAGTTAAGCAAGAAATTTGAGACTAAAGTTCTAGCCAATAAATCGCTTCCCAAGTTCAAAGAACTACTACAGTTCGTTAAAGATTACGTTCGCGTCATTGAGCGAACTGAGAGAATTAATCCTGCGCAGGTACATACTGTACCGGGTTCGAAACCCGCGCATGCCAAGAAATGGCAAACAAAAACTGTTAGCTTTGTTTCCTCGCCTAGGAAAATTAATGATAGATGCCTATTTTGCAAAGGCTCTCATTTAATACACCAGTGTAATGAATTCAACAAAATGGATCCTCATTCACGCTTGGATACAATCAAGTCGCTAAAGCTCTGTCTAAATTGTTTTAGCTCATCTCACTTCGCTGTTAGCTGCACAAGCAAGAATACATGCAAGATATGTAAGTCCACGCATCACACTTTGCTTCATTTGAGCTCCCACAAGACGTCGTCCGATAATCCGCCTGAGTCGAAGCCGCGAGTAAGTGATGTGGGCAGAGAGACGTCAGTGTCTCATGATACGGTTGCCGTCACCGCCGTGAGTAAACAACCGAAGAAATATACAGTCCTACTATCAACCGTCAAGGTAAATATTCCCGATGTAAACGGTGACGTGCACACTGTACGAATGTTATTAGATAGCGGAAGCATGAGCCATTTTATTACTTCCAAATGTTGCCAAAGATTAGGCATCCCTTATCACAAGGTGTCCGCCTCAGTGGGAGGTATCGGGTCAACCAGAAGTGAAGTGAAAGGTGTAACTTCATTCACTCTTCATTCAAGATTCAACTTGAAAAAACGTTTTACTGTTGATCAGGCCTTCGTTGTTGACAAGATAACTAATAATTTCCCTGTTTGCCCTGTAGATGTGACGAAATTATTTTCAATCATCCGAGAGTCGAACCTGAGTGACGACGAGTTCCATATACCGGGTGAAATCGACGGACTCATCGGTGCCGAACTATTCTCGCTAGTGTATGGAAAACCCAAGTCGTCTGATCCTGATGGTCCTGTCATCATTGAGTCTCAGCTTGGAGATATCATCATGGGTAAAGTGCCTGTTCTGTCATACCAAGGTAATGAACATAATATGTGCGGTTTTATAGAAACTCCATTAGAGACCTTGGTTCAAAAGTTTTGGACTCTCGAAGAAGTCCCTGCACCTAAGTCATTGTGCAGTGAGGACAAAGAATGTGAGGAATTATTTTCCAATACATATCTACGTCGAGCAGATGGTAGATATAGTGTTTCCCTACCGTTCAAGTCAGACTCAGCTCTGCTTGGCGAGTCTTATAAAATAGCTGAGAAGCGTTTTCTTAATACAGAAAGAAAGCTCTCCGCTAACCCTGATGTGAAAGAGCAGTACAAAACTGCAATAACTGATTATATTAAGGACGGATATGCTGTTCTTTCCGAACACAAGAATCATACTTGTGAGTTTTTCATGCCACAACACGCAATATACCGCCCTGATAAAAGACTCATGTCAAAAGTAGAGTGGGATAGTAACTCTTCGCTCAAAGTACAAGGTACTCAATACTGTCCTGCCGAAGATAAGTTTTTCTTGAAAGTCAATGTGCAAGATACTAAGTGTGCCAAACGGAACATACTAAGTACAACTTCACATATTTTTGATGTACTCGGTTTAGTGAGTCCAGTCACTATCTGTGCTAAACTTCTCATTAAAGAGTTATGGCTTCTAAAAATTGATTGGGTCGAAACCCCACCCCCTTGTGTACAAGATAGATGGTCTCAATTTATTCAAGAATTACCTACTTTAAACACATTTCAGATTTATCCACATGTTCTTATTGAAAAGAATTGTGAGCTAAATCTTATTGGATTCTGCGACTCATCTCAAAAGGTTTATTTGTGTTTATTTATTTGTTTAAGCGCAAAAGCTGATCATCTCGAACTCGTCCCTGACTTGTCTACCCCGACGTTCCTGCTTGCATTAAGGAGATTTATTGCTCGTCGTGTACCTTTTAAAAATATTTATTCAGACCAGGGTACTAATTTTATCGGCTCTGCTAATATTCTAGGTGAACTGTACCAGTTTATTGCGTCACCTGACTTCCAAAGTGAATTTAAAGTAGAGCTGCTAAAACAAAGAATTGAATTTCACTTCAATCCGCCAGCTTCGCCTCACCTTGGTGTATTGTGGGAATCAATTATTCGTCAGGTCAAGAGTCATTTTTATGAAGTAATTGGATCCCAAATTCTCACTTTCGAAGATATGTCTACTTTTTTGAGTGAGAGAGAATCCATCCTCAATAATCGTCCACTGTGTCAAGTTACTTCCGACAGCAGTGATCCTGTTGTGCTGACTCCAGCCCATTTCCTTATGCGACATCCTCATGTATCATTAACTCATGTTCCTATTTTTCAGAGTCAAGATCTGAGTGTGCGATACAAGTTGCTTACTCAGCTACTGGACTCATACCTTAGTTCGCTTCAATCAACAACTAAGTGGTGTCAAGATGATGAGAATCAGCTCCATGTTGATATGCTTGTGCTGATCAAATCTGATGTCGCCCCCGCGTCATGCTGGCCCCTTGGTTGTGTCATTCAAGTGTTTCCAGGAAAAGTGTGTTTCCGAGTTGCACTTGTCCAAACGAAGTCTGGTATATACAAGCGGCCCGCAGTGAAGTTGTGCCCTCTACCTCAGCAGTAGTTGGTGTATGAGACCACTGTCTCATGGGGGGAGTATGTTCCCGCCGCGCCGTGTACCTACAACTTACTATTAAATCTGGCCGCAAGAAAACTGTAATTGGTTCAATGAAAATTCGGGCAGACCAGTTCTCTGGCAGAAGCGCTCAACAACGTATCATTCTAGCGTAATAATATCTTTCCAAAGTTTTTCTTCCAATAAATAAAATATAACCAAGTTTGAATACAGAAGTTTGTAGCCTATTTTTGCCAGGAATTCACATAAGGTCAGCACCAACTATTTTTGGTCAGCACCACTCATTTTGGTCCTTGGATCAACCATTTTTGGTCCTTGGATCAAACATTTTGGTCCTTGGATCAACCATTTTTGGTCCTTGGATCAAACATTTTTGGTTCTTCGAGCCGCATCCATTTTTGGTTCTTCGAGCCGCAAACACCGGGTACTTAGTTTTCTAGGTCATCTAGCGGAAAAGCCATTATCACCATCTCAGCAAATTAAACTGAAAAACATTCACAACTTTGTTGGCTATCTAAATTTGAAAACGATACGTCACTATGCATTGCCATTTTTTTGTTAAATTTATTTTTTTTCAAAAAAAGTCAAAGTACCCGGTTCTGTCAACCCGGTCTTTCAGAACCGGGTACTGGGTATGACAGAACCGGGTACCCCTATATTTCCTATGGAAGGCATTGATAAAACGTTCAATGATGTTTATTGAAACGAACTTTAACATTTTTTTATGAGCATAAGTAATTTCAATGTAAAAAATAATTATTTTTCGAATGGCAAATAACCAGAAAGAACAAATTTTGAACCTAAATTTTAGAAAAATAAAATAGGAAACACACTAACTTGTAGGTATTCATAAAGGTAAAACTTACAACTTTACTATCTTTCTTGACATTGTAAAAAATAACTAGAATAAGAATTGTACCAAAATATTAGGAAAATTGTTAAAAAAGAAAAAAGAAAAAACAATAGGTAGGTAATAAAAAGTATACATTGGAGGGTTTGACACCTAAAACATATAAAAATGAGAAAAATAGTTGAATGACATTAAAAAATAATATGTAGCAGGTCCTTACTTGCTCACCTACTTACCTTCAATACCTTCCCTGAAAAAATTTCCAGAGACATATCAAAGACAACTTGAAAAAATGTAAGCACATAAAAATACACACAACATTAAGGAAAAAATAGGCTGCTCAAATCGGGTACCTGTAAATCTGTACCCGGTTTTATCAACCCCAAAGTACCCGGTATGAACAGACTCATGACTTTCTGTAAAAAATATTGAATAACCAAGACGCAAAACAATATTAAAAAGATTTAATTATGATATGAAATAACACTTTTTAAGTAACAGCTTTACACACTTACCAGGAATTTTCGGCACAAATAGCCGTTAAAAGTCACTCGATAACTGTGGGCTCGAAAATAAGGAAATAACACGAGCAAAACTAGAACCTCAAATCACTGCGAAATGACTCGAAATGAAATTGGTTTTTTTTTTACAAAAGTTACGCTCTGCTAGGAAGAAATTTTAGTTTCTGTAATCAGTTCATAGATGGCATTAGCAGTATCGTCGGAAACAGTGGTACCCGGTATTAGCAGACTACCCGGTTTTAGCAAACCTTCCCCTACGTGTGCCAGAACCAACCAATCTCAACCATGAGGTTGAGAAATGCCGACCTTAAGTATGTTTGCAAGAAGGGTCTCAGTTCAGATATCCAGGTAAATTTTACACAAATAACATAATATATAAATTTTGTTCACACGTTGAGATATCTTAGTTTTCATTTTTTGTATCTCGAGTAGAAGGATAAACTGAGGTCCTTAACATTGCTTGTCTACATCATAGGTGACAGGCGCTAAGGAGTTGCGGAACTGCAGCACCCCTTAGACACAAAAGAAAAAGAGAAGATTCTTTCAAGTCTTACCTCGTACATAATGAAAATTATCACACATTTCTAGATTAATCGATACATAATACCGGCGCGAACGACCTGCACCAGCAGAGTTAAAGCGCCTAAAAGGAAAAAAAAATACATGCATACAAAATTATTATGATGGGTATGCTAAAACAAACTCAAACTCTTTAGATACTGAAAGAACGACTCTAATATAAATGTCATTTTAGTCCGGTTTATGTGGGAGCACCCCCAAATCATTTCTCACCGGCCGCGCCTGGTAACGAACAAGACAACATTTTAAGAGTTATTGAGGTGTAATCTTAGGCTTTAAAAGAAAGAAGGATTTACAAAGACAGAAAAAAGGAGGTCAGGAATTTAGAACTAAAAATTATCAAGTAAATAGGAGTAACGTACTTTTGAACGAAAAAACACAAATAATTAGGAGCTATGAAAGTAGAGATATTGTAGGGAGGAGATGATAATTTAGGTCGTAAAAAAACTGTAAGCAAGCGAATAAAAATAATTTAGAGAAAAGTCACGGAGATAGACTTGTCATGTTAACCTAGCCGGGACATGAAAAGCTATCCTCACATTTGGAATTTTGACCACATAATATTTTTTTACTTTCCTTATCCTATAATAAGGAAAGTATTGTATTCGTCGAAAATTTGACCTACCCAGCTTTTCACATTTCTGGACGAATCATAGCCTCAGGATACCAAAAAAGTGGTTTTCAGCCATTGGTCCGTGCGTCTGTCTGTGTGTGTGTCTGTGTGTCTGTGAACAGGATATCTCAAGAACGGTAAGAGCTAGAGACTTGAAATTTGGTATGGTAATTAATTTTATACACCAGACGAACCATGAAACTTTTGGTTGAAATCGGCCGCATTCTGCGGCCGCAGGGCCGCAAATATTGGCCGCAAGCACCGCTTCTTTGAATTGGTTAAAGATACAAAAAAAGTTAGAGAACAACATTTTTTCAGATTAAAAAAATAATAGGGGTTCACTCTGATCATTTTTTTGATATCTTTAACTTTTTGGAAACCGGCCCAATTTACCGGTATTGTAGGGGGACCCGATTGGACTAACTTTTTTATTATTCATCCTAGATGGGGGTTGTGACATATCAAATTAAATGATTTTGAAGTGCTGATCACGAATTGGGCATTGATTTTTAGTTATCTGTTACCGTTCAGTCACCAGTGGCGGAATTCGACTCCTTTTTGGGAGATAAGGAAAGTCGTGTGATGTTTACACCAGATTTTTTTCTACTTGGGACAATGTGTCTATATGGATACTATCAGTTTTTTTTTACTATTTTGGTCCAAAATTAATCCTATAAATTTAAGCATTTTTTCTTCCACAGAACATTTTAAAAAAAATTTACGCTTTATTTAAAGTGGCAGGATAGAGCGTTTCCATACAACCATTCAATTATCATCCTCTTTTACTTTTTCGAAAAATAAATGAAAAATTAATAATTGAAATTTCCTGCCAAGATAAGGGTTAATAAAAATAATAATTTGCTTGACCTGGGACTTGAATCACTGACCTCTTCATTACAAGTCCGTCGCCTTATCGATTAAGCTATTGAGGCCGCTTGTTGGAATAATAAAATTAGTCTCAGTCGGGCAGTATAAATCAGGCAATATTATTATTATTTTTTTGGTTTAAAGTCGCTTTCAACTGGATGGTCATATATCACGACGAGGGTGTTACCCTCCATTCGCAGGAAACTCACAAACCTTCTACCCTCATTAAACTCACGCAGCCTGGGTTTTGCAGAATGCCAGAATCACGAAGTCTTCACCTCACTCGACGTTGCTCAACTTCGGTGATCCTACAAGACCCGTTGCAGTCAACGCGCCAGCGACACTGGCATAACATTTTTATTTAAGAAGACATAGAAGCAAGAAAAAAGTAGGTTAAATTCTTCACCCCCATAAAAAACCGAGGCAAATAAAACGGATTAAGGGAAAGGTCACGAAATTCTTCCTCCCCCAGCCTTACAAGGTCGTTACGAAGGGCATTGTTTCATGCCTGGAGAACATAACTCATAACTGAGGGCACAGTCGTGAGCTCTGGAATTAATGCTTGCATGCTCCGAGCTTTCGACGGCGAATCGGCGAATGTTGTGGCCGTAAAGTTGTGGCAAAATGTCCTGAGCGTTGAAAAGCAATGTTTTCTGTCCCGGTAGCTCAGTGGTAAAGGCGGCGGTCTGGTAATCCAGAGGTCGCTGAAGAAACCGAGACGGGAATTTTTGTTATTTCTTAAAGATGAGTCTTTCACAGCCTTTTTTATTTCATAGCTATGAAACAGGAGCTACTGTAGACGCCTGTGGTCTGTGTTGTATCTTGCCCATACCGTAGTATGCCTCCCCCTTGATGGGCGGGAAGTGACACAATACTTTCCATTTAGGTGCTGGGTCAACACGAGATCACCGGAAGGTATCCTTTACAAGCAACTGTAACCATAACATTTTGAATACAATTTTTTGTCGGCGCGGGGCTTCGAACCTGGGACCTTCCGCATGGCAAGCGAGCTATTCGTGCGCTCAGTTAACATGTTATATTCCCATTTGTGAATTTCACCACGTAATAATATGTCTTGGGCTTACTGCTGGAATAATGGGTCTTAATGGTCTTAATTGGGCAGAATAAATAAGGCGATATTATTATTATTATTTTTACTTGAGAACATGGAGTGAACTAGGAATTTCTAGTGAGAGACAGGTGCACATAGTACTTATCATATGTACCTATCTATTGGTGGTTAAGGTGCTAGTCGGGTGGTTATGATGTTTAAAGCACTAGTCAGGTTGTTATGATGGTTAAGGCGCCAGACTGGTAGTTATGATGGTTAAGGCGCTAGTCTGTTGGTCGAGTGGTTAAGACACTAGTCTGATAATAGTGGTTTAAGGCGCCATTCTAGCTGTCGTGCAGTGCTTAAGGCGCTAGTCTGGTAATCCAGATCCAAATGCATAATCTTTCCTTGTTCATTTGAGACTTTCACCTCAAAATTATGCAGGATAAAAATGCATAGTATCTCAATTCTATGCTTCAGTCAGAGCATTCATTTACATTTCCTCCCTCACTCTCTCTCCCTCCCTCTTATCTTTCTACGCTCCCACTATTCGCTCCCATATTATTATCTTGCAGTTCCCTCTCTCCCTCACACACTCACTTACTTCAACTTCCCCCCCCTCCTCTCCACCCCCTCCCTTCCCCATCCATTCGTCTGAATAAATCAATACACACCCACATTTCTATAGGGAGGGGAAGGAAGAGTCTTCATCTCTCTCTTTTACTCTTCCTATGTTCCCCCTCCGAATTTATTTTCTTTCTCTCTCTCCCGTTCGCCCCCACCCCCAATTTATCGCTTTCTTTCTCTTTTCTCTTACTCTATCTTTCTCTCTCTCCTTTCTCTTCCTTTATCTTTTTCTCAACTTTATAGTCTTTATACCTTCCTATTCTTTTCTTTCTCTCTTTCGCTCGACCACCACTTTATCTCTCTCACTCCTCTCCTCTCCTCTCTTTGTCTCCATCTGTCTCTTTCCTCTCTCTCTTCACTTTCTCCCCCTCTCTCTCTTACCTTTCAATTCCTCCCTCTTTCAACTCTCTCTGTCTCCTCATCTCCTCTCTCTCACATTGAGAAACTTGTGCTGCCATCTGATGGAGTTTTCAGGAAATACGAAGACTTTTTCTCTTTTTCTATTCATCACTGGTATGTTTTGTAAAGTTTCAAATCATCTCCACCAGGTTGCAGCACTAGTACGTACAGTTGACTCAAGTTCCTTCCAATTTTATAGCCGTATTTTTCTTTCTAACCAAAAAGTGGATTGAAATGGAATAAAATGGACGAACTGTAAGAAAGACATTTTTCTTTTGGAAGAGGAATAATCTTCTTCCAGTTTGGTTAACCAAAATGGATTTATAAAATTCTTGCTTCCATTTCTTTTATAGGTTAAGTTTTCATTTTTCAATTTTTTATCTTTAAAAGTACCGAAACGCATTTTTCTTTCACGAATATTGCGGAAGCTAAACTTGTAAGAAAATGGAAATACTTGGATATATCGAACCTGGAATTTTTTATCTAAAAGAAAAACACGGCTTATCTATTCGGCCAGGTCGTCAAGTAGACCTATAATATTATTGATAATCAAACAACCGACTAAACCACAGTAGCTTGATCGATAAGATGGCGGACTTGTAACCTGGAGGTCGGTGGTTCAAGTCCCGGTTTTAGCGTTGATTTAGTAAAGCGAATTTTAGTAGTGATATCACGAAAGTGATTTACACAAATGTCACAACTTTTTTTTACTTAATAAGAACCAATAACTCAGACAGTCTGTAAAAAATTGATATGGAATGATGTAAGGAGTTTTTGGGACGAAAATACACGATTCCTCATCTATTTTATGGCATTTGCATACTTACTAATATATTCCAGGCGTTTATAGAAAGTTCATCATACGAGAGAACCATTATCTCTTAGTATGAGCTGAGTGCATGATTTATAATTACAAGATCTTATCGACACAAATAGGTAGCTCAAGCCCAGGCACGGCCGGTGCTAAGGAACTGTGGAACTGCAGCATCCCCAGACGAAAAGAAAAAGAGACTATTTTCTTAAGTCCAGCTTGTAACACAATGAAAATTAACACGCATTTATAGAATAATTGTTGCCTAATTATTATGATTGGCATGGTAAAAAAAAAACGCAAACTCTTTAGATACTGAAAGAGCGACTCAATAAATACCATTTTACTCCCGTTTATGTGGCAGCACCCCCAAAACAATTTCCCACCGACCGCGCCTGTTTGTATAGCCATGAAACAGGATTAGCAGGAGCTACTGTAGACGCTTGTGGTCTATGTTGTAGCCTGCCCATCCCGTAGTATCTATGGCTCCCCTCTGATGAGCGAGAATAATCCTGCCCTTTAGGTAGGACATTAGTATTATTCCTTTTTATTTATTTATTTTGTCATTTGTTTGTTTTTTCTTAATTTTATACAATTAACATTGTACTCTGTCCTCCTAATAAAGCATAAAAAAATACTCTTCCCATTGCAATGAAGCGGATGCGGATAAATTTTCATGTTAATGATTTCTTAGTGGAGGAAGAAAAATTTGTTTCCTCCCAGTTGAAATAGACGTGAGGTCGGTGAGGTTGTTCTTTCTGCACCAGGCGCGGCCGGTGAGAAAATAATTTGGGGGTGCTGCCACATAAGTTGGACTAAAATGACATTTATAGAGTCGCTCTTTCAGTATCTAAAGAGTTCGAGTTTGTTTACCATGCAAATCATAATAATAATTGTGGATTAATTAATATAGAAATGTGTGATAATTTTCATTGTGTACGAGCTAGAGAAAATTCTCTTTTTATTTTTTGTCTGGGGGTGCTGCAGTTCCGCTGCTCCTTAGCACCGGCCGCGCCTGACATAAAAAAGGCTGTGAAACAATCATCTTTGAAAATAAAATATTTATTATTATTATTATGAAATTCTTTATTAAAAGAACATAATTATAGACAAACAAATAATGGTAAAATTTTAAATACAAAACTTACAAAATTAATATAAACAGGAAAAAAATAAACAAAATATATACATATGTCCTAACTAAAGGGCGGGGTTATCGCCTATGGCAATCTGTTCCACGGGTTCCACCCAACATAATAGTAATAGGTACAGTCTATGTATGTTATTCTACTTGATACCTGCAGATAAGTTGCTAACTTCTCTGCAACCTTTTGTTGCCGACTTTACGCAGATTTTTTTTACCCCGAAACCACTTTTTTAATTTAAGTTTAATAGAACGCTTTCAACGTCATGGTCATATCACGACGGGGGTGTTACCCTCTATTTGTAGGAAACTGACAAACCTGCTACCCTAATAAAATTAACCTCACATCCAGACTGGGTTTGGTCGGAATGCCAGCATCACGAAGTCTTCACCTCGCTGGACGTTGCTTAACTTCAGTGATCCAAGGAGAACCGGTGCATTCAGCGTGCCATCGAAGCTGGCGAAACCGCTTTCGTAACTTTCGTTAATGCACATTTTTTTAGATAACCTGCATTACATCATGCTGATACCCCACTTTTTTTACAGCCTGTAGTGCTGGGAGTTTCTTTTTTTTTAAGTGGGGTTTAACGTCGCTTTCAACTGCCATGGTCATATCACGACGGGGGTTTTACCCTTCATTCGCAGGAAACTCACAAACCTGCTACTCACATTGACCTCACCCAGCCTGAGTGGGGCCGGGAAAAGCCAGCGTCACGAGAATTAAAATTTGAATGGTCACCCATCCAAGTCTTAACCTCGCTGGATGTCGCTTAACTTCGGTGTTCTGAAGGGAACCGGTGTATTCAACATGCCATCGACGCTGGCTTCTGGGAGTTTCACATGTAGGTAAGTAGTGAGTATTTTCTTCCTTTGAGATCACTCGTCGCTTATGGGCGGGGTGGCAGATTGCGACGTTGTCATGCCAAGTTTTCAGTAACCATTGCCTCGATTATAGACTCAAGTGATTCTCTGAAAACATACAGAGAAGAAAATGATGAGAAAATTTTATAAAACCTAAAACATCTGAAAAATATTTTTAATTACTTACCTTACCTTACCAATTGGTACTACAGCTTGGCTTCTTCAAAAATGCTTTGCCGTTCATTATTAAACATGTTTAATCAAGTTTTATTTACAAATGACATAGAATATTATACATACATAGATATTAAAATTAAGAAAACAAAACTTGATCAAGGGCGGTGCTATTGCCAACGGCATTCTCTTCAACTGAACTCTGGTTCCGAGGCTTTTGTTGAAGTTTCGCAGCATTTTGTACCGATGGAAATTTTAAGGTTTCGGGTCGCTAGCCCGAAGCCCAACCCCCAACCTGGAGGACCAGGTCAATGTTAAAAGTTCATTGACACGACGAGTTTTCACACAGCATAATATATGATTTTGTGCTGTGCTACTTCCTGTTACGTCACAGAAACATGCGACCAGCCAGGTCCATTTTTAAATTAATTACTCATTATTTACTTTGTCACTTTGAACAGAAGCCAAAGGAGATTTCCTTCTCCTTTGGGTTCGAATCCAGTATGTTTGTAAAAAAAAATATACATAAATATGTATGAATATATATTTAAAAATGTGTGATACGGGCCGAATTGTCTGAGTGTTTTGGGTTTAATGTCGATTTCAACTACATGGTCATATCACGACGGGAATGTTACCCTTCATTCGCAGGAAACTCACAAACCTGCAACCCACATTAACCTCACCCAGCCTAGGTTGGACTGGAAATGGCAACCCTACGTATTCTTTACTTGGGAAATAATATTTAATTTATGTTAGGAATCTCTGCCAAACATGGGATTCGAACCCATTACCTCTGGACTCTGAGCAGGTGATACACCAGGGAGCAAACTGATGATAATAATTATTCTGTCTACGTGAAAAGGCACAGATACCATCATACGTGGGCCCGTTTTATGAAATAGGATTAGTAAATCTAAGCTTTATCAGCTGACCGATAGGTATTTTAAAACAAGATTTTCCGCCATGAAGGCTGGGCTACAGATCCGTTACGCCACAGAAGTAATAGACGGCTACAAAGCCCAGCTGGATAGGGAAAAAAGGAACTAGTATTTGTTTTCTTAAATCCAGATTTTTCTTATAAATAAATTATTTTCCCCAAAGAAACTTAGAGAGGTAAATGAAACCTGGAAATTGTTCTCTTATATCGAGGTTTCTATAATATCCAGATTCGACTCGACTGTATTTTTATTATTAGTTAGAAAAGTACAAACTCACGATATTTGGTTTCTTAGCTGCTGACTGCGAGATATTAACACTCTCAAGTGATTCTGGGTTTTTCCAGTCGTCATCGTGTGCACAAATAGTTGACTCCTCTTGTAACGTCATTAGTAGTTTGAGATCTGGAAAAAATAATCAAGATAAAACATACAGTGTATTCATAAACAGAATGTATAATATGATTTTTTAAAAAAAAAAACGAAGTACACAGAGAAAACTCTCTGTTCTACTCTTACGATATAAGAAATTAGATAAAAGGGAATTACCTATTCTCACAGCCTGTACATTAATCAGTAATAATTAGTATTATTGTAATTTATTTGCATTAATAATTGTACATGTACATAATAGGTAAAAAAGGTAACATATATTTAATGCAACTGCCCCACAATAAGTTGATACAGTCCTCTTGATTTGTGGGGTAGTTTCATTTCTCAAAATATTTTTCTTTTATCTCCAACTCAATCTGACAAATTTCTTCTTACACCCTGTATATAAAGCAATGAATAATAATAACAATAATAATATTCTTTAGTGTAAGGTAACCACCAGGCGAGGTTAATGCTCAAAGCATTTTCTACCACACCCTAACCCTCAAAGTCTTATTATTATGTGGTCACAAACTCAAATTAATGAGGAAAAATTCATGCACTGGGTTGAATTCTAACGCTAGCAACGGATGAAAAATATATCTTTACACCTTGTAGATGGACTAATGACAAAAACAAATAGAAGCCAGGAAAACAACCAACTGGGTGATGATAAACAATAAATAACAAGATAAATGTATTACGACAATGACAAAGGAAATAAATAAAGAAATACAAGAAGTATTGACTCAATAAATAACAAGATCGTAACTGACAAATAAAAATAATAGATATACTAAATGGAAATAAATAATAAAACATACAAGTATATGACATCAATAATAGACATATTAAGAAAATACATGTAATTAAATAAATAATTTATATAGGAGTAAATGAGAAGAAATCTCTGAATTTAATCCTCCTGAGAGCCACAACACATGTTTTGAATTCCCTGCCAGAAAATTAGAAATGAACTCGAGTTGGGGAATGTTCTTTGGAAAACAATACGATTTCTACAAGTGTAACTTACACCATCACATCTTATCTAACAAAAATCCTGTGGTTCTCATTTTTGATTACTTAATAACAACCTGGCTGGGGGACTATAAACAGGGAGTAGACCAGCATTGGCTTGGTTCTGGGGGCCCTTGTCAATTATTAGCCTCCTTGTAAAGATAGTGGTAGAAGTGCTGAGTCATTCCTCCACTGTCTGGCTACCATCGTTCACGATGATGCCACCTTATGATGACGAATAAGAACCAAAAACACAGACGGTCTGTGAAAAATTAATATGGAATAAGGTAAAGGTGTTTTTTGGCTAAAATACCTACACGGTTTGTCATCTATGTTATGCCACATTGCATAATTACTGATATATTCCGGCTGTTTATAGAAAGGGAATTAATATATTACGAGTAGCCCATTCCAGAAAACACTCTCCACTCTCATAATATTTATTTCAACTGTCACACAACGCACTATGATTGGTTAATTTGAACGTAATAACCCATCAGAGTGTGACGGTTGAAACATTATGTGACGGTTGAAACGGAGATTCTGGGATTTTGAGAGTGGGGAGTGTTTCTGAAATGGGCTATAGGTATTTGAAAGCTATGGTTTGAAGAGGCCAATATGTTTATGAAGGATGTAGGGTAGCGATTGGTTGAGAATTAGTTCATTTTGAATTTTGACTTTGAAGAGGCCAATATGTTTGTGAAGGACGTAGGGTAGCGATTGGTTGAGAATTAGTTCATTTTGAATTTTGACTACAGGTATTTATTTTCTTCAAAGATTATGTAATTACGATTCATAATTTAATAAATAAATAAATAAAATATATACAAATAATAACAATATTTAATGGAAGGTAACCACCAGGAGAGATTACCGCTCAAAGCATACTCTACCACTTAACCCTTAGAGTATTATTATTATGTGGTCACAAACTCAATTAAATGAGGTAAATTTCAGGCATAGCATGGTATTCGAACCATAGGATCCCTACGCTACCTGGATTACCAGATTAGCGCCATAACCACTTGACTACCAATAATGATAATTTTCTAAAGAATCAAGTAAGTTATCATATTTGTGTTAATCACAATCGTGATATCACAACTACTCAAACTCGATTTGCTAAGTATTTGCTTAACTTGGGACTTGAACCACCGACCTCCGATTACAAGTCCGCCGCCTTATCGATCAAGCTACTGAGGTCGGTATTTACAAAAGAAGCTGGAGTTCTGGGGGATGAGTAAGTAATAAAGAGAGCTTAGAACAAGGTATTAGCACAGTGCTTTATCTCAACACAACACCCGCGGCGCGGTACATGTCAATCAGAGGTGGCTGGGGTGGTGGTGATATTGGTGTGTTTATAACTAAGTGTAATTACTGGATATTAATTAATTATCTTGTCTTGCTGTCATTATCATCATAGGTCGCCTCATTGTGAACGATGGTAGGCAGACAGTGGTGGAATGACTAAATATATAGGAAGTTCGAGTTTGAGTAGTCGTGATATCACGAAAGTTATATAATATAATAACACTCTTCAGTGGAAGGTAACCACCAGGCGAGGTTGATATTCAAAGAATTTTCTACCACCTAACCCTCAGAGTCTTATTATTATGTGGTCACAAACTCAAATTAATGAGGAAAAATTCATGCACTGGGGTGGAATTCGAATCAACGGATTTTTGTCAATATTCAATGTTCAAAATTTCTGAAGAGCCGCAAAACTTTCCATAAAAGCTCAACAACCCCGAGCTTAAAGTCACTCAAAACCACCCACAACTACCCCCCCCCCCCCCCGCAATAATCCTCATTTGTGATCGATTAGTGCTTCACTATATTAAAAGCTCATATATTGCGTTCAGTCGCGTGCAACCTCTCGAAGATTACACACCGCAGAGCTTTTGTGTGAAAGATGTTGCGGATCTGATAAAATGAACTTTCAGCTGGTGTGTGTGTGTGGTCTGTGTGGTTGATAGATTATTGGCGAAACGTGTCATCGCATATTAATTTCGTATTAGAGGAAAGTGTTTTAATAAGACGCGTCTTATTAAATGTATAATGTCCGACTAAAGATATGACAAGCCAGCGTCGATGGCATGTTGAATACACCGGTTCCCTTCAGAACACCGAAGTCAAGCGACATCCAGCGAGGTTAATACTTGGATGGGTGACCATTCAAATTCTAATTCTCGTGACGCTGGCTTTTCCGCGCCCCACTCAGGCTGGGTGAGGTCAATGTGAGTAGCAGGTTTGTGAGTTTCCTGCGAATGGAGGGTAAAACCCCCGTCGTGATCGTGATATGACCATGGCAGTTGAAAGCGACGTTAAACCCCACTTAAAAAAAAAAGATATGACAGGAGCCTTTTAGGGCGCAAATACAACGGAGGCCTTTACCCTGGACCCTGCGGTATAGAGCCAGTTCCACGTAAATTAATCTAATCATGCTATCAAGCTCGCCGGGTGGCGAGCGCTCGTCAAGTAGCGCCAGCCAACCGGCCTATATTAACACGAAATAGAGTTTATAATTATGTATTTTGTTTTTTGAATGCATATATAAGCGGTCACAACGGAGTAACGAAAATCGTCTATATCAAGCTGTAGGTACCAGGGTCTGGGGTCAAAGGTCGAGGTTGTAGGGTCCTCGTTGTGGCCCCCTACTTAGAAATTGGACATGGGCGTCCATATAATACTTCCACCACCGAGAGATTGGTACACATAGGTAAGTACCTCACGGACACGGAATCCCGTCAGTTCTTGTTAAAAAAAAAAAAAATATTATTATTAAAAGACTAAAGAGTCCATTTCTAGCATTTTTTTTTGTGTGTTACTTTTGTGTGGTCAAAGTTGCAAAAAATCGAGGAAAAATGCACGCATTGGGTGGGTTACGAACCGACGGATCCCCACGCTACCTGGATTACCAAACTAGCGCCTGAACCACTCAACCATACTAAAGTGAACTAGATTTTTCTTCATACAATGAGGATAGAAAGCCGGCACGAACGACAAGTGTAAGACCTTGTTAAAGTGCTCTACCATAAAAAAAAACAATAATAAAAAAAAAAAAAAAAAATATAAAGCCCAGTGAGCGCAACATTTTGTCTCGCAATGTTTCATGCTCCACTCTTTCTCTAGGATCAAAGAAATCGAACTGACTTCGCAATACTTTGCAACAGTTCTTATGGTTAACTTTTTTTTAAAGATGAATGTTTCACATTCATTTTTATTTCGTAGCCATGAAACAGGAGCCACTGTAGACGCTTGTGATCTGTGTTGTAGCCTGCCCAAGTGCCCATCCCGTAGTATGCCTCCCCTCTGATGGGCGAGAAGTGACACAATACTTCCCATTTAGGTGTTGGGTCAACACAAGCGCACCGGAAGCTATCCCTTACAAACAATTGTAACCAAATTAAGAATACAAATTTTTGTCGGCACGGGGGATCGAACCCGGGACCTTTCGCATGACAAGCGAGTGCTTAACCACTGAGCTAAACTTTACGATAACATTTTGCACTCAGAGCGCGATTCCAGCTTAGGAACCCAGCTGCCACTCAAAGCGAGGAGATATTGGACATGATCATGTAAAGGAGTAAGTTTCTTTGTCCATGGCGGTGGAAGGACTGATATGGGTATTAAACACCTTGGTCGCCCAGAACCATGTGTCCCTGGGTGACTGCACCCGAGTCGGGCAAGAAGAATGGCTCTATATTTATTTTCCTAATTCTACACAATTGCCGAGATGATGAGGCATTGCTGTACATCATCTCGGGGCATAGCTCGACGCCACACGTCCTGCGTTCTTCCGCTTCCAGACTCTCCAGTGTGCCGTGTAGGTGTTGGCTTTTTGGAATAGGGCAAAAATAATCCAAACAGCCATATAGGTGTTTGTATTATGCATTTAAAACTGACTATATGAAATGTATATATAGTGATAGCCTCCATGGCGTAATGGTTGTGACTACTGCCCGTAGTCCAGAGATTCTGAGTTCAATCCCCGGTCGGAGCAGATTTTTCACACAGAAAATTCTGTTCCCTCCATACATGTGAGGCTGGCATTTCCGGCTCTACCCAGGCTGGGTGAGATTAATGTGGGTAGCTGGTGCGATTCCCAGCGAATTCCCCGTCCTAATTCAGGACGTTAAATTGTTGGCGTTGAGAAGGGCATCCAGCCGTAAAAAATGTGCCAAAACCAACCAACCTCAACCATGAGGTTGAACAACGTCGACCCTGCTCAAGCGGGATAAGACAGAGTAAAAGAAGAAGAAGATAGTGAACGAAAGCTCAGTGGTTAAGCACTCGCTGCATGCGGAAGGTCCGGTTCGAACCCGCGCCGACAAAATTTGTATTCAAATTGGTACAGTTGTTTGTAAGGGGTACTTCCGTGCGCTGTGTGACCAGCACCTAAATGGGGAAGTATTGTGTCACTTCTCGGGCCCCTCAAGGAGGCATACTACGGATGGCAGGCTAACACAGACCACACGTCTACAGTAGTCCTGTTCATGACTACGAACAAAAGCTGTGAACATCATCTTAAAAAGAAAAAAATGAGTGACAGAAATAATTTAAGAGACCTGGAAGTCATAGAATATGAATTTGCATTTGTGAATTCCTACAATTCTTGCTCATTCATTCATGAATATTTTACAAAAGATGTGATCTCTCGTAAAACCAACACAAAACAGATACAGAATGAACAGACAATAATTGACCGTGTATTCCCCGTGTTATGAATGTGGAATGTATGAGACACATAAATAGAGCAGTGCTTCAAATCTCTGAAGTCTTTTATCTCTTCGGGATGTGAACCCACTTCCTCTGGACCTCCTACCAAGAGATGTCCTACCTTTCTATGTACCGACGTCTATGTACTGTGTATATAAATACATAGGTAGGTTTTTTGTGTGTACAAAGGTGATAACAAAATCCCGAACAAAAGGACCACCTACCATGGGGAACGTGCCTTTTGTCGAAAATGTGACTTTTGAACGATTAAAAAAAAAAAGATAAACACAGGTACTCTGTTCAACCGCATGTTTTGAAACTTCGATCTGTGTCATCTTCAAAGGTCGAATAGGATTGATACTCAAAGGTCGCAATAGGTAATCAATGTTTTTTTTTTTTAATGTTGACCTTTAGGTTTTGTGAGTCATGTTCATGACAAGAGCTGGAAATATGACAGATCATTGGGGAATCTTGTGTTGAATACCTGATGTTTTGAATGAGTAGGGATAGTTTCATTCATTTCTCTGCACTGGTCATTCCAAGATCCAATGTCCAGAGACCCAGAGTACAAAAAAGAAGGAACTATTGATATTACACAAGCAACTATAAGTAGATAGTCATCATCATGACCTACAGTATAATAGGTAATACCAATATCAAATATTTTCTATTAAATAACTTTCTATTGAATTTCAGTCTGTCTGGGGAACTTTAAACAGGGAGTAGACCAGCAATCTGGCTGGGGAACTATAAACAGGGAGTAGACAAGCATTGGCTTGGTTCTGGGGGCCCTTGTCAAATTATTAGCCTCTTTGTAAAGACAGTGGTAGAAGTGGTGAGTAATTCCTCCACTGTCTGGTTACCATCGCTCACGATGACGCCACCCTATGATGATGATGAATAATTTTCAGCCTTTATCGCAGCTTACTATGATTAAAAAGTTTATTTTGTGTTAATACCACAATGGTCACAAACTATTCAAACTGGCCTTGTTAAATACTTGTTCAACCTGGAAATCGAACCACAGACCTCCAGCTTACGAGTCAGCCACATTATCTATCGATCAGATAGTCCGTTGGTTCGAATCCCACCCAGTGCATGAAGTTTTCCTCGTTAATTTGAGTTTGTTAATTAGGTGGTAGAAAATGCTTTGAGCATTAACCTCGCCTGGTGGTTATCTTCCACTAAAGAGTGTTCTTATTATTATCTCCTGAGATCTATTAGAGAGAACCTTTTGGTATTAGGGGCCAAATTATAAAACAGCCATGTTAAAACTTAGTGTCGAAATATAAAACAGGACTAAATTTAAGATAATCTAGACCCTCCCTGAAGTCGAGCTATAATGTGCTGTGATTGGTTGAAACTCCGACGTGAGGGAGGGTCCAGATTATTTTAATTTAATCCTGGTTTATAATTCGGCCTAATAGTGACATTATTATTTTACTTTATTTTACCTATTGTTTTAGGATTTAAGAGGATCTCACTCAGTACATAATAATATCGAACAGCATTTTCAGTGGAGATGTCAAAACTACCATTGTTAGTGGAGATGTCAAAACTCCCATTGTTAGTGGAGATGTCAAAACTCCCATCGGTAGTGGAGTTTTGAAGTCCGTGGCGTAACGGCTGTGCCTACTGCCCATAGTCCAGAGATCATGAGTTAGATTTCCTGTCGGGATGAGGTTAATGCGGGAAGCTAGATCGATTCCCAGTGAATGGAGGGTAAAACCACCGTTCTGACTATATATCTCACATTAAGACGTTAAACCAAATGGAATCAACTGATCACAATAGATCGAATTAGGTCGCAGTGTTAATTTTATTGTTAAGGTTTCCCTGAAACCCCTTTTACAAGTAGGCCGATAGTAGTAATAATAATGAGGGTTAGGTGTTAGGTGGTAGAAAATGCTTTGAGCATTAACCTCGCCTGGCGGTTACCTTCCAGTAAAGAGTATTGCCTAATATTATTGTAATAATAGTGGAGATGTCAAAACTCTCATCGTTAGAGGACATGTCAAAACTACCATTTGTTAGAGGTATCGAAAGTACTCTAAACAACCGATTGCGTAGGAGGTTATCAACTTTAAATCATATAAAACCGAAATCCTTTATCGGACTGAGACTGACTAATTGACTCTCCGGTTACTGTAATGTATCTCTCTATGTAAAGAAAAAAAATCTATGAATACAATGTCCCTGATTGATTGTAATGCTGTGTCCGAAAGGCAACTACAATTTTGTAGCAGTCCGTTAAAATAATAAATTTTAATTGTTTCTCTCTAACGGCAATTTTATTACTCTTTCTGTCAAGAATTCATTGTAGATGTACTTACAATTTTTATAGAAAGAATTTTCTGGAAATTCAGACATTTTTACGACAAAACTCAATACGTTGCTTTTTCTTCAAAGTATTGTTGACTATAAAAACTTTAAAAACTTATATGTACCTTCCTTGTTAGAGGAGAAATATTTGTTTTGTGTCTAAAAATCGAACTGACAACTACTCAGAAGTAAACACTAGTCTTACTTAATCACACGATTAGTTGTTTCACTTCCCACTTTCTGTTTAAGCTTCTTATACTAATACAGACGTACTTACCAAAAGAGTTGCATTTCATTGTGCCGACTTGGAACCAAAATTTTCCTTGTCAGAATTTGAGCAAGAGCGATTTCATGTTGGTGATGTTACTAAGGTGGATAAGTGGATAAAATGTTTGAACTTTTCTTCGACGGAGGTTTTATTTTGAGACACTGCAGTTCACTCTGTTCAGACATAGTAAAACTTTTTTGGTATTTGAAACTAATGATAACACTTAGCTAACTAATAAATTATAGAACCGTCGAGAAGTAGCCAAGCTTGTAAATGGTTTTGGCAATTTTCATTGTCACAAATAATAATTGTTCAAAAGATCAACGACTTGGAAATACTATCTTTTCACAAAAAAAAAGAAGTAAAAAAGCGGTTACAGGATTGACAGTTTTCCCTTCTTATGTTCAAACTTTTTTTATGTCAATTTTTTTTATTTCAAGCTAGGAATTATAAAATGAGAGACTTGGAACAGGAACAGATCGCACCTTCAGTGATAGCAGGAGCCCGACCGTGCTCCATACTGCTCGCGTGAGCTGATAAAAAATATGGGTGTAACCTTCGCTGTGATTAGTCGTTGCCCCGGCAACCGTAAAAAAAGAAGGCGGTTTAGTGTGTCCTGTTGAACCTATTCCTTCTAAACCACTTACAGTTTGTATGTACTCAGTTCTTATTTGGGAATCTAAATACAACTACCCCTGTTGTTTACTCGGGAGATCTTCTTCTTCTTCGTCTCTCTTTTTTCCTAAAATAATGGGAACGCTCTTCTTGTTTATTTTTTCAATCAGTGAGAGATTTGTTTGAGTAGACATTTTTACGTCGAGTATTTGTTTTTTTCTTTTTCCTTTCTCTTTTGTTGATAGCTTTTTTTTTTTTTTACCCCTTCTCAATTTCGAAAAGTTTCTAGTGGAAAAAAAGACCTGTTGGATGGACACAAAACCAATACCCACCTAAACTAGACACTTTTTTTGTTTTCCTTTAAATATTTACATTTGGACAACGTGTGGCAGAAGAACTAAATCAACATCTGAAATAATACAACGCATGATGCTATGTGCTTTGACTTAATAATTAATTGTGAAGTGAGTTTCTTGTAAATATATTTGATCATGAATTAGGCTTTTTTCTAACGACTTTTTAAGAAAAATCAATACAGTTAAAAATCAAAATTCAGTGCATCAATATTTAAATAAATAAATATTAATTTAATTAGTTTGAAAAGGTTTTCTTCTGTGCAGTCTAAACATAGCTTTCAACAGTGATCATCTGCAGTAATTCATTTTGAAATCAGTATGAAAACAATGTTTTAACCTTTGAAATTGAAAATGTACTTGTGACATGAGTTGACTAATATTTTCAATTTTATTTTTTAACAGTTTTCAAGGATGAATATGAAACCTCTGTGTTGTGAACATAATGAACATTAAATTACCAAAATAATTAATTTTACCAACAAAATATAGAAAAAAGTTAAACGAAAGTCCATTTTCTAATGTTACCTAAATATAAATTTGTGTAATAAATTATACTTTCATATTTAACGTTTCGGTCAAATTTTGTGCATAAATTAACTGTGGATCTTTTTGTGCTTGGAAGACATTTTCATACTTCTCTGTGGTATTTTGAAATGTCAAACGAGTTGGACGCGTCGTTCGGTAATTTTGATATCCGTGGACCCCTCATTAGAATTGTAACTTAACACCCACCTCCCTTCCCCTCCTCATCCCCCCACCCCCTCATCTGAATGGAGTCGATGCTCGCCCACAACACCTCCCTGGGCTCGCCCGGCATGACACCCTCCTACATGAACTCCGCCCTCAACTCCTGCTCTCCCCAGAGCGGCTCCACTGGGACGCCCATCGGTGGCTTCTCCTCTAACATGCATGCCATGGGCGGCCTGAATGGCATGAATGGTGCCAACTGCATGTCTGCGGGCGGCATGGGCTACAGCAGCAACATGAACTCGGCCTGCATGGGCGGCATCAGCAGCTACAACCCCGCGCTCACCACGGGCCGCGCGGAGCTGGCTGAGAACTCCCCCTCCCCCGGTGCCTTACAGCGCGTGGCGCGGGCGGACAAGACCTATCGCCGCAGCTACACCCACGCCAAGCCCCCCTACTCCTACATCTCCCTCATCACCATGGCCATCCAGAACTCCCCCACCAAGATGCTCACCCTGTCGGAGATCTACCAGTTCATCATGGACCTGTTCCCGTTCTACCGACAGAACCAGCAGCGGTGGCAGAACTCCATCCGGCACTCTCTGAGCTTCAACGACTGTTTTGTGAAAGTTCCTCGCACGCCGGACAAGCCTGGCAAGGGTTCTTTCTGGACCTTGCACAAGGACTCGGGCAATATGTTTGAGAACGGCTGCTATCTGAGGCGGCAGAAGCGGTTCAAGGACGACAAGAAGGAGGTGATCCGCCAGCCACACAAGAGCGTGAGTCCCACGCACCACCACCCGCCACACCACCACCACCACTCACACCACAACCACCATACCAGCCATAACCACACCCACCACAACCACGACGGCGGCGGAAAGAAGTCCCCCGGATAGTAAACCTCAGCTGTCGGAACTTGCCATGCTAGGCCTGACCAAGGAAGATGCAATGAGCGCTGGCCTCCTTCACTCGGACTTCCAGCAGAACGCTTACCACCAAAGTTTTCACCAGCAGGACTCGGAGCTTGCCGCCATGGTGGCGTCGGGTCGCTGCCACCCCCACCTCATCCCGCCTGACCACTACAACCACCACCTGAAGCAGGAGTACGGCGCCAGTGCGGTGAACCACCCCTTCCCGGTGTCGCGGCTGCTGCCCTCTGCGTCCGCCATGTCTGCGGCCATGGCGATGTCCGACAGCAAGTCCATAGAGCTGTGCAAGATGTACGAGATGACGGGCGGCTACCCGGCGGGCGGCCAGAACGACAGCTACTACCAAAGCTCAAGTCTCTACCACCACTCCACCTCCACCTCCTTGTGACAGTACCCTCTGGCCTAGTCCATGGGGGTGCAGGACTGGCTGTAGCTCACTCCACGCAAGTGAGTCACTCATTTCATATGAAATCTTCTAGGTTGAATCTCCAAACACTGTTACTCTCTTTTTTAGTTAACAACTTTGCATTGGCAAAGATTTCTATTTCAAGTCTCAATTCAGAGTTCATTATATTCCAACCAAATCATCATCATTGGATTACAGTTCATTACAACAAACATACATAGTTAATCATTATGCAACTAAATGGGGCTTCCTACTAGTTAATTCCCAGAACATTGATAGAACAAACGCATCAGACGCGATATGATTCGATATTTTACTGACCAATGTTCTTGTTTTCTACATAAATTGTTCTTTAAGAATCTCGACTAATATTTTTATTTTATTAACTTAACATAAGAAGCCAATAATACGAATAATATTCCTTATTTTAAAACAGTCCTAACAGCGCTGTGAAAACTTAGTGGATAGAATTAAGATAAGATGAAAGATGGTAACCAGAATTTATTAATAATTCAAGTTTTTCGCCATAAATAAACAATGTTTTATAATAATATTTATAAAGTTCATTATTTCAATAACTATGAAGAAACAATTAAACCAATCAACAATTTATTAATATTTATGATCATGAAATAACTTATCTGGGGTCAACTTTTTTTTTTTTTTTTTTTTTTTTTAAAGTGGGGTTTAACGTCGCTTTCAACTGCCTTGGTCATATCACGACGGGGTTTTACCCTCCATTCGCAGGAAACTCACAAACCTGCTACTCACATTGACCTCACCCAGCCTGAGTGGGGCCGGGAAAAGCCAGCGTCACGAGAATTAGAATTTGAATGGTCACCCATCCAAGTCTTAACCTCGCTGGATGTCGCTTAACTTCGGTGTTCTGAAGGGAACCGGTGTATTCAACATACCATCGACGCTGGCTGGGGTCAACTTTAAAATTGAGTTATAGTGAAACACCTAAATAAATAATTGATTCATTCGAAATTACCGGAAAGTTTTATGTAAGTCTTGAATTTTAGGTATTGTTTTAAATTAGGAAATTTAAACACTGGCTCGAACTTTGCAATCCACATTATATTTTTGTCTTTCAAATTCGTCCGAAGACTATTTTTTGAGATCTATGTTGGGTGCAGTTCTTTGACCAATGAGCAGACCAACATGAATATTGTTTACATGTGAACTATTGTTTAATATGAACATTGTTTACATGTGTATATTAACCTAAAATATGAATGGCTAAAAAGGTGAAATTATTATAGATTTTTGTTATAGCTAAGTGAACTTGGAAGACTAGGGGTAAAATTCTGTAATATACACAAAATCGGGAATCACCTATTCGAGTCTGAACTTACTTACATTCTCCATTTCAAACAATACGCAGAAATTAGGACTTTAGTCAACACATAACAGAAATTATTCTATTAATTAAATTAAGACTACAAATGCATAACAAAAATTTCCACGAATTTCATGTTAAATTTTGTATTTGTTTTAAATGGGTAATTTTAAGTTCTGTGCTAGCAATCTCGATTTTGTCGATTAGGGCGGAATTAATAGACGTTTTCGTAATACCTCTGTGGAGCTATTTAAGTCTAGATTTTGCGTCTTGTCTTAGGACGAAATGATTAGACCAATTCTATAATATATCACAAGTCATTGCTAAGAGTCGGTTGTTCCTATCTTACACAGTACGCAATCCGTGACTTAGCGCCACAGAGGTATTACAAACAACGTCTATTAATTCAACCCTTAGTCTAGCGTAATGAAAACTATTCTAAGGGCGGAATTATTAGACGTTTTTGTAATACCTCTGTGGCGCTAAGTCACGCGTACTGAGTAAGATAGGGAAAACCGACACTTACCAACGACTTAAGTTATTGATGTTGTCTATTAATTCCGCCCTAAGTCATGACTTTAGATATCGAATTCGTCTATTACTCTCGTCCTTAGCTTTGGGAATCTGTTATTTTATTCCTAAATAACATGGACTGTGTATTTCTTAAGCCTTGAACTTTTGACTCATGCCGAGTTTTTTGAGATTTGTCTGACTTGAATTCCTGCTGACTTGGAATGTGCTGTACTCACACACCTCTTCTCTTTCCATGCCATCCTGTTTATTCTAATTTGTGATTGTGATTTCTTTATTTGTATAACTTTTAGTTAGGTATTCATTTTCAAATTATAAGTAAATGAATTGGACAGTAGCCTGAACTCATAAAGTTTAGCCTTTACCCACTTGAGAGATTTAAGTAAATTAAAAGAGCTTTCTACATAATTATGTAATAATATTATAATGAACAAAGAGTTTTTTAAAATAAATCATTAGAAATCAAACATTAACTTATATTTTTTATATCCCAAAAATATCTTCTTCTGACACACGACTGATAAAGTTTGAGTACATTTCAAAAGCATTGATATTAAATGTTATTTCTTTTACTAGTTTTGAAAATACAAGTAATTTTCATCAAAATTTGAGTTTTCAGTTTTTAAAAATACTGATGTTTTTAATAAATACCTTCTAGTTCAAAATGTCCACAAAAATCGTTAGTGGAGATGTCAAAACTGTCATCCGCAGAGAAGCTTTCAAAACTGTCTTTTAATTTACTTAGAATAGGAGGTATACTCTGATAGAAAGATACATATGAATATCAGAAATTTGCTCTGCCACAAAGTATGGAAGTTACAAAGATATATCATAATATAAATTTGTAAATCATTCTGCTACAAATTTTCACCGATTTCTTTTCTGACTGTCCAATTTTTACTTATTTTTCCTTTCCTAAGTGTATCGTAAAATTAACGTCTTGTTGTAAATTTATAAATCTCTGTATTTTATTTTCCTATTAAACATATTATTTTCTGTATATTAGAATTTATAAAGTGCATTTTTGTGTATTTGGTGTGCACAGAAATCTTATTATTTGAAATTATCTGTAAAAATAAATTATGCAAACGGAAATATTCCGCATGACAATGTGGATTTATTTCTCAATCATTGAAAAAATATATTGTGTTTTTCGTTTTTAGTATTTCTGCGGGATTTTTCTCAATAGAGTTTTTTTGGATATAGGTAGCTACGTTGGCACTGCTTAGGTTTTTTTTTTCGTTTTTCGAAAAATTAGCTTATATTTTTTGAGTCTTAGAATGTCTCCTCGAGTTGAATCTGAAATTTCTTTAAATAAAATTAGACACCTTATATGTAATAGTACTGAAGGGACCGGAATTTCTTCATCCATGTTTTTCCTATATCCAGACAGGTATACGATTTACCACACAAAAACTTATCATATTTCTGTTAACACAAACCTTACTAAATTTTTGCTTAACTTGAGACTCGATCCGACGACCTCCAGATTACAAGTCCGCCGCTCTATCAATCAAGCTACTGAGGGTTTTTTATATCCAGGCTTTTGACACAAAAATGAAGGGCTCAAGGTAATTTTCACTTATAGGGATATTGGGATTCTCTTGATGATACTTCCACAGTATCCGCACCCTTACTTGATGATACAACCACAGTATCCGCACCCTTACTTGATGATACAACCACAGTATCCGCACCCTTACTTGATGATACACCCACAGTATCCGCACCCTTACTTGATGATACACCCACAGTATCCGCACCCTTACTTGATGATAAACTCACAGTATCCGCACCCTTACTTGATGATAAACTCACAGAATCCGCACTCTTACTTGATGATACACCCACAGTATCCGCACCCTTACTTGATGATAAACTCACAGAATCCGCACTCTTACTTGATGATACACCCACAGTATCCGCACCCTTACTTGATGATACACCCACAGTATCCGCACCCTTACTTGATGATAAACTCACAGTATCCGCACCCTTACTTGATGATAAACTCACAGAATCCGCACTCTTACTTGATGATACACCCACAGAATCCGCACTCTTACTTGATGATACACCCACAGTATCCGCACCCTTACTTAATGATACACCCACAGTATCCGCACCCTTACTTGATGATACACCCACAGTATCCGCACCCTTACTTGATGATACACCCACAGTATCCGCACTCTTACTTGATGATACACCCACAGTATCCGCACCCTTACTTGATGATACACCCACAGTATCCGCACTCTTACTTGATGTACACCCACAGTATCCGCACCCTTACTTGATGATACACCCACAGTATCCGCACCCTTACTTGATGATACACCCACAGTATCCGCACTTTTACTTGATGATACACCCACAGTATCCGCACCCTTACTTGATGATACACCCACAGTATCCGCACCCTTACTTGATGATACACCCACAGTATCCCCACCCTTACTTGATGATACACTCACAGTATCCGCACCCTTACTTGATGAACCAATTTTATTGTTAGAGGTTCATCCGGATGACAGTAAGAGAAATAAATCCAGTTACGCGAATCAGAATAATCGGTCCCTGGGATAGCGCTCCTGTCTAAAATATCACAAGGGATTACAATTCATAGGTTTAATCTTAATCCTTTTTAGAAATTGTGCGTATTGAGCGTGAAGCTAGCAATTGTCGTGATTGTAAAGCTGTTACATCTTTATTACATCTTGTAAAGCTGTTATTTATGGTTCAACCATGACAAATGTAGTGCATGTAATGAAAGAAGAAGAATAATAAATTTGAAGATGGTAAAAAATCACCAGGAAATGTTTTATCTCTTCGCTCAATGAAGAAAGTTTGGTAGACGCTTTTTTGCTTTTTCTTCTTCTTTCACTTTGTCTTTTCCCAAATCTCCTTGAGGTCGGCATTGTTCAACCTCATGATTTAGTTGGGTTGGTTGTGGCACATTTTTATAGTTGGATGCGCTTCCTAGCGTCAACGATTCTATTTGATTTAACGTCCCGATAAGTACGGGGGTTTTACCCTCTATTTGCTGGTAATCGTACCAGCTTCCCACATGAACCTCACCCAGCCTAGGCAGGGCCGGAAAAACATCCCCCAGCGGTACGGAAGATTTAATAATTCCCAATAAAAATGCGCACAACGTCCACACTCCTAAAACAATCCCCCCCCCCCTTACAAAACTTTCCACACTTAAACGGCAACAATTAATATCATGAACCCTCCTAAGATATCAGTCATTTCAGCTCTAAATGAACTGAAATCCTTGTTCCTATATCTCACAAAGGCCTAATGAAAATAAATCCGTTTCATTTGGGTGTTAAGCTTGCGATATTAGCACAAAGGCGAAGGGGATATGCATTGGTAGTGTGGAAGGGAGGGAGGGGGTGATATCAAAGGCTAGGGGTGGGGTATTAAGTTTGATGGACACAGATCCGCCACACACCGCCGCGCCGTGACAAGTTTCGACACCGCCGTTGTGCCTACAGGGTGGTACAATGATTTTATTGGAAGTTGAATTTAATAGATTACCTTAGAGTGAGACAATAAAATAAACAATAAAATAAACAACAGCATTATGCTGAAAGGGCTATAATAACTTTCATATATTTCAATTCATTTGTATATACATATTTATGTATGTATTATTGTATTATATTGTTACCTCAAATTGTATTTTGCATTAATAAAGAAAGTACTTATTTAAAAAAAAAAAAAAAAAAAAAAAAAAGAAACTGCTCACATAACAGAGAAATCAAATCAACCATATATGATAAATCAATGAAATCAAATCTTAGAGAAAATGCATCATTCATACCACGCTTTCAAAAAAAATTGAAAGAATAATTTATCCAATGTAAGGTAAAGACATCAAATCAAATCAGCCATCAAATTTATCAAATGTTAGATAAAGAAATCAATAAGTCATACGATAAATAAATTAATACAAATTTTAGAGAAGATGCATCATTCCACGCTTAGAATATTTTTAGTATTATTTATAAAATCAAATCTTAGAGAAGATGCATCATTCCACGCTTAGAATATTTTTTTAAAGTATTATTTATCAAATGTGAGATAAAGAAATCGAATCAGCCATACGATGAATAAATAAAATCAATTATTAGAGAAAGTGCATTATTCATCTCACTGGGATGTTAAAGATACATGGTAACAGCACTAACAGCCTTTTGGCTGATTTTCAGGCCGAAAGACAATAACAAAAATCATTGATGTCCTTGTAAGGGTTGGTGTTAGAAAAGCTATCCTGCTGAAATGTGGAAGTATCAGGAGTATTAGAAGTTCTGGAATAATAAATTATAGTATTATTATTATATTATGCTTTATTAGGCAAGACAAAGTAAAATATAATTATATATACAATAAAATACAATGAAATTATAAAGAAAAAATAAATAGATTGAACAAAGAAATAAGAACAAAAAAGAGAATACAGCTAATGTCCTACCTAAAGGGCGGGGTTATTGCCTGTGGCGATCTCTTCCACCGAACCCTTAAGAGATTGTCCCTGATGCCAATAATATGTTTATTAATATTGAATTTGATTTCATTGAATTCATTTCATTATGATTTCAAAATAATTTCAATTAGGTTCGAAGGAAGTCCAAAAAATCCAAGCAAGAATGGCCGTAAGAAAGATACGGCCATGCCTCGTGCTCCAATCAGTAAAATGCATTTTCTGAATCAAAATAAACACTTGCATCAGGAATAAAATATTCTCCGAAGTGGCAATCAAATCATTCACTTCATCAGATGTGAATTAAAATACAACCTTTAGACGTGAAAATTACTGAAGGGGGGGGGGGGGGGGGGGGGGCTTAGAAAAGTTTGTAGCTCTGATGAGACTTGTGAGGGTTGGGGAAGTGAGGACATTCACTGTACTACACAACGCTCCCCTTTTTTTGAATTTTGCTCTTTACGTTGAAGGTAACTTCAATAACTGTACTGTCACTGGCTAGGTTGTTGCGTATACTAACTTTTTAAGCCAATGTTCCCATTATTGGAAGGTCAAATAAATTGTTTTTTTTTTTTTAATGTCGATTTCATCTGCATGGTCATATCACGATGGGGGTTTTATCCTCCTTTTTGCTGGAAACTTACAAACCATGCAGATACTCACAACAAACTTACCCAGCCTGAGAGGGACTGGGAATAGCCAGCATCACGATTCGAGAGTTTGAATTTGAATGGGTCAAACGTCCAAGTCCTAACCTCGCTGGACGTTGCTGAACTTCGAACTTCAGTGACAGAATGAGAACTGGTGTATTCAACGTGTCATCAACGCTGGCTAAAATAACCTTTGGTCCCGTCCTCCCCTCTTTCTCTCCCACCATTCTTGTCCTCTCTAATACTATTATCTTTTAAAAAGTTTCGTAAGATTCATAAGAAAAGAAATTTTTGAGAAAATAAACATCTCTATATATAAAACAGAAAAAAGGACTACCTTCCTATGTTTGTTTGTTTGTTTGTCCGGAGTTGTTTAGCCAAAACGGTAAGAGATAGCGAAATATGTCTCAGAATTGACCCCCCCCCCAAAACCATTATCGCTTTGTCCAGAAAAATTATAAAAAGTTCAAAAAGGCATTGCTGTCCAGCAGTACGGCCATGCCTTAGTAAATTTGAATTTTAGTTCCGTTGCAAAGCACGGGCAAACGGCTAGTGATGATATAAAAGTAAACAAAGAGTAATGAAAAGAGAGAGAGAAAAAAAGAGAGAAAGAGAGAGAGCGCGAGAGAGAAAAAGAGAGAAAGTGAGAGGGAGAGAAAAAGAGAAAGTAAGAGAAAGAGAGAGAGAGAAAGAGCGACAGAAAGAGAGAGAGAGAGAAAGAGAGCGAGAGAGAGAGAGAGAGAGAGAGAGAGAGAGAGGAAGAGAGATAGAATCATGATTTTTTTAAACATGAAATTAAAACACTTGCTAACTTAATTATTTTATTTAAAAAAATCTGTTTTTCAATTTCATATCAGTGGCGTGCATACAAAGTATTGTCAGGGAAGATCTGAAATTCCGTTTTTTTTACTCAAGCCAAATATTTTATTTTGTGTTCTTACCCCACATTGGTTCCAAAGTGGTACGAATAGTCAAATTGCTTGATACGGGTATTGAAACTCGTTTTAAGTGTGTACTGCAATACAAACTGAAACTGCAATACAATCATCATCATCATAGGGTGTCGTCATCGTGAACGAAGGTAGCCAGACAGTGGAGAAGGAGGCTAATAATTGACAAAGGCCCCCAGAACCAAGCCAATATACTGGTCTACTCCCTGTTTATAGTCCCCTAGCCAGACAATACAATACAAAAAAGAACTGGCACTGATTTTTTCATTAGCCCAAGTGATAGATCTTTGAACCTTTATCCGGTAAAAGAACCTTTTTTACTTGTATTTTCGCCCATCTGACGAAATCCGAAACTGACTATTGTGAATTTTTTTTTACACGGGACCAGTCCAAGATACAAGTGACAATGTACAACAAATCAAGCTCGCCGGGAGGCGAGCGCTCGTCAAGTAGCGCCAGCCACCCGGCCTATATTAACACGAAACAGAGTTTATATGTATTTTGTTTTATTGTTTTCGCCCACTTAACGCTAACTTTTATCAATTTTTATTTCAAATTCGTAATGAGACGCGAAAATAGATTGTGTTTCACGAAAGCGCGAGGTTCCTACGTACAGTTAAAGTCGTTTACTGGCCACGCCGAAAATCTTGAATTTCATGAAATTATTCATACGGGTTTTTTTTTTTTTTTTTTTTTTTTTTTCAGACCAATTTTCTGTCAAGGCTACAGCAACGTGTGCTTATCGTGGAAAGACGTGAGATAAGTTTTTGGAAAGGGAATTTTCATCTCTGCATACCTTTTATAGTTTCAAGTATTTATTTTTTATAGGATAGGAGATATAGCTTTCTAAAATAAAACGGGAAAGTTGCACAGAGCCGCCCCTGGTTATCTTGGAGCTGCGATTGTGGTTTTTTTCGAAAGGCCTTATCATAGGAAAAAATATAAAAATATAACTAAAGTATTACACTGGACCAAACTTGAGTTATACCCTTTGAAAGGAATACTTATTATGGAGCCCAGAGCCGTCTATTATTGTCCTAGAGTTGTATTTCTGGTGTTTTTAGAAAGGTCTAGTCAAAAGGAATGAGATCACTTAATTTCAGATGGTTGAAACAAGTAGAAAAGTATTTAAAGCCATCTAAAGGAATATCTAAAATGAACCCTGGAGCCACGCCTATTTATACCAAGTTGATGAATGAAGGTTCTTTCTAAAGGTCTAATTACGCAGAAATATACTACGATGTAAATAAAATGTTAGGAAAATCAGCGACAGTGTGAGACATAAAAATAAAAAACTGAAATAAGATTTATGAGAGTAACAAAAAATCTTCGCCTCACATAGAACTTAAAATATGGGTAGGATCCAATCATCTTTGCTTCACCCAAGCTGCCAGCAGACAGAGTTATCAACTAGAGAATAATAACGTTTTATAACTTCATTCAGAGATTTCTACATCAAGAGGTAAACTAGGTCTATATTATGAGAAGTGTATAAAGTATTGGCCAGTAAAGGGAAAAATATTGATTAAAATAGATCAAAACAATAATAAATTATAATAAAATATTATGTATTGAGCAGTCTCTGTGGTCGTCGACTGGTGTAGGTAAAACACAAAGTTTGCAAGGTGACCTGGGTTCGAATCCCGGCTAGGTATAATTTTTTTTTACTCTGTACTTTGGATGTCCGGTTTTCTCGTGAGAAAAAAAGCAGTAGTTGGTAGTTTGAGTCAACCTCCTATGACCGTTTAATTTCGAACGAAGTGAGTATGGTTTAACTCGATCTACATTGATTTGTCACAATCTAATTATCCATCTACCTATGTATGTAACATTGTAACATGATATAAGTTGCATTTTTTGTCCAATCGAGCTGAAATTTTCAGGGTATATTCCATGGATATATGCTTGCTTATTAATTTATAATTATTAAATGTATTATCTAGTATAATGTCTCACTTCTTCTGTTTATACCTACCAATTGATTATGCTGAATTGACACCATGTTTAGTAACTCGAAGTTAGGCAAATATGTATATGGGTCAACATTTCTTAGAGCCATAGTAAGAGGCAATTTCGGAACATACAATAATACTCGGCACTTTCATTTCCCCCTTTATTTTACCAAGATCGAATTTCCATCTACCTACCATGTACTTAGGTACATATTATAATTAAAATTGTATTGTAAACAAAACCACTAAACAAAGTTGTCCGTTATTTAATGAGTTCATAACTAATTTTTCAATACAAGGTTAAAACACTAGTTGATTATTAATGAATTATTGTTTAATGGATTTTAAGATTAAAAAGGTATGTTTTTTTCTTCATTATTACTGGTTCCACAAAAGAAGCGCCAATTATCACACGAACCTCATTTTAAAACGATTTTGACCAGTTGATTTTATTTGGTTTTAACGTCCTGATTTGAACTAGTCAGGACGGGGGGTTTTACGCTCCATTCGCTGGGAATCGTTCTAGCTACCTACATTTAACTCGCCCAGCCTGGGTAGATTCCAGACTCACGTGTTTAGAGTGGAAAAAAATATTAGAAAAGTCTGGAACAACTGGGAATCGAACTCGAAATGTCTGAACTACGGGCAGTAGTTACAACCATTACGCCACGGAGGCTGGCCACTGACAACTGACAGTCTAAATAAAGCATTTATTTTGATCAATGCTTTTGTATTATGAATCGTAAATTACATAGATCTCATTCAAAATTTACAAATATGTACCTACATTAAAAATATAAATAACTGTACTGCCACTGGCTAGGTTGTTGGCGTTATACTAACTTTTAAGCCAATGTTCCATTATTGGCAGGTCAACATAAATATGTTTTTTTTTTTTTATGTCGATTTCATTGCATGGTCATATCACGATGGGGGTTTTATTCCTCCTTTTTTGCTGGAAAAACTTACAACAACCATGCAGATACTTCACCAACAAACTTACCCAGCCTGAGAGGGACTGGGGAATAGCCCAGCATCACGATTCGAGAGTTTGAATTTGAATGGTGTCAAACGTCCAAGTCCTAACCTCGCTGGACGTTGCTGAACTTCGAACTTCCGTGACAGAATGATAATGGTGTATTCAACGTGTCATCACGCTGGGCTAAAAATAACCTTTGGTCCCGTCCTCCCTCTATTCTCTCCCACCATTTTGTCCTCTCTATACTATTTCTTTTAAAAAAGTTTCGTAAAGATTCATCAGAAAAGGAAATTTTTGAGAAAATAAACATCTCTATATATCCAACAGAACAAACAGGACTACTCTTCCTATGTTTGTTTTAAGTGTGTACTGCAATACAAACTGAAACTGCAATACAATCATCATCATCATAGGGTGTCGTCATCGTGAACGAAGGTAGCCAGACAGTGGAGAAGGAGGCTAATAATTGACAAAGGCCCCCAGAACCAAGCCAATATACTGGTCTACTCCCTGTTTATAGTCCCCTAGCCAGACAATACAATACAAAAAAGAACTGGCACTGATTTTTTCATTAGCCCAAGTGATAGATCTTTGAACCTTTATCCGGTAAAAGAACCTTTTTTACTTGTATTTTCGCCCATCTGACGAAATCCGAAACTGACTATTGTGAATTTTTTTTTACACGGGACCAGTCCAAGATACAAGTGACAATGTACAACAAATCAAGCTCGCCGGGAGGCGAGCGCTCGTCAAGTAGCGCCAGCCACCCGGCCTATATTAACACGAAACAGAGTTTATATGTATTTTGTTTTATTGTTTTCGCCCACTTAACGCTAACTTTTATCAATTTTTATTTCAAATTCGTAATGAGACGCGAAAATAGATTGTGTTTCACGAAAGCGCGAGGTTCCTACGTACAGTTAAAGTCGTTTACTGGCCACGCCGAAAATCTTGAATTTCATGAAATTATTCATACGGGTTTTTTTTTTTTTTTTTTTTTTTTTTCAGACCAATTTTCTGTCAAGGCTACAGCAACGTGTGCTTATCGTGGAAAGACGTGAGATAAGTTTTTGGAAAGGGAATTTTCATCTCTGCATACCTTTTATAGTTTCAAGTATTTATTTTTTATAGGATAGGAGATATAGCTTTCTAAAATAAAACGGGAAAGTTGCACAGAGCCGCCCTGGTTATCTTGGAGCTGCGATTGTGGTTTTTTTCGAAAGGCCTTATCATAGGAAAAAATATAAAAATATAACTAAAGTATTACACTGGACCAAACTTGAGTTATACCCTTTGAAAGGAATACTTATTATGGAGCCCAGAGCCGTCTATTATTGTCCTAGAGTTGTATTTCTGGTGTTTTTAGAAAGGTCTAGTCAAAAGGAATGAGATCACTTAATTTCAGATGGTTGAAACAAGTAGAAAAGTATTTAAAGCCATCTAAAGGAATATCTAAAATGAACCCTGGAGCCACGCCTATTTATACCAAGTTGATGAATGAAGGTTCTTTCTAAAGGTCTAATTACGCAGAAATATACTACGATGTAAATAAAATGTTAGGAAAATCAGCGACAGTGTGAGACATAAAAATAAAAAACTGAAATAAGATTTATGAGAGTAACAAAAAATCTTCGCCTCACATAGAACTTAAAATATGGGTAGGATCCAATCATCTTTGCTTCACCCAAGCTGCCAGCAGACAGAGTTATCAACTAGAGAATAATAACGTTTTATAACTTCATTCAGAGATTTCTACATCAAGAGGTAAACTAGGTCTATATTATGAGAAGTGTATAAAGTATTGGCCAGTAAAGGGAAAAATATTGATTAAAATAGATCAAAACAATAATAAATTATAATAAAATATTATGTATTGAGCAGTCTCTGTGGTCGTCGACTGGTGTAGGTAAAACACAAAGTTTGCAAGGTGACCTGGGTTCGAATCCCGGCTAGGTATAATTTTTTTTTACTCTGTACTTTGGATGTCCGGTTTTCTCGTGAGAAAAAAAGCAGTAGTTGGTAGTTTGAGTCAACCTCCTATGACCGTTTAATTTCGAACGAAGTGAGTATGGTTTAACTCGATCTACATTGATTTGTCACAATCTAATTATCCATCTACCTATGTATGTAACATTGTAACATGATATAAGTTGCATTTTTTGTCCAATCGAGCTGAAATTTTCAGGGTATATTCCATGGATATATGCTTGCTTATTAATTTATAATTATTAAATGTATTATCTAGTATAATGTCTCACTTCTTCTGTTTATACCTACCAATTGATTATGCTGAATTGACACCATGTTTAGTAACTCGAAGTTAGGCAAATATGTATATGGGTCAACATTTCTTAGAGCCATAGTAAGAGGCAATTTCGGAACATACAATAATACTCGGCACTTTCATTTCCCCCTTTATTTTACCAAGATCGAATTTCCATCTACCTACCATGTACTTAGGTACATATTATAATTAAAATTGTATTGTAAACAAAACCACTAAACAAAGTTGTCCGTTATTTAATGAGTTCATAACTAATTTTTCAATACAAGGTTAAAACACTAGTTGATTATTAATGAATTATTGTTTAATGGATTTTAAGATTAAAAAGGTATGTTTTTTTTCTTCATTATTACTGGTTCCACAAAAGAAGCGCCAATTATCACACGAACCTCATTTTAAAACGATTTTGACCAGTTGATTTTATTTGGTTTTAACGTCCTGATTTGAACTAGTCAGGACGGGGGGTTTTACGCTCCATTCGCTGGGAATCGTTCTAGCTACCTACATTTAACTCGCCCAGCCTGGGTAGATTCCAGACTCACGTGTTTAGAGTGGAAAAAAATATTAGAAAAGTCTGGAACAACTGGGAATCGAACTCGAAATGTCTGAACTACGGGCAGTAGTTACAACCATTACGCCACGGAGGCTGGCCACTGACAACTGACAGTCTAAATAAAGCATTTATTTTGATCAATGCTTTTGTATTATGAATCGTAAATTACATAGATCTCATTCAAAATTTACAAATATGTACCTACATTAAAAATATAAATAAAAAAACACTGCTAATTATGGACACATAACTTCCTCGTGATTGTTTCACATTGTATACACCTGGCAATTTTGATTTTTTCGACTAAATCACTTGTATCTTCAAAACCGCTTAACCGATTTCCTTCAAATTTGTTTTATATGATAGAATACTATTTTTTCTACATTCTTGTTATTTTTGTTCACAAATTCATACTTAAATTAAAAAGGTACAAGCCTTATTTTTAATATATGTATCTTTTTATTTCTTGATTGTGATGATGATAATAATAATATTACATTAACATTAATAGTAATTTTAAATAAAAATAAAATCCAGCTTACTAGACTTTTAACCTGGAACTTCGAGTTCAAGACCTCATTAAAGGCTAACCATCAATTTGGTATTTTATTTAGTTTGGTTGTTAGGTGGTATTCTAATGACAAGACTTTGTCCTCCACAGTTAAAATAAGTTAGACAAATCTTATTACTATACTTGCTATAGATAAGGATAACGTACCCGAAAAGTACCCAAAAAAATACCGGGTACATTTACAAAAGTACCCGCACCGGGTACATAATAAAATTAGGTACCCTTACCCATACCGGGTACAAAATTTTGCTAGGTACCTGTACCCGTACCGGGTACAACACTGGATCCGCATACCGTACTGGGTACCGATTTTATGAAATACTCGGTATTACAATAATACCCAAATACCCATCTCTAGAACTGGGTACAGCAGAGAGAGGTACTTCATTATTCCGATATTATCTATGAATAATATTCAGGCTGTCGGTATCCTAATATTTTTCTTTTTGTCTCATAGAAACAAGTCTTTTATTTGAACCTTCTTTGTCGAACAATTGGACGGTTTAGGGAAATGTACATTATTTAATTCAGATTATAAAATAGGAGGTGGAGCTTCTAATCTATTGAAACACTTGAAACTAAAACACCCAACAAATTTTGTGAATCGAGATTCGTCTCCTGTAAACATTCTGAATGCAAAATTGTGAGATTTAGTTAGTGTACGGTGCTTTTGTACTTGGTTCTTGAGTGATTACTCGAATCCACTATTCCATTTACATCCGCTCGCAGAATCTCAAAAACCGAGTACAAAAGAACCTCGGTAAATATTCAGTACTTTTATGTAATCGATGTACCGGTTTTATAAAATACTCGGTATCACCCATCTCTAATTATTGCCAACAATACTGAAACGGGGTAATTTTGTGTTAATGAATCTAGCAGTGGGTTTCAAATTTTGAAAAGATCAACAAAATTGCTGAGCTACCTAGTGCCACTCAATAAGGAATACACCTGTTATCTCAAGATTTCTCCTCTCTCTAGCAAGTACCGTGAAATATTTTTTCAGCATCTTTTTTTCTATCATTTTTTTTTTTCTCTTTGAATTAAAAGATATACATCCTTTAATTAAAAGTTTTTTTTCTTTTATCTGTTGATTGTTGACCAGTTTTTATTTAATCTATCATATGAAAATCAATTAAATCAAAAAGTAGTGATATCCCCCAAAAAACACTTCGTGTAAAAATAGTCGTCAAGTGTTGGAATGATTAAAAAGAACTGATATCAAAAACGTCAATTTTCTATGTTTGAAGGAATATTTTTTTTTCACGTAATAAGTCTCTTGATAATTCAACCAAAATAATAGCCTCACAACAAAACAATGCTCTTGTAAGAACAATCTTGCATAATTACAGAACCACGTCCTTGACTGCACACTGTTTTGTTCTGAAATTTATGTGAAGTACGTTGCTAACAAAACAGTGTGCAGTAGTCAAGGACGTGGTTCTGTAATTATGCAAGATTGTTCTTACAAGAGCATTGTTTTGTTGTGAGGCTATTATTTTGGTTGAATTATCAAGAGACTTATTACGTGAAAAAAAAATATTCCTTCAAACATAGAAAATTGACGTTTTTGATATCAGTTCTTTTTAATCATTCCAACACTTGACGACTATTTTTACACGAAGTGTTTTTTGGGGATAACAGTTTACGAATAAATATTTTAAAATAAAGAGATACCTACCTAATAAATAAATTTTCTGTGTTCTCGAGACATCAGCTATTCTCTATCATTCCAACCCCCACTGACTGTCTCACTGTCAGCTTATAATTGAATTAACACAACTGCCATAGGCCTGAGCTTTCAGATCTATAACAACCCCTCCCCTAATCAAAATACCCCCCCCCCCCCCTTAAATCAAAATCACCCCCAGCCTAATCCCTGATCCGGGTGTAGTAGTCTTTTACCAATGAGGATAGAAATTGAATAATTAAATCCAATTGTAATTGAATAATATCCTCTATTTTTTTGCATTGTTTAAAGATTTGTACAAAAAATTAACTTATTTTTGGAAAAGAGGCTTTGAAGTAAAAACTTTGTCATGATGCCGGTGGTTGTGAAAGATTGAACTTTAGAAAGTTGTTATGACTGATCTGTTATGCCTGCCTCCGTGGCGTATCGGAGTCACAACCTCTATTCCAGAGATGCCAAGTTCAATTCCCGTTCGGAGTTCAATTTTCGAAGAAAAGGCGTCCTATTTGGAACTTTTTAAATTCTTTATTAATACCTAAAGCACCTACATACCAGAACCTACATTGGTTCAGCCATTTCAGATTTGCGTCGATTATGAATTAATTAATGTAAATGGATTTTATATGTTTACCTATAATTTATAAAAAATATTTACTCCGATATATATTTCATTTAATGGAAGATAACATGTCATACCCTGGCTGTGTTTTAAACTTACAATCTTTGGAGCTATACGCTATACCTCATTTTACCATCAAGACAAAACAAATAATTTCTATGGCTGCACCCTAAGTCTCAGATTTTCTATAGTTATCAATTAGTTTTTATCAACTCGACGTTGCATAACTTGAGTGATCAGGCAGGAACTGCATTTGACTCAACTAATGGTTGACCATGAAATGCAAGATAGTAAGCCACTTGTTCTAGAGATAAAATCATCAGAATATTAGGTACAAGGTTTGGTAGAGATAAACATAATATATTCGTACCGATAGTATCTGCAATTCTATACAAATGTACACTTGAAAGCAGAAAAAGCGAATCAATAGAACAATTTTCTATAAAGAAATTTATAGAAAACGTACTTAATTTCGAAGATATCGCAGATTTGTTGGAGGAAAAAATTTGATTCGCTATTTCTGCTCCCGAGTGTAGATTTATGTATTATCAGAGCTGTGCAATTGTCATACTATACTCTTACGTACGTGTCAACTTTTTGGATAGATAGTGTGCAGATAATTTATCTAAAAAGCAAAATTCAATGACTAATTTATAAAAATAACATTTTACATCATACCTAGGTAGGAAATTATAAATGCATTACTGTAACTATATTAATGCAAAGTGCAATAATTATACCTACTTATTATTACCTATAATATATATGATTAAATTAATTTGGTTTTGGTCATTCGGTGTCAAACGCCGACCCCTAGCCTAATAGTTGGTTTTGGATAACTTAGAGTGAAAGAAGAAGAGGTATGTCTAAGATATGTAATATGTACATATGTACGGAGATTAATTTGTTGTTTTTTTATTATTCACATAAGTGATGTCAAAAACCTCATTTCCAGTTTTTATTCTAAAAAAATCTACAAATTCGGGACTCGACCTAACAATCTTCAAATTTCGATTCAAAATAAGTTTGATCTTGCACAATTTGTTTATGTTTTATTTCTGCCTTCAAAATTAGATACAATACAATACTCTGTTTTTTTTTTCAGCAAGAAGAGACACAGTATGGTCAGTTTAGTTTTTCATTATTCATTCTATTTGAGATGTGCCATAAGAAAGCATTTTTCTAAATTCCAAAAGAGAAAATGGCTAAATATTTCTGCTGTGTCGGTACCCTGGTACTAATGGTTTCGGTACTATAGGTTTCAGCGCAAATTAGTAGGTATTTATGGTCAGTTTAAAAAAGAAAGAAAAAAAAAAAAAGATGAGTGTTCCACAGCCTTTTTTATTTCGTAGCCATGAAACCGGAGCTACTGTAGACGCTTGTGGTCTGTGTTGTAGCCTGCCCATCCCGTAGTATGCCTTTCCTCTGATGGGCGAGAAGTGACACAATACATCCCATTTATGGGCTGGGTCAACACGAGCGCACCGGAAAGTATATCTTACAAACAACTGTAACCAAATTTTGAATACAATTTTTGTCGGCGCGAGGGTTCGAACCCGGGACTTTTCGTATGGCAAGCGAGTGCTTAACCACAGACAAAATTCACTGATCAGAATGTCTCAAGCAAGGTATTGGCCAATATTAAAGGAAATCACGCTTGAGACATTGCTCAGACGGCGTTTTCTGTTCATAAATAGAGCTGTCACAAGTATTCAGTGTCAGATCGATCACAAGTATTCAGCTTATCGATTTTTAACTTACATCACTGACGTCATGTTAGTTACAATCGTACTCTATTTAATTTCTCAATGAAGGTTAATGAAGCACTTGTGTTTCTCTCTTGTCTGGGTCAGTTCCGCCAGGTGATTCTCGCGTGAAGAACTGGTGGCTGCCCTAATTCTAGGACCCCAACTATCATGTATTGTTTACTAAATTTCAACAATTTTAAAGAAGCCGGTCGGAAGTTATCACTGAACAGACAAACAGACAGACAAACGAAAGTCAGATCGCTTTGCTCCCTCACTTCGTTCGGTTAATAATGAGGTAACGAATTTTCACAATTTAGCTACGTTGATCATCACTTAGTAAGTGAATGAGCATTGAGCCTGTGCTCTATGTTTTAAACGTTTGGAAGATTTTTTCCCTAATATTTCAAGTGATCATGCATTTGAGAGCGGCCACATCTTCAACATCAAAGAACACCAAGGTACTCTTGGAAATGTCTTTTATCCTTCGAAAGCAGAAGTGTTCCAGCTTACCTTTTCTGAAGGTATCGGATGTCCCTGAAACCCACTCAGAGGCTGAAATACTGAAATACTCGAGTTTTCAAAAGGTATACTAAGGTACAATAATGGATTCTGTTTCATATCTGGACCTATAACCCACGGGATTTGTGTATAACTCTTGAGCTGTTGACTGTTGACTTAGGCAACTTTTGAAGCAAGGATTTCTCGGACCACCCAGGTTGCGAAGGTACTCGCGAGATTGTAGAAGAAAAAAACTCTTGACTTCCAGGACTCGAACATTTTTACTTTCCTTATCCTATAATAAGGAAAGTATTGTATTCGTCGAAAATTTGACCTACCCAGTTTTTCACATTTCTGGACGAATCATAGCCTCAGGATACCAAAAAAGTTGTTTTCAGCCATTGGTCCGTGCGTCTGTCTGTCTGTCTGTCTGTGTGTCTGTGTGTCTGTGTGTCTGTGTGTGAACAGGATATCTCAAGAACGGTAAGAGCTAGAGACTTGAAATTTGGTATGGAAATTAATTTTATACACCAGACGAACCACGAAACTTTTGGTTGCAATCGGCCGCAGAATGCGGCCGCAGGGCCGCAAATATTGGCCGCAAGCGCCGTTTCTATGAATTGGTTAAAGATACAAAAAAAGTTGGAGAACAACATTTTCTTAGGTTAAAAAAATAATAGGGGTCTATTCTGATCATTTTTTTGATATCTTGAACTTTTTGGAACTCGGCCCCAATTTACGGGTATTTTGGGGGGGACCCGCTTGGAATAACTTTTTTATTATTCATCCTAGATGGAGGTTGTGACATATCAAATCCAATGATTTTAAGGTGCTGATTACGAATTTGATGTTTATTTTTAGCTAACTGTTACCTTTGAGTAACCAGTGGCTTTTGGTCCCGTTTCCATTCCTAATATGATAAGGAAAGTCGTGTGATGTTTACACCAGATTTTTTTTTGTTTGTTGATGTATTCAGTGTCTTTACAAAGTGTTTTGTAAGATTCCGATTTTAGCATACCTGCGATAGGTATGTCAATACATAGGTAAACTCTAATCGTACCTAGGTTATTCACAAAGGAAAGTTAATTTTACGTTTATTTTGTTCAAAGATTCAAAGCATACTTGGTTCAATTTTTTTCCAACCTTCCTTTTCAAATTCATTTACGGTTTTTTTTTTAATTATAAAAGGTATTAAATTTTGTTCAGTATATTTTATTTTTTTCAAAATATATAAAATATTTTTTTATGTTAGCAGCGACCAGTGGCGAAATTATAAGCAAAAATAAGATATTGGGATATTAAAGATACGGAAAAGTCCGATAATTACCCATTTAAATTGTGATATAATATCACAAAGAAACACATTTTTTTTTTTTTTAATTAATGTTCAAACGCAATGTGTTTCACTGCAAATATGTGTTTCACTTTATTATGATATATAATTCGAAAAACCTGATAAACTTAAAATACCATGAAAAGTAATGATTTCTGTATATCAGCAGTTCTTTTTGTATCAACAATTCAACATGATGTGCTCATGGTCACAGGATGGGATTCGAACCAACGGACCGCCACGCTTACTGGATTACCTACCTCACTTACAAATGTCTCGGCCATAGCCAATTTTATTCTCAACACAGTTTTTTTTTTTTATTTTTTTTTTTTTTATTTTTTTGACTTTGAGAAAGGGTACCATTCTATAATTTTAAAATCTCTAATAATATAATGTAATAAGTAGCTACATGGAATTTATTTTAAAAAAAAGGCATAAAAGTGGGCCGTAATACTAATTTTTATGTTACAATGGGATACTTTCATCCCGCGTCAAAAATAAACTATGGCACCTATCTCTTTTTGAGATTTTATCCACAATTTGATTTATTCCAATTCAAATTGTGGATAAAATCTCAAAAAGAGATAGGTGCGCCATAGTTTATTTTTGACGCGGGATGAAAGTATCCCATTAAATATCAGTACACTACCTATAGGAAAAAAAAAGAAAGATTTTTATGTTAAAGTAAATATCTATAAGTTCATGATAATATACATAGATATTATAACATGCTGGGATACCAAAGATCCAGAGTGCCAGGAAACAAAATGGCCGCCAATAATCTCGAGATAGAAGACAGTGGGTAGAAACAAAGGGAAAAAATCATTGCAGGATTTGTAGGATGAGTGAACTAGTTCTGAAGATCCTCCCATATTTTTTGTGTATAGATAGTTATTATTATTATTAGGTAGTAACTTAGCGATAGATATACCCACATAATTATTGGAATGACCGACCTCAGTAGCTTGACCGATGAGGCGACGGACTTGTAACCTGGAGGTCGGTGATTCAAGTCCCGAGTTAAGCAAAGATTTAGTACGGCCAGTTTGAGTAGTTGTGGACATCATGAAAACGATTAACACAAATATGACAACTTTAACTATTTATCTTAAATATTATTATAATGGTAACAGTGAGAAAAATAATAATTATTAACTCTCAGATATAGGTAGGACGTTTGGTCTTCTTGACATTTTTTTCTACATCTTTTTAATTCGTTCAAAATTCGAAGATTTATAATAAATGGAACCGTACACCAAGACAAATATTTTTACACTTTTCTCACCATTGATCTGAAAAAAATTGATTTTCTGCTCATTACAATAGCGTAACCAAAACAGGAGCTACTGTTGCAAACAGAAAGGGAGAAAACTCTATGAATTTGAATATGAGGGAGAGAGAGAGATAGAAATAGAGAGAGACTCAGTGCATTTGAATATCAGAAATTTCAGTAACTAATTTTGCAAGAGAGAGAAGGAGAAAATATGATAGATATATGAATTTGAATATGAGGGAGAGAGAGAGACAGTCTCAATGCATTTGAAAATTTGAATATTCCAATTTGTAAATATAGAACAAGAATGGATTGATTCCCTTCACCTAAAATAATGATAAGTAGATAAAATAATGAATAATTGTAATAATAAAATTAATATTAATCTTGCAATTTGTCACTCTTATAAGTCTTATATACTTGAAGAAGGGGGGACACAGGGAGAGAGAGAGATAGCAGGGAGTGAGATGTTAGGGGAGAGCTAGAGAGAGAGACAGAGAGAGAGAGAGAGGAGATAGAGAGAGAGAGAGAGAGAGAGAGAGAGAGATTTGTCGACCGAAACGGTCGTATCACGGGAGAACGCCTCCCAGAAACTACAGTGTTTATATAACAGTAAATAGAGTTTGTATGTATATTATCTGATCGAAAAGCTAATCTTATGTACGGTATATAGATCACAAATAGAATCAACCCCCAAAGAATCCTCCAAAAAAATCCTCGTTGTAAACCACTTTCCCGTAGTATCCCTCACGTAGTATGCCTCCCCTCTATGGACGAGAAAGGACACAATACTTCCCATTTAGGCAGTGGCGTAGGAGGGGGGTTTTGGGAACAAACCCAACCCCCCCCCGGAAAGGTGGTCTACCTACGCCACTGCATTTAGGTGCTGGGTGAACACAAGCACACCAGAAGGTATCCTTTACGAACAACTGTAACAAAATTTATAGAATACAATTTTTGTCGGCCTTGGGGATCGAACCCGGGACCTTCTGCATAAATATACCTACACAACTACTACTTGCCACAATCATTCCTTTATGAAATCGATCAGCTATTCAGCATTAAACGCAAGTTTCACACCCCTTTGTACAAAACACAATAACAAAGGAATCATCATACAATTACAAATCCGCATTAAACATCAATAAAAAATAAAGCGGCCTGATACAAATGCTGAGCGGTGGCTGAAGAACATCTGTCTAAGTTTTGATCTGAATTTTCCGCCCTATTCATTAATACGTATAGATAGACAGGTTTTCCGTAGAAACATTCAAATCAGGGACGGATGGTAAAGAGAATACTATTAGGGGTGGTCTAAAAATATTACCAGAATATTTACAAGTATCAAAATCGTTTCAAGGGGTCAAACAGCTGCTGAACAGATAAAATCCAACTTATTTTATTTTTGGATTTTCTGTGGCGTAGAACTTTCATGTCGTTATATCACAACAGGGTTTGTTTTACCTTTCTATTCGTTGGAAACTCAAAAACCAGTTACTCAAATTACTCACCCACCTAGGGCTGGAATAGTCAGCATCACGAGAGTAAATAATAAATAGGTAATATTTTAATAGATACCATTGCTTGTGCTTGTATTGAGTCCAGGGAAGGACAATAAATTGCAAGCCTGACGAAAATATTATTTTAAAATTAATAATATACCCATTAGCGGATAAAACCGAGGTTCTGACGAAATACTTCTTGTAGCAACAGCCCCATCGCGCCAAATAAGCTAAGGTATGAGAGGTAAGTTGTCTCCTAAATAATGTATTGCAACAGCCCCAGCCAGCGGATGCTAGCTTGTCGCAACAGCCCCATCGCGCCAGATAAGATAAGGATAGAGGTGGAAGTTGAGTCCTATGAGTGACTTATTGCAACGGACCCAGCGGATACCAGCTTGTAGCAACAGCCCCATCGCGCCAGATAAGATAAGGTAAGAGGTGGAAGTTGTGTCCTATGGGTGACTTATTGCAACGGACCCAGCGGATACCAGCTTGTAGCAACAGCCCCATCGCGCCAGATAAGATAAGGTAAGAGGTGGAAGTTGTGTCCTATGAGTGACTTATTGCAACGGACCCAGCGGATACCAGCTTGTAGCAACAGCCCCATCGCGCTAGATAAGATAAGGTAAGAGGTGGAAGTTGTGTCCTATGAGTGACTTATTGCAACGGACCCAGCGGATACCAGCTTGTAGCAACAGCCCCATCCCGCTAGATAAGATAAGGATAGAGGGGGAAGTTGCCATCTGAGTGACTTATGACTCTGAGGTGTCTCTTATCTGTTGCCATGGACATTGGCATGTAGAGAATATAACAGGTATGTACAACTATATTTATAGGTATAAAGACATAATGTACATACTAACATGTTCGAATATTCTCAGAGAGTCATGGCAATGTAGATTATAAGAGGAATAGGGACTATGGGGCCTAGTTTCTAAAAAAAATTACGAGTGTTTCACAGCCTTTTTTTTTCGTAGGCATGAAACAGGAGCTACTGTAGACGCTTGTGGTCTGTGGTGTAGCTTGCACATCCCGTAGTATGAATCCCCCCCCCCCTGATGGGTGAGACACACACTGTAACGGAGTCATTTTCGTTTATATTTTATTTTTATTTTTTAGAAATGGTGTGTCTAGATAGTTTTCTAATCGACCTCAGTAGCTTGTGAATGGCGTGGACTTGTTATCGGAGGTCTGTGGTTCAAGTCCCAAGTTAAGCAAATATTTAGTAAGCTAGTTTGAGAAGTTGTGATAAATCACGTTTGTGATTTACACAAATATAATAACTTTTTAGTTTTCTACAATTCTACACGACATAGATAATTAGAAATTTCAACAGACTCCCAGCATGTAAGGAGCCCTGAGTAGATAAGGCTTTCAGTGTTTTAGTGTGTCAAAATTTATGACTATAGCATTTCTCCGGTGAGATTTAATACAATGCAATCTTTATGGCCAGAACTTACTTGTTATTACGAGTATATATGTATATAAATTATAATAATAATACACGTAAAATATTATAAATTTGGTGTTATCACAATAATTTACAATCCCATGCAATAGAGCGTTGCGCCACTCATGCATGGTATATTTCTTTAAAAAACGAAGTCACAGTGACCGAGTCGGTTGAGCGCTAGACTTGCATACAAGTTGACCTGGGTTCGAATCCTGGCATAGTTGGATATTTTCTGCTCAGTACTTAGTACGTTACAAGGGTTACAAGCCTTATCGATCAAGCTAATAATTAGATCGATTAGGTCGGTTTTAAGACTTTTCATATATTGATGATTTTTGGTATCTTCAAGAAAATTGAAGAAAACAAATTTATATAGATATGCAATTATGCATACATTAAATACTAATAAAACAACATAAAAGAATCGTCCCATTCAAGAGATCCCTCTTATAAAATAATATTATAGTTGTCAAAATTTATGTCGAAATAACAATATCAAATTTTAAATTTTAACGCACATTTCGAATTTTCAATTCTCACATTTCCATACCTACTGAATGACTGAAATCCCTGTGTACTGACCCCTCCTTTTTCGACAAGCAAGAGCATTAAAAGTTATATGTTCCAAATGGAAGACTCAAATTTAGTGTTCCAAATCCTGCAAAATATTTCGAATAACCCCCCTCACGAAAGTTTTCTGGCCAGTGGTCAAAGTTGATCCCCTGGTCCGGCGCTTAGGCATGAACAAGAGCTATTTTTATAGCTTTTTAGTTTCGACAGATTATGGGTCAAGAAAATTTTCAATTTCTTAAATGTGCTCGAGAGAGAAATGATCAAAAGTTTTGAGGGATTAAAAATGCTTTTACGTCGTATACAGGGTGTTCCACTGGACGCCGCGCAGGCGGATAATACGGGGTGGTAGAGTTGTGAATCATGTCATGGGCCAAATGATAAAACAGGATTTTTTTAAAAAAATATTTTTATTTAAAAAAAAATATATATTATTTTTTTAAAGTGCAATACAAAACATTTGTATGTCAATTACAATGGAATTTGACATTCACCCAATAACATTATAATAAACAGTTGTGTATCATATTGTGTTGGATTATATTGTATCTAGGGAATTGTTAATCCAAGCAACTATCAGTTAACAGCTCACATAAATGGGCTGTGATTGGTTGAAATTTCCACCAGAGGGCGTGGTAAGGGATAGTGTAGGATTAGTTAATCTCTATATATAAAACAGAAAAAAGGACTACCTACCTACCTACCTATGTTTGTTTGTTTGTTTGTTTGTTTGTTTGTCCGGAGTTGTTTAGCCAAAACGGTAAGAGATAGCGAAAAATGTCTCAGAATTGACCCCCCCAAAACCATTATCGCTTTGTCCAGAAAAATTATAAAAAGTTCAAAAAGGCATTGCTGTCCAGCAGTACGGCCATGCCTTAGTAAATTTGAAATTTAGTCCCGTTGCAAAGCACGGGCAAACGGCTAGTCTAATCCTATTTCATAATTAGGGTCTTGGTAGGTATAAATTAATCTAATAGTTATTTCGTTTAATAAGTGAGATAATTATAATATCGCCTTATTTATACTATGTATTGTATACTGCCCATTGAAATTAGGACAAATGAATCCCATTACCTATTCTAGAATCTAGAAGTACCAAACTGGAGAATTAATTGTCACAACCCTGCTGGGTTTCAAACCCGGGACCTTTGTATTACCAGACCGATGACTTGACCACTAAGCCACCGGAAATGACTATTTATAAAAATAATAAAAAAAAAATACAAATTAAAAGGCTCGTATACGGAGTCCATTTCCAAAGTCTAAGCTCCTTTCATGTCCAATTTGTCCATTCTGGTAGGTATTATACTAATATTATTAGCTCAATGGTTTTCTTTCATTTCAATGGTTTTCTTTCATTAAGCGCGCAATTAGCTTGTCGATAATCGAAAGGTCCTAGGTTGGTGTATAGGAATTGAATTGAAACGAACGAATGAGTACGGAAAGAATAGTCGATTTTTATTGAGAATGATGTGAACAACTAGAAACGGTATTAAATAAATTTATTGGAAAGATCGAATGCACTTTGGGCACTCGATGCAGAAGCTTTTATAGGAAAAGTTGAAAATTCGCTGGCCGAAACTTTTCATTCGTGAACTCCGTTCACGACATTACCAGCGGGCAATAAAAAACAACAAAAAAATTGAATCGAGTGCTCAAAAAAATGCACAAAAAAAAAACATTGATAAATTCTGAAATATTGAGTACAATTAAATAAGTAGGTACATAACATAAACATGATAGATTCATATGTGCACAAAAAAAGCATAACAAAATAACATCGATAAATTCTTAAATATTAAGTACAATTAAATAAGTAGGTACATAACATAAACATGATAGATTCATATAAACCAAGCCCAATAAAAAATAACAATAAGGTCCTGGCATGTATCAGCAGATATTTAAATTTCTTAAAACCCATTTTCAAATGGAAATAACCAGCTTACAGGTCGAGTGACAATATGTCCTAAAGAGTTTCGAACATCAACGTATCGAATCCTCTTATCTCTCCCCTCATGAAGTTTCACAACTACCCCGTAAGGCCAGTTTGTTCTCTTTTGCTTTACCTGGCGGATGAGTACCACATCTCCTAGGCAAGGTGAGAACTTGCTACATTTTTTACCTTTAAAGTTAATGTCGTTTCTTTCTCGGAGATAATTAATGTACTGTGACCTCCACTTAGACCAGAACATATCGAGGTATTTGTTACCCTTCTTCCATTCTTTCAGAAGAACATTAAAAGATGTATCATATTTTTTCTCTCTACAAGCAGAAGCATCCGGAAGCAGACCATCATGTTTTATTCCCAGGAAACAGTTTGGAGTCAGAATCATATCTTCTTCTCCAAAGTATCCTAGAGGTCTAGAGTTGATAGTCTGTTCTATTTCAGTCATCAATGTTTCTAACTGTCTGTTAGTCAGTGTCAGTTTTCCTAGTGTCTTACGTAGGCATTGTTTTGTGATACCTATTAATCGTTCATAACAGCCACCTGCCCACGGACTTAAACTAGGAGTGAACTTATATTGAATTTTATGTTCATTAAGCAAGTTGTGTAAGTTATTAGAGTCGTAAATAGCGTACATTGTCTTTTTGAACAAATGAAATTGTGTCGCATTGTCGGAAAGTATCTCCTGGCATCCTCCACGTCTGGCAATAAATCTACGGAATGCCAGGAGTAAGTCGGTTGTGTTTTGAGAGTCAGTAAGTTCAAAATGAACTGCCCTAACAGTCAAACAAGTAAAAATAATGCACCAAATCTTACGTGTTTTATTCCCCTCTTTCACATACAGAGGGCCAAAATAATCAATTCCAGTATAAGTAAAAGCTACGTTTTTATTTAATCGATATGCGGGATAACTAGAAAATTCAGGAGTCTGGTAAGGATTAACTCGGAATTTGGTACAAGTAGGACATTTGTGCAAGATACTTTTTACCTCAGTTCTACCACTAGGTATCCAGTATTCTAACCTAAGTTGAGATAAAGTTTGGTTCGTACCAAGATGATAAACTTTTTTGTGTATATCGAGAGTAATAATTTTTGTCAAGTGATCTTTACGCGGAAGCAGAATCGGGAAAATATGTTTACCATCGATTTGAAGTTCTAGAAATCTACCTTTACAAACCAGAAGTCCGTCAACTAATTCTAAACACAAATTAACTGCTAGAGAATTCTTTTTGTTTTGTTTTAAAGAATTAAAAGTATCAGAAAAATATTTCTCTTGTAGGTATTTTAACCATTTTTGTTTACTATGAGCAAATTCGTCGGAAGTAATAGGACCACGAGCATTTATGTTACGCTTAGTAAGAACTGATACAGCCTTTAAAACATAGGCGGTAACATTAACCAATTTATTGAAAGATTGAAATTTGTTTTCATCAATAGGTACCGGTTTTGTGACGGGGATTATATTTACAACAGTTGTTATAAGTTCTACATCATTTTCTTCTTCCGGCCAACTATCTAAATTATAATGAGGCCAACATTCGAATGGCTGGTTAAGCCAACGGGGTCCATTCCACCACATGGAATTATTTTTAAGAATTTCAGCGCTTTGCGATCGACAAGCAATATCCGCGGGATTTGAATCGGTAGGTACGTATTTGAAATTTAATTGCATTGTATTCGTACGAATTTCTTTCACACGATTTTGTACAAATGTCGGTAGTACTTTTTTAGAGTTTACCCAGTGCAAGACGCATTGATTATCACACCAAAGGTACGATTTAGCTATTTTTATGCCTAATGATTTCTTAACAAATTCCATACTACGATAAGTAATTAGCATACCTAGGAGCTCACATCTCGGCAGTGAAACTTCTTTTATCGGACAAAGACGTACTTTCGAAAAAACTAATTTTGTATCTGTTTTTGAATTTGATTGACACCTCAAATATACAACTGCTGAATAAGCTTTTTGACACGCGTCAGAAAAAACCATGTAACTCATATACAGTTTCATTATTAATTTCAGTCAGTACGCGAGGTAACCTATAAGTAGGTATGAGTTTGATGTCATTTAATACCTTATTGAAAGTACTTTTTTCCTCACTGCCTAGCTCTACGTCCCAATCTTTACTAAGTTTCCAAGACTCTTGTATAAGTAATTTTAAAGGTACAAGGGCTGGACTCCACAGACCCATGACGTCATAAATTGAACCATAGAAACTTAGTAAAATGCGTTTAGTAATTATGTTATTAGGATATTTAAATGTGTCTCTTACATAAATCATGTCAGTCTCAATGTTCCATTCGATACCTAGTACCTTCTGTACAAGTGAGTCACTTTTTATGTCAGGAGGTAGATAGTCATAATCAGTACCAACATAATTAGTTGACCATGAACGTAAATTCATAGAAGCTTCGGAAAATATTTCCCGAGATCTCTGTATAAATTCCACTACGTCACAACCATTGTTCAGTGTAGTAACTAAATTGTCAACGTAAATGTCGCGAGATAGTAATTCTACGTACCTATCTTTGTCGTACTTTGCAAGATGTGTATCTAAAACACCGGCAAGTAAGAATGGAGAGGAAACTACTCCGAAAGGTATACGGCAATGTCGATAAACAACTAAATTCTCATATGAAAGAGGTAGGTCAGGATTTTTTAGAAATAAAATTCTGGTGAAGTCGCGATCTTCTATTTGTAAACCTACGTTGAGAAATGCCTTCTCTATGTCAGCGATAAGTCCATATTTATTTAGTCGAAAGCGTAATAACATACCACATAGATTTTCTAATAAAACAGGTCCACGGTAGAGTAAGTCATTTAAACTTGGTTTCTTTCTATCCTGTCTGGCAGATGCGTCCATCACAAACCGAATTTTCGTTGTTGTCTGAGGGTCGGTTTTCACGACTGCGTGAAACGGTAGGTAATGGCAATTTTCAGTAGGTTCGTTTTCTATTTGTTCAAGAACACCAGTTTTTAACTGTTCGTCAAAGGTTTTTTTACAAGCTTGAAGTACACCGTCAGTCTTATGGCGTTTGATAACTGAACTTAGTCTACCGTAAGCTAAACCGAAATTAGTTTGTACGTCACGTGAGTCATCTTTCCATGGAAATTGAACAAAATACCTATCTTCCTCGAACTTAACCTTTCGTTGAAAATCTACCAGAGCTTTGTCGTCATCATTTTGGTATGGGCAGTCACGTATAGCTAATGTGTCAAGATCCCAAAAGCTACGTAAGTCTTGTAAATGCTGTGCGGGTTCATCTACTTGAATAAATAATGAAGTGTCAGAGTCAAGAGAAGTGTCACAGTCCGATGCGTACGCAAGTTTACCACTTATCAGATATCCAAAAACCGAATTTAATAAGTATAGGTTTTCTAGTACCTGTACTTTCTCACCTAACAGGAATTGGGTATAATAATCATTACCAATCAGTAAGTCAAATTCTTGGTCATCACCGGAGTAATGATTTATGTCTGCTAGAGTGTAGGTTTCGCCGATCCTTTTCAATAGGTCCAAGTCGTCACCTGACTGTCGCATACGTCCCACTAAAGTCGGTACAACGCTAACATCGATATTGTATGAGTTGCCGTCCTTGTCGTATAACATGATGGTCGCTCCGTGTACTGTCATGCTCTTGGGGTGTTTTTCAGTGAAAGTAAAGACGTTAACATTTTTAGAATATTTATTTTTGATACCTAACCTGTCGAAAAGTCTCTGAGTTATGTAACTTGCCGTGGCACCACTATCCAAAATGGCTCTAATCATACATCCCGTTTTTGTCACAGGATTTAATATATAGATACTTGCTGTCTGTAGGAAAACTTTAGACTTTACATTATTGTACAGATTTGTTTCGCTACCATCATTACTACTTAATAATTTCGAATCAGAATAGGAGACTGAAACACACTGATTGGAATTTGATTTTCCGGCAGTTTTATGACCAGTTACATTTTTAAACTGAAATTGCTTAGGACAAATAGCACTGTTATGATGGCCTCTCTGTTGGCAGTATCTACACCTGAAATGTTTCTTGGTACAATGTGAAAACAAATGTTTATCAGAGAGACATAAGAAACAACACCCTGACATACGTTCACGCCTATCTTCATAAGTTGAATATTTGTCACAGTCATAACTTTTGTGATCGATACTTTTGCAAAAAACACAGTGTTGTGTATACTGTTTTACGTTATTGTTATCGTTTGAGTGAGACACTAAAGTAGAGGATGTAAAGATATTGGGTTTTTTATCCTTACCATAATGATATAACTTGCCATTATTAGGACCATGATAATTATTAGGACCATTATAACTACGGTAATCCTTGCGTTTATGTGAAAAATCAGAATCAATTTCGTTTTTTAAAGAGGATAAAGTTCTATGCATGATTAAATCGCTATTCATAATGTCACGAATATTTCTTATTGTCATTGTTACGCCATGATTATTTACCAATTTTTCTTGAAGTTTAGGTGACAATTTTTGAAACGTATTGTTAATTAAAATAGGATTTTCCAAGTTACAGTTTTGATTTTCAAGCAATTTAAAACGAATCTCAAGTTCTAGGTAGAAGTTATGCATATCTGAAATTTTATCTGATTCTGGTTTTAAATTTGTAATTTCGTTATAAATCCTAACGGTCGTTATCTGAGGTATATCATAGTGCTCCCTTAGAATTTGAATAGCCACATGATAATTACTGTCGGTGAGACGAACAGAAGTCAGCAATTTTGCTGCTTTTCCTGACAAAATTGATTTCAAATATGTAAGCTTTTGAATATTACTTAAATCATTTCTACCATGAATGGTACAGTTAAAAATGTCCCAGAATTCTTGAAACTCTTGTAAATTATAGCCTGAGAAAGTTTTTAAATTTATTTTTGGTAAATTACCTAGCTGTCCTACTCCTACACTTCCTTCGGGTTTAGAAAGGATTACAACCTGATTAGGATTCAATGCAGCTCGAATTTCTGAAGGACGATCACAGGCGGCCGACGGACGATTACAGGTGGGCGACGGACGATCATAGGTGGGCGACGGACGATCATAGGTGGGCGACGGACGATCATAGGTGGGCGACGGACGATCATAGGTGGGCGACGGACGATCATAGGTGGGCGACGGACGATCATAGGTGGGCGACGGATGATCATGGACGAGTGACGGACGATCATAGGCGGGCGACGGACGATCATAGGTGGGCGAAGGATGATCCGAGGTGGGCGAAGGACGATCAGTGGTGGGCGACGGGCGATCATAGGCGGGCGAAGGATGATCAGAGGAGGGCGAAGGACGATCAGAGGTGGGCGACGGACGATCAGAGGTGGGCGAAGGACGATCAGAGGTGGGCGAAGGACGATCAGAGGTGGGCGACGGGCGATCAAGGTGGTGTAGTGGCTCAGGTGATGAATGACGACTCTGGAACGGTGATCCGTCGCAACTCTCAACAGTGTGTAACGACGAATCATCATTTGGACACCGGAAACTTGGGGCTGCAATCGTCAACTGCTGGAACATGATGATACTCTTTAAGTCAACTTCTTTCTTCGCATTGATTTGAAACTCCTTCAGCTTGAATTCCAATTCCTCTTTCTGCAATCGGAATTCACGCTCCTCGTGACGGTCTATGAGAAGTTGTTCTTTTTCTTCTCGTTTCTCGTACTGCTCGATGGATGCATTGAGATTCGAAATAAGCTGTTTGAGTGAAATGCTGTCTTCCAAATCGATATCCTTTACATATATTTTAAAGGTATCCTCGTCTGGGGCGGCTTCTTCTAGGGCCTCTAGCTTATGTTCGAATTCGGTTATGGATTTTTCAGCTGCTTGGACATGCGATTTTAATTGAAAGACGTTGTTAGCAGATATTTCTGTCTTCAATAACTCTCCTAATTCTTTCTTCTGCAGGTTTAACTGTATTATGGCTTGTTTATAAGACCTCTTTATAGACATCGGTACTGCCATCTTGCTGGCAGACCAACCCAGGAACCACGGACTCTGCTACCATAAAAAACTTGTGTCGATAATCGAAAGGTCCTAGGTTGGTGTATAGGAATTGAATTGAAACGAACGAATGAGTACGGAAAGAATAGTCGATTTTTATTGAGAATGATGTGAACAACTAGAAACGGTATTAAATAAATTTATTGGAAAGATCGAATGCACTTTGGGCACTCGATGCAGAAGCTTTTATAGGAAAAGTTGAAAATTCGCTGGCCGAAACTTTTCATTCGTGAACTCCGTTCACGACATAGCTCAATGGTTAGGCACTCGCTTGTCATGCGAAATGTCCCGAGTTCGATCCCCCATGCCGACAAAAAATTGTATTCTTAATTTGGTTAAAATTGTTTGTAAGGGATACCTTCCAGTGCGCTCGTGTTGACCAAGCAACTAAATGGGAAGTATTGTGTCACTTCTCGCTCGTCAGAGGGGAGAACTACGGGATGGGTAGGCTACAACACAGACCACAAGCGTCTACACTACAGTAGCTCCTGTTTCACGGCTACGAAATAAAAAAGGCTGTGAAACACTCATCTTTTTTTGATCTCATCATCTTTTGTGGAACACACATCTCATCTTATAAAAAGTAAAAAAAATAGTAATTAAAATCACTAAATGATGGTTCAACAATGCATTGTGTAACTATTCAGATAATTCAGATACTTTAGGGAGGTAGGCACATTTCATCTATAAATTTGATACTTATTTCTCTCCATATCTCTATAGGGCAAACAAACACTATTTTGTGACATTAATCAGAACCATGAGTGCGTGAGTCACGATTAAATTTACAGTCAAATGATTCATAAACTGAAAATCATTGCTTTCGAGTGTGAATCACTTAATATCATTGTAAAATCAAGTAAAAAAAAAGATAACGCATTTGTAAGAACCTGCTCTAGCTTGAGGCCAAAAATTACGGCTTTTCGATAGTGAATCATTATTGATATCATTCACAAGTAAACGAAAAATAAAATTACTTCGTGATGCTGGCATTTCGGCCCCACCCAGGCTGGGTGAGGTCAATGTGGCTAGCAGATTTGTGAGTTTCTTGCGAATGGATGGTAATACTGGATGGTAATGGTAATACCCCCGTCGCGATATGACCATGCACTTGAAAGCGAAGTTAAACCCCTCACCCCCAAATTAAAGGAAAAAATATAAGAAAATCACTTCTCGCCCAACAGAAGGGAGGCATACGACGGGATGGGCAAGCTGCACCACACAACACAAGCGCCTGCTAAAATTGCTGCTGTTTCATGGCTATACGAAAAAAAGGCTGTGAAATAATCATCTTGAAAACAATACTTTCTACACCTTTCAGGTAATAGAAAGTAAAAAAACAAGACTTTCTATACCTTTCAGGTAATAGAAAGTAAAAAAACAATATTTCTATACCTTTCAGGTAATATAATGTAAAAAAAACAATACTTTCTATACCTTTCAGGCAATAGAAAGTATAAAAACAATACTATCTATACCTTTCAGGCAATAGAAAATAAAAAAACAATACTTTCTATACCTTTCAGGTAATAGAAAATAAAAAACAATACTTTCTATACCTTCTTCTTCTTCTTCTACTCTGTCTTATCCCGCTCAAGCAGGGTCGACGTTGTTCAACCTCATGGTTGAGTTTGATTGGTTTTGGCACATTTTTTACGGCTGGATGCCCTTCCTAACGCCAACGATTCTATTTGATTTAACGTCCTGGATTAGGACGATGGTTTTACCCTCCATTCGCTGGGAATCGTACCAGCTACCCACATTAACCTCACCCAGCCTGGGTAGGGCCGGAAATGGCAGCCTCACGTGTTTGGATGGAACAGAATTTTCTTCGAAAAGTCTGCCCCAGCCGGGAGTTGAACTCGGGAACTCTGGACTACGGGCAGTAGTCACAACCATTACGCCATGGAGGCTGCCAATACTTTCTATACCTTCAGGTAATAGAAAATAAAAGAACAATACTTTCTATACCTATCAGGCAATAGAAAATAGAAAACAATACTTTCTATACCTATCAGGCAATAGAAAATAGAAAACAATACTTTCTATACCTATCAGGCAATAGAAAATAAAAAAAAACAATACTTTCTATACCTATCAGGCAATAGAAAATAGAAAACAATACTTTCTATACCTATCAGGCAATAGAAAATAGAAAACAATACTTTCTATACCTATCAGGCAATAGAAAATAAAAAAAAACAATACTTTCTATACCTATCAGGCAATAGAAAATAAAAAAAAAACAATACTTTCTATACCTATCAGGCAATAGAAAATAAAAAAAAACAATACTTTCTATACCTTTCAGGTAATAGAAAATAAAAAAAACGATGCTTTCTATACCTATCAGGAAATAGAAGGTAGAAAAAAATATAAAATTTGGTGTCTCAGTCACCGACAGTTAGTCAGTTAGTTTTACAGTTCTCAAGTATTCCGCTCTCTGCGTCACACTTCCTCTCTCAAGCTATGGCGGTGGATGGACTCCATTTTTTTTAACTATATTTTTTAGTACATAGGTACATCTAATGATACATACCTAATTTATGTACTTAATTGTATACATGAGAAGGCATAGTTTCTGTTCCACTGATAAAAAAACGTCATGTCCAACCTGATAACGCCGGCGACGCAATAACATTCTTGGCATGACGGAAATTTATGGGGTACCTACATAAAAAATTCCATAAAAAATATTGTTATCATAAAAAATAATATATAAGAAAATTATAATATATTAATTTATTCATGTACATCTAATACAACTTCTCATTTTTCTATTTATACTGACTGATAATTATATTATGATTTGATAATTATCATGAAATACCTACCTACCAACATTATACCATCATAAAAATTCTCAAAAAACAAATTTAACTAAAATGAGTGTAGCCCAGCGCAGCGTCCATGACTCGTTGAATGTACCAGTTCTCGTAGGATTACCGAAATTAAGCAACGTCTGGCGAAGTGAAGAATTCGTGATGCTGGCATTCCGGCCCAAATCAGGCTGGGTAAACTTATTGTGGGTAGCAGGTTTGTGAGTTTCCTGTGAACGGAGGATAACAGGTAACACCCCCATCGTGATATGACCGTGCAGTTAAGAGCGCTGAGCGACGTTAAACCCTAACAGTGTAATTATCAGATTTAGTTATCACGTTAGCCACAATCTCTTTTGGGACTTTCTCTAATCATTGATTTTTTTCTTAGTACATCTTTGTATTCCTTAATATATAAATCAGTTTATTCAGAATCAAAGAAAATTGTATATTCCGGTACCTTATCAGAATGTCCAATGGAATTCCAGTAAAAGACAAGTTAGGTAAAACACTGATTACGTGATCTAGTAAGTATGAGTACCGAGTAGGTACCAACGTAACATAAGGTTTGATTATGATGAACTTGGTATTCTGTTCGGTAGCTCAGTGGTAAAGGCGGCACTCTGAATCCAAAGATTCCAGGGGTCGTGGGTTCGAAACCCAGCTAGGACATTACATGTTATCTTCCCATTTGGGATTTTTACTACATAATAATATGTCTTTGGGCATAATAATATGGAATGATGCGACTTTAATAGTCCTAATCGAGCAGTATAATAAAGGCGATATTATTATTATTGCAACTCGTATAACGTAAAACGACTTTATGATCAGACGTCTTTACACGTGAGTTTCTATAGTGATTATTTGAGCGATTAGCGATTAGCTCAGTGGTTAAGCACTCGCTTGCCATGCGGGAGATCCCGGGTTCGATACCCCGTACCGATAAAAATTGTATTCTTAATTTGGTTACAGTTGTTTGTAAGGGATACCTTCCGGTGCGCTCGTGTTGACCCAGCACCTAATTGGGAAGTATTGTGTCACTTCTCGCCCATCAGAGGGGAAGCATACTACGGGATGGGCAAGCTACAACACAGACCACAAGCGTCTACAGTATAGCTACTGTTTCGTGGCTACGAAATAAACAAAGGCTGTGAAGCACTCATCTTTAAAAAAAAAAAAAAAAAAAAAAAAAAAAAGTACTGCCGGTTTCTGCCTGACCAGCACTATTATTAGGTCACATCATCCCAGCAGTATCACAACTACTCCAAATCGCTGTACTACATCTACGCTGAAACCGGTACTTGAACCGCCGACCTCCAGGTTACAGGTCCGCCGCCTTATCGATTATCGATCAAGCTAATGGTCCTTGTTTAAAACATTGCAACATTTTTCCTCTTACAAATCCAATCTTCGAATCAATTAATTTAATGGAGGTCTCAATACTTTTCCTCATCCCTGTAATGTACAATGGCTACAGCAATACTTACAAAGGAAAATGAAAGTCACAAGACTTTTCCTCCCCCCTGTGGCGTATAGGTACGGCAAATACTTACAAAATAAAAGTCCCAAGACTTTTCCTGCCCCCTGTGGCGTATAGGTACAACAATACAAGATAAATATCTTGCAAACATTTGTATATAGTTGACATTGTATAGTTATTGTTTTACATCATGAACTTTTATCATGTTTGTTGTTCTAATTTTAAACTCATTATTCTTTATTATTATTTCTTGTTTCATTCTAGTCCCTTTCTTAAAAAATTTGCTGTGATAATTTTGACTTTTGAATTTTTCAATTACTTGTAAGCTTTTATTTTACTGTTTATACTTGTCTATTAATTGTAACTATGTATAAAGGGCTTGACCCGTAATTATACGTCCGTTCTGCGGATTATTATTATTATTATTATTATAATACTTACAAAATAAAAGTTGCAAGACTTTTCCTTCCCCCTGTGGCGTATAGGTACAGCGTCACAAAGGGATGGAGCAATATGATTTGTTTACAAAACAAAGCATCAGACAACTGTCAGTGGAGAAGCAAGGGTTTTCAGAACAAAGGGGTTGAGATGGACCAGGGGGTTAATTAACTCACGAGGAGACGTTACAGGGTGAGGCACCTTGAGGTTCCAAAGAGGTTAGAATTTAGAGATTCTTCAAATAAGTGAGGTATTTAACATTTTTTGATTTTTCAAGTTTTCCAACAAAAAAAAAAAATATGAATTCATCTTAATTCTGTCGAGGCAACTAATTAGAAGAAATATTAACTAGGTATTCGAAATGCTATTGATTTCCAATGAATTAATGAAAATCGAGTTATGCTTTCAACGAAATGTGTTTTTCAGCGATTTTACTACCGATGAATTTCTAATATTATAGCGATCGGAAGTATATTTTGTTTTGTTTTTTTTTTTTCTCAGTGTAATGTTAGGTAGGTAGGTACTATATTGGAAAATAATTAATAATTTTACAATATATACCTATAAGTATTAAGTAACATTAAAATGAATGTTGGGTTTAAATCACACGATTCAATTTTGAGATTCTGGTACAACTTGAATTTCCAATAACACTGGAGATAGGGACCAACGGAAATGCAGACTACCTAAGTCATTGAGGATACATCGGTATCTAATTTCAAGAAATTTAAAGGCCTCATTATTCTCATTAATAACTGATACCAAATGCTTGACCCATCCATGATTAAAGTGGCGCCATAATACTTTCAAAGTTTTGGTGTCAGATAATTTTCTTTTGTTTTTCTTTGTGACCACAAAAGTAAAAGTTAGAGTAAGTTTAATGACATTAGTATAAGTTAAAATAGTACAAGTATCACATGAAGGGAATCAAAGAATTCGGCCACAGTTTACTAAGGTAGAATTATGTTTCTATAAGAATGTCCAATATTTAGTCTCGTTGTGATGGTTTTCTTGAAATTTAGACTTATAGAACGAAATTGAAAGTAACATTAATAATAATACTCTTTAATTGAAGGTAATCACCAGGCGAGGTTAATGTTCAAAGCATTTTCTACCACCTAACCTTCAGATTATTATTATTACGTGGTCACACACTCAAATGAATGAGGAAAAAATAGCGCGTTCACCACTTGACTACAAGTGCACGGTTTCACATTCTATGTTTTTAATTTCCATCTTTCTCATGCACCAAATGAACCTGTTCAAAATGTTTTAGGTATATATCTTTTGTTCCGATCTAAATGAAAAATAATGTGGATACTTTCATGAATTCGTATTTTTTTCACCAATAAAACTGGATAAGCCACATGAAAACGCAGCGTAGAAACTCGAACATGTGAACCACCCTGTAAGCTCTTCAGACAATCGCGCGCGCGAATACGTTTCCCCGGAATTTATCCAGCACCCCCTCACCCCAGCCTATCCCTTCCCCACCACAATCAATCTGTTCGCTTTAATTGATTCCCACGCATTCGCAAATCCCAACGGACAAAGGTAGAGCATGCCTGTTTCTGTAAAGAGAACGAGTCCGTGAATGTTATTTGTTAATCAGAGATGCAGAAGCAGCAGAAGCCTTCGTTGCATCAATTCATCAATCTGTGTAATGCTGACGAAGCTGATGGGCTGAATATGCTGAGAGCAAACAGGGGCTCCTCCGTCCCTGGAGATATACGATCAGACGATGCGTTCCCCAAAGTTCTGTTTCAAGTGCTCTCTTGTACGCCGTCTTTGTTCTCCAAAGTTCCTAATTAAAAGTTTTCCTTTTGATGTTTCGTCTGCATTATGTTCAGAAATCTCGCTGTTCAGAATGGACGAACTCGAGTTCTAAATCATTAAACTATTATCCAATCAGGCGCTGGAACGACACTAGAGAGTGGGTCGTTTGAGCCGTCGCGTCGTTCAACTCTACGTTCAACACAAGGACAATACTTACAGATAACCACGAGTAGTAACATGGAAGACTTCATAAAATTGCCTGTGATGCCCCAGAGGGCTCACAAACACTGTCAAACATCTATTGACCATTCCAGTAGAAACACATACGATCTCAATCTCAATTTACTACAAATTCAATCAATTCGCCTAAATAGTCGACACCGGTTATCTCCTGTGTACCTAGGCGCGCCACACTGTCTAGAGCTGAAATATTCGAAGGTGTTTTCCGCGATCGGCACTCGACATACCTGTCATACAGAAATTATCAAAAATCAAATAAATAAAGGTGGGTTCAGGGGCTGATGTCAATAGAAAAGCGAAATGCTATCTGTCGCGATGATTACCGTCAGTGTTTGTCTACTGAGGTGCACCGAATTAGATTTGGAAACTCTGCGGATGAGTGTCAGGGCACGCGAGCTCAAAGTGGTGAAACTCCAATCTGAAGTGCGGAGGTAAACAAAAGGCAAAACCACGATAAATTCAGTCGTACGGGCTGATGTAGAATATCTATCTGTAATAATTGGAGTAAATCATAGTCAATGAAGTCGTTTAAGTATGTATGAAAGGGATTGTGAATACACCAAGACACTCAGTCGTAAGTGCGTAAATGAACTAATCGATGTTTGAAGTGGATATTGAGACCTGAGGTATAAAGCAAATATTTATTTCTTAGATTGTCTTAATCTGCCAAACCCTACCCCTGAATATAGCAATAGAAATAATGAGTGCTTATTTACCCATGACCAACATGCAGTTTTAAGAACCCATATTATCTTCAGTCACTGTTGAAAATCAATCATAGAACTTAAGATGAGCAAATTTTTCATCAGAAAGAGATTCTACACAATGCCTTCATGCTCCAGACATCTTAGGATAGCTTAGGATAGTTAGAAAAAAATTTACCAAAGATTTCTATTAACAAAATAATAATAATCTAATGAAGATAAGCATTCTCGAGGTACAGGTTGGTGCTCTCTGGTTGGTACATATTAGTGATCTCTACGTAAATGTGTACCTGGAAACCAATGACGAATTCCCAAATTTTGTCAGAAGACATAAGACTTTCCAAAGAATTGATAAAATCAATGAGAGCAAATGTCAATGAACCCATGTTCTTTGTTTACCTTCGACATTATCAAAATACGGTCCATTCTAATTATTACACTCATTGTTGCCACCTGTGTTCTTGTTGCACAAAATGAAAGAAGACACCAAACAAGCAAACACAGTCGTGGTAGCAATGGACCAAATAAACAGAGAGATCAGAGCAGCAGCGATGAGAGTCCTCATTAGAAAATTGACACTGTTGTAAATGTTTGTTTGGTTGTTGACTACAGGGATGGCAGAGTTGCTTTCCACGGCATTGTTCAAACTTTACAGCTTGTTCTTACATTTTTGATGCTATCGATGTGTATAACATGACCGACCTCAGTAGCATGATTGATAAGGTGGAGGACTCGTAACCTCGAGGTCGGTGGTTTGAGTCCCGGTTTAAGCGTAGATTTAGTAAGCGAGTTAGAGTAGTTGTGATATCACGTAGGTGATTTTTGTTTTGTATAAAAGAAAACAGATGAATATAAGAAAGAAAGAAAAAAAAAACAGGAAAAATCTTTGCTACTCATGGAAAGAAAAAAATAAACTTTCAAAATACCGTATTTTTGGAACAAATTCTCACTTTTCTCTTTCGACTGACTGACTGTTTCCAAGGTGAAATCCACGCCTTGTGTCTGTTGGTTGCCAAATGCAAAATCAATATTTCCTCAAGAATTATTCCATCAAAACAAATCATCAGCACACCACACTTGGGTGTACGTTTTTCATTACTTGGATTCAAATATTGATTTAATTTTCGAGCAATGTTTCAGTCCACGTGTCTTCAGTTGGAATATTGTGTTGCTAAGGCTGCTGATAATCATCACATGAGTGCCATGACCATCACTATAAGAATAATGAATTGTAAAGTATTATACCCCTTTCACTAGAGAAAAAAGACAGTATTACTTCAGTGATATTTATGCATAGGTATTTCGAAGTTATGATTATGATATTTTTAATTATTACCTTATTACCTTGATCTCATAGGTAATCAATATTAATTAAATTGGCCTGTTATGTATTTATTCTCAACTTCAATGCTTCCCCATCTAAACTGTAGGTATTTTAGGAAAAAAAATAACAACCTTTGATTTATATCATTTTTGTCTTCCATGACAACTAGTATAGTACTGTTGGCAGTCATACTGATTATTATACTAATGACGAGTATTGCTAGTTCAGTGTGTGTACTGTACACATACCTGCACATGTTAATTAAAACAAAATGGCCGCGTTCTGGCACTCTCCGACGTCATCAATACAAGACCTGGGCCAGATGTACCTACATGCACACAATCATAATGAAAAATTATAATGTATAGATCCATCCTTATAGGAGTTGAGCAAAATGTACAAATGAACATACAATTTTATACTTGATTGCATTGTATGTACTTGGGTCAATACTATAATATTATGTTGTTGATTCAAATGTACAAGAATATTTTTACCCCTATTATGACTAATAACAGTTTATTTGTTGTCTTCAATACTCTGGCCAGATGGATAATTTTTATAGTTATAACGTATGGAGGGGTATTTATTTCGTTGAGAGGTCTTACTGCTCTTGCCTCTTTATGCATACAAGACAAGTAGAAAGTTAATTACCTACCTAATTTCTCTTCGTTAAACCTATTCCAGAACTTTTATAACGTTTTTTTTTTTGGCATTGGTTGGCAAGGCCATTCCATACAGCCATCATAAAATTTTATTTTATTATTTTACATTTTACTTTATAACGTTAGTGTATGAGTTGTTTTATGTATGAAAGTATGTGGTTCCATGTACATTGTACATAGTTTATATTCCTTGTATTTCAATAATGAAACATTTCCTCGATTTTCCTACGCAGAGGAAGTGTCCCTCTGATGCTCGAGTTGTTGCCCCTTTGGATCGCCTGTGATATTTTTGGATCGAGAACTGATGCGATCGAGAATCGCCAGAAAAAAATGCAAACGTGTTAGCGTAATGGGACTCCCTGTGTCGAGTGACAGTCTAAATAAAACTACTTACTAATAACGAGAGCAGTAGTACTACCATTTTTTTACCATAAATATATTAATTTTATCATAGTTCACATATACATGTGTCCTTGTTTTACTAGAGTAATATAAGAGAGATAGTATTTGAATGAATTTAAATGGTACCATTACATGGTTTCTAGCACAGAGAACTTTCGAGTAAAGATAATTGTATGTATTTTCATGTAGGCAATCTCAACTTTTTTGTTTTTTTTTTTTTAAGTGATTGCCCTTTCGTTTTCAATTCAGTTAAAACTTCTCTGATTGATCCAGGATAACTTTTTTCATATTATTTATTTTTTTTTTTTTTTTTTAAAGATGGTGTTACACAGCGTTTTTATTTCGTAGCCATAACAGCTACTGTAGACCTTGGTTGTGTAGCTGCCATCGTATATCTCTTCTGATGGTGAAATGACTCAATATCCAATAGTGCTGGTCAACAGCGCACGGAAGTTCCTTACAACATTGTAACCAATAGAATACAAATTTTTTCGCAGGGATCGAACCGGCTTCCATGGCAAGAGTGCTTAACAATGAGCTAATCGCGCGCTTTTGCTATCGGCGCTGTTGTTGCTAATCTCAAAAAAAATGCTATCACAACATTCTTTGTACAATTTTTTTTGTATATCTAAATCATCTACGTATGCTTTGCTCGGCACTTTAACGTTGGTTTATCCAACATTTCACAAAAAGGCGGACAGCTATAATATCTAAAATACACAAAACAACAAAGACACGTTCATCTCATTCAAGAAACCCATTTGGTTCTATATCCTCTCTTCCGGATTTGATGTGCTAAATTTTATTAGTGCACACAATAATAAATGAACTAATAATGTAGCTCAAAGAATAAGGGATCCCTAACACAGCCCATTACAAGAGTCACAATGACCTAATAACAAATATTATCCAACAAACGATTGTATTAACAATGAAATCATATTGTAAACACGAAATCCAATTAGAGAAATGACTTTCCGAATTCACTCTCCAAAGTACCGAGAACAAATTGGGTCTTCTGTTATGGGTGCATTGGGTGCCCCCTGTTGCGATGTACAGGGGGGTTTGCAACCAGTGCTGGTTTATTTTTATCTCTGAAAGTTTCTCAGTAAGTTGGTTGAATTTTATTGTGTCAGCAATATCTCTTTATGTTGTTCAAGATTAATGGTCATACACCTCCATGAAATAAAAGTAGATCCTCACGACTGAAAATGACACATATTGGATGCTCAACTTCAGTACGAGAACCGTGTTTTTGTAGAGTTGTAGTACCTTTGTCTGGCTTGATTTTTTTAATCTCGAATATAGATGTTATCTCGTTGTTACACCTAATACTCAATTATTGTTCGTTTCACTATTTTGCTGTATTAATACTTCATGCTGAAAAAAATTATCTTTTCATCTACCATTGCGTTTACAGAAATTTCCTGAAACCACCTGTATGCTCGGTGCTTGGTCAATCGATCCAGGTGTTTACAATAAGAATCGTGTCCTATATTTGTGTTTGTCCCTGTCTCTGTCTTCGACAACGGAAGTGACTGTAGATCCAGTGTTCCACAAGGTGCTAGCCTCCCCCCGCCTAATCCGAAACACAATGGAGAGGCCTTTGTTCTCGAGATATTTGTTGATAAAATATTTTGGGCACATTCTCGGTCATATTTGCGTTTGGTCTCACGCTCAGGAACCAGAGGATTTCCATAATCTCTATATATTTTTGTTATTATTATTATTATTGGTACTATCATCACACCTGCTAGTATTACGATTCCAGAATTTATTATAACTAGCTTTTTTCTTCATAGTTATGACAATCACTACTATTTTGATTTTGTTGGATTTTTAAATTGTTAAAAAAGAATGATGAATCGAAATCGCTTATCCTCCAAAACCCGGAAAGAATTTCAATCTTCAAAGGCTTACAAAAGTCTTCCTGTTGGTTTTGTCGGGTTAACTTTGTCTGGGAGTCGGCCTTTTGTTGTGATGTTTGTGTGTTGAAAGATTTTTTTTTCGAATTTCTTATCCATGCAAAAATATCTTCTGAGACAGGTGTTTGGTAGTATTTCAGTATTTCATAATCTCATTTTGTCTTGTGCTAAAATTTTGATATACATTATTTTGTTACCTTAATAGCTTGTGTAGGTATTGATTTGAATAGGTATTTAGATAAATATGAAATAATTGATATAGGTATCATGTGAATATTTTAGTAAGATTTTAGATGTGCAATTGTGCATGCATATTTTTTGTTTGATAAGGCAAATATTTATTGTTATTTCTCAAAATTACGAGAACTGTTGTTGATGGCTTTGGTGAACTTTACGTGTTTTGGTAATTTACTTTAAGTAGAGAAAATATAATCTAATCAGAAGCTGGTGCACTTTTGAGTTAATAACAGATACCTACATATTGCATTTTATTGGAACCTGCAGATATTGGCCAGGTTTGTTTTGAATTAAACAGATAATAATACTCTCCATTCCACAATAATTCAATTTTTTCCCCCTTAGGCGCTTTAACTAATTTCAAAATAATATGGTCGTTCGTGCCGATCCTCTCAAAGTCTACATGAGGTGAAGGAGGTTGGAACTTCTTAGAAAGGACATCAGTGAGTCCACTTCACTGGTAGAGTTCATTAGAGATGGTTGATACTCATTCTAGTCTATTTTTTAGCAAGTAGGTACATAGCAAGCTCATGAACCATCATTTAAAAATTAAAAAAACTTCTAAATTATTTTATATATAAAACAATGAAGGTACATTTTATCTACATACGCAGGTGTCTATACCTATTTATCAATTATTTGTATATATTCTCTTATAAACGTGTGCGAAACAATAGACTGATTCTCATTACTCATAATAGTCATTACCATTCACATAACTCACTTAATACATGATGCCATACACGTGTACTATCAAATAACGATCGCATTTAGACATATAATTTCCCTCTTAACTATCACAGGATAGTCACTCATATTACTGTTCCCGCAATAAAATATGAATTATTGTAATAACTGTTGTGAATTATTGATAATTAAAGCCCCACGTGCCAGAAGTACCATCCTGGCTCACTTTCATAAAGAGCTCATCCCCTTCCACCTTCGGTTACCTCTTTGACCATCAGTTTTCCCAGGAATGAGCTGTCTATTTGCTTTGTGACGTCACCACCGGAAGCAGTAATTATGCACAATGAGGATGCACTTATTCGAATGCAATTGAATGCATTAGAGAAAATTAAAAATGAACTACCTGGTGAGCAACTAGGTATAGCACTGTTTTTTTTTTACTTATGCACTTACTTTGATGTTATTCCTCACTATTTTCATAAGATCTTAATTTCTTTTTAAGGATGAGTAGATTCACCGCCTTGTTTTATTGTAGCCATGAAACAACAGTTTTGACCTTGTGATCTAGGTGTAACCTAGAATAATACTGTTATACATTTAATTTTGAACTTAAATTTGAGAGGATACTTTAGATTATTTAGAACTTGACTTTGCTTTTAATTTGGGTTTAACGTCGCTTTCAAATGCATGGACATCACGACAGGGATTTTACCCTCCAATCTCTGGAAACTCACAAACCTATTACTCATATTAACCTCACCCAGCCTGAGATCCAGCCTGAGGTTAAACTGGATGAGAACTGGTGTACTCAAAATTTTTCCCCTATTATTTGAGTTTGTTACCACATAATAATAAGACTCTGAGGATTAGGTGGTAGAAAATGCTTTCAGCATAAACCTCGCCTGGTGGTTACCTTCCACTAAAGAGTATTATGATTATTACATTCTCAATTATATTGTCCCTAGCATTCTGGCTGTTCTTCACAGAAGATTTTTAGTTCATTGTAATAAGTACGATTACGTTACTTGCTGCGCAATCTATAAGTTTTTTTCTACATCATTGTTATATAGTTACTGACATTGTTTACAGGACTTCCAGATAGGTTTTTTTTTTGTATCATTCTGTTTATTGTTCCCAGCGCTGTGCGGTGCTATGTGAGTGACTTTATGTTCATGAAACCATTAGTGGCGGGGTGCCGACACAATGCCGCCATGATAGGAGAGCCACTTGAGAGTCACCCAGCCTCTTGGAGTGATGGACAACGTTGTTACCGCCACGGTCGTCACGATGATGATAATAGCTGTTATTGTAAACTGTAAAGAGAGAAAAAACTATTATTATTATAACAATCACAAGACAACATTATGATATTTTTTTATTTTTTATAAAAGATGAGTGTTTCACAGCCGTTTTTATTTCGTAGCCATGAAACAGGAGCTACTGTAGACGCTTGTGGTCTGTGTTGTAGCCTACCCATCCCGTAGTATGCCTCCCCTCTGATGGGCGAGAAGTGACACAATACACAATGACACATTATTAAAAACAACAACAACACCGAAGAGATATGGATATTAAAGAGTAGTCAGCAAAAAATGTAATGATTAAACAATCTCTAATAGTAAATAATGTTGATTTTTTTTCAACATCGTCATCACTTTCAACTGCATGGTCATATATCAAATTTTTCCTCAAATAATGATGAAAAATTCGTGCACTGGGTAGGATTCGAACCAACGGATCTCTACGCTACCTGGATTACTTGACCACTTGACTACCAGTGCATTGATCCCCTTGGACACCCAAGTTAAATAGATGCTCTACTTAGGATCACATACATGAGAACTTGTGTCCGATGGATAATACATTTCCAGAAGTAACGGACCTCTATTGACAATATGGTCTGTTTTTCTTAATGACTATCATTTCTTTGTCACTGAGGTATTCATTAGGGAAGAAGAAAAACAGTTATTAGAATTAGAATACAATTAGAACAAACGCCCCCCCCCCCCCCCCTTAACATTGGGTCGTGTGCGCTATGCTGGAACAGCGGTGTCCAAAATGCGTATTACGCATTGGTCCTGGGTCTCAATCATCGCCGAGTTTTGGCCCGAATGTACGGTAATGCCTCTTTGTGTAGAGTAGGGTTAGGAAAATTTAGTATAGGGCCATGCCTCGGGTGCAGACGTGCAAGTTATCAATTCGCAAAAACGTGAAATCGAAATTCAGCATAAACTAAGTATAGTGAAATAGATTAGTTTTTTACATCGCTAAATTCTGAATTGAAATGTTAAGTTCAATCAATTTCATTGTCTAAATTTCTACTTTTTTAACTGTTTAATAATGCATGACTTTTATTTATAAGTAACACAAGATGTCATCTTCTCTTTTCATCTGAAGCACTGACAATTTCCTGGTAGTCAAGTGGTTAACGCGCTAGTCTAGTAATCCCGGTAGCGTAGGGATCCGTTGGTTCGAATCCCACCCAGTGCGTAAATTTTTCCTCAATAATTTGAGTTTGTGACCACATAATAATAAGACTCTGAGGGTTAGGTGGTAGAAAAAGCTTTGAGCATTAACCTCACCTGGTGGTTACCTTCCACTAAAGAGTGTCATCATAGTATAGTATATTATAGTAGTGCTTTATTTAGACTGTCGTCTCGAGACAGGGAGTCTCATTATGCTAACAGTTTAATATAGCACCTCTTTATTTATTGTGTATTTTATAGAGGAGTATTATCATTATTTCCCCAAGTTGGGAAGTACCCAGTGCTAGCCGGAACCCTAAGAAAAGAAAAAAAAAAAAAATGTTTCAATGCTTGATTGATACGGCACAATGAAATATGCATGACTGGTCAGCGACCACGCGGCGGCCAGTATTGTCCGGAGTCCGCGGGCATCGATCACCGGACATCCTGAGTGTGGGGCCGCACAATGGCTTGATGGGCTAGTGGTGGCAGAACTGCGGTAGAGGGGGGGAGGACACAATACCTTGATGAGCTATACGTGAGGGGAAGGGGGGCGCTGATGGTAAGGAGACAAAGCTTTGAATAACTGATTAAGGGGGTGGGGGGGAGGAAGGCCTGAAGTCTTGATGAGATGGGATGGGGGTAGCGAGGGGGGGAGGGGGGGGGTTGTGAGGGGTTGCATCCCTGTCATACTAACGGACAGTCTGTTCTTGTAGAGCCGGGTGACAAGTGTTTGGACAGGGATGAGTAGGCACGGGTACACCACTAGTACATGTATTATACCTACATAAATATGTATATATAATTATTTATGTAGTTAATGTCATTGTATACCTACAGTTGTAAACTTTTGTGATGGTAGGATATATTGTATTATAGTATAAAAATAAGCAGGTTAGTTAGTGGTACGTATTGTCTATGATATTCAAACTGACATTGAACTCGATGGCTGCTTCCTGGTCACTGCCCAAGGCATAGCCATATATTTGCCCGGCAAATACTCGCAACTTAGAATCGTTTGAGTCCCCAGTTTGGCGAATTTCAGCACTCGTGGGTTTCAGGAATTTTGAGAGTGTCTTGAGGATTAAAACTCAGATGCTGGTTCTAACCTAGGTTATTGTTCTTTGGAGTCAAAAGGCTTAGGGTAAATTGTCTGAAGTATTTTCTTTCGCCGAAATTTTACACTAACCAACCCGATCGAAAGAAGATTGCACGGTAGCCAGCGTCGCGTCGCGGTCGTAGGCACGTAGTATAGGCCAGTTATTGCTCCATCACTGAAGTTAAGCAACGTCCAGAGATGTTAGAACTTGGATGAGCGACCACTCAAATTTGAAATCCTGTGATACTGGGTATTCCCGGTCCAACTCAGGCTATGTGAGATTAATGTTGATAGCTGCTTATAGTTGCTGGTTTGTGAGTTTCCAGCGAATGGAGGGTAAAACTCCCGATGGTAAATGACCCAGATGTTAAAGAGAAGTTGAACACAAAAAAGCATTTTGTACCTGTATAGTAAAGACTAGCAGTTTAGAAGTTGACTGATCTATGGGTCTGTCCCGGTAGCTCAGTGGTAAAGGCGGCACTCTGTGAATCCAGAGATTCCAGAGGTCGCGGGTTCGAAACACAGCCGGGACATGACAAGTTATCCTCCCATTTGGGATTTTTACCACATAATAATGAGTCTTGCTTGAGCTTACTGCTGGAATAATGGGAGTTTAAAAGTCTTAATCGGGCAGTATAAATAAGGCGATATTATTATTATATGAGTGTGTATACAAAGTACATTCAATTGATTCAATTTATGTAGATACGCCGATATATTCTATGTATTTAGTAGGTACAGTTGAAAAGTCATACATAATTCTGTCTCAAAATCTCACAGTTGAAAGTTGAAATAGGACCTGAAGTTTTTTGCCTGGGAATTCAGTTCCTGACAATTTAATAATCCGAAAATTTAATATTAAACTCGCAAAAAGTTCCCAACAAGGAACATAAAGCAAGATTCAAACCTGACGAGCAAAGTTCAAAGCGGGGAGAAATAGAGATCACGCATAAATTAATTAAAAACTTCAAAAGAAAGAAAATGAGCGTTGTGCACAAGTTGTAGAATTTCAGGAGTAAGAATTTTCATGGAGTAAAAAATAAATAAAAATAACGAGTTGAAAGATTTTATTTTTACTTTCCTGTAACTTTTCGTCAGCAAAAAGATTTCGAGCCAGTGTCGATGGCGCGTTGAATGCACCGGTTCTCGTATGATCACCGAAGTTAAGCAAAGTCCAGCGAGATGAAGACTTCATGAGCCTGGCATTCCGGCCCAACCCAGGCTGGGTGAGGTTACTGTGGATAAAAGGTTTGTGAGTTTCCTGCGAATGGAGGGTAAAACCCCCGTCGTGATATGACCAGCACGCAGTTGGAAGCGACGTTAAACTTAAATTGTTTTTTTTTTTTTTTCAACATTCGTTTTTTTTTTATCAGTGGGCTGAAGTTAGCCTTGGTTTTATGAATCAGCCGATCCTTTTTTTGGGCTTTACGTCGCTTTCACCTGCACAGTCATATCACGACGGGGGTTTTACCCTCCATTTGCTGGAAACTAACGAAAAAAAGCTACTCAAATTAACCTCACACAGTCTGAGTCAGGCCAGGAAAAGCCAGGAGATTACAAGGGTTCAAATATGAATGCCCACCCATCCAAGTCCTAGCATAACTGAACGTTATTGAACTTCAGTGATAGAACGAGAGCTGGTGTATTGAACGTGCCATCGACTCTGACTAATGTGGTAGTGCTGATATATCCACTAACAATGGTAGTTCTGATATATCCACTGACAATGGTAGTTCTGATATATCCACTAACAATGGTAGTTCTGATATATCCACTAACAATGGTGGTTCTGATATATCCACTAACAATGGGAGTTTTGGCGTCTCCACAGAAAAAGCTTTTCTATGTACTTAGATCCTCTTAAAACAAAACCTATAAAAATCTACCTATACTTTGGATAATGGATACTTACTTTTTAAAATGTTGTAGTAGTCACTTTGGCCGAGCGGTAGCATGCTCGGCTTGCACTTCAGGTGAACCGGGTTCGAATCCCGACGGGGTCGATTTTTTTCGGCTCTATACTTTGGGGTCCAGGTCCACCCTAGCCTCGTGAGGACAATTGGGATAGGTGGAGTGGGCAACGACCAGATTGATAACGACCAGGGCATTACGAGATTGATATTGGAATATGATGGTGACATAATAACACAAATAACTACCTCTTTATATTCTTTTTCAAGGTTGCTTAACTTCTGTGACAGAGGACGAGTGTATTCAACGTGCCATCGACGAACGGCTATGTCGGCTGTACGCATGTTGCATCTAACAATGGTAAATTGATAAACGGTATCTGCTCGATTTTATTCTCCACATTTATCACGGCAAAATATACCTATTCCAGTACTCCCAAATGAACTGCAATAGTGCACTAAAACACAAAAGTTTTACTGCATCTGTGGATTTCACCGTGTTATCAGCCCATGGAAATCTATAATAAATACTCAGATCTATAGAAGACTCAATCAATGTATTTACAAGCCATACTAAGATACTAAATGTATAATATCAATAGAAATTACCTTTTTTTTGCCCAGCAATTGCCCAGCTCGAAGGGTGTTTTTTTTTTTTTTTTTTTTACTTGGAAACTTAAATACCTATTATTTTTTATAGTTAAAGGGAAACTAAAATATTATTTTTCATAGCTCGAAGGAGCCAGCCTCCGTGGCGTAATGGTTGTGACTACTGCCCGTAGTCCAGAGTTCCCGAGTTCAACTCGCGGTTGGAGCAGACTTTTCGAAGAAAATTCTGTTTCATCCAAACACGTGCGGCTGGCATTTCCGGCCCAACCCAGGCTGGGTGAGGTTAATGTGGGTAGCTGGTACGATTCCCAGCGAATGGAGGGTAAAACCCCCGTCCTGACTATCTATCTCAGTCAGGACGTTAAAACCAAATAGAATCAACTGGTCACAATAGATCTAATTAGGTCGCAGTGTTAATTGTAAGGGTTTCACTGAAAACCCTGCAACCAGGTCAGATAATAATAATAGCTCGAAGGACGTCCAGTGAAGTAAATAACCGTGTGCCACTGTGCCATACAATGGTACACGTTCATCAATTTATCAAGATTTATTATGTTTCTTCGTATGATTTGCTAACAACCGATCTCAGTAGCTCGATCAAGAAGGCGGCGAACTTGTATAATGGAGCTCGGTGGTTCAAGTCCCGGTTTCAACGTGAATTTAGAAAATGGAGTTTGAGTAGGTGATTAACACAAATATATGATATCACGAAAGAAATTAACACAAAAAGAGTTGGGTGGAAGAGATTGCCACAGACAGTACCCCGCCCTTTAGGTATAGGACATTAACTTTATTCTCATTTTTGTTCTTGTTTCTTTGTTCAATCTATTCATTTTTTCTTTATAATTTCATTGTACTTTACTGTATATATTTTTGATTTAAAACATATTTAAAACATACTGTAATAATAATAACACAAATATGATAACTTTACTATCTCTTTTTTCTGTATATTTTTTTGATTTACCCTGTAGATGAGACGTGACACTAAAATAAGAGATAGGTACTTGTGAAAGAGACAGAGATGCAAGCTGTGTCAATAGAACGCGAAAACATTTTGTAAATTGAGTCTATAGGTACCTAGCATCGAGCGTTCCTCATCTCAATGTTACCCCGGCTGTATAGGTATGTACCTATGAATGTAACTAGATAGGATCTCTGTTTTATATCATTTTATTCCATTAACGAATTATCATATTACATTATCAGTTGTACATGAGTAATTAATAATAATAATAACAACAACACTCTTTAGTGGAAGGTAAACCACCAGGCGAGGTTAGTGCTCAAATCATTTTCTACCACCTAACCCTTAGAGTCTTAATTATTATGTGGTCGCAAACTCAAATTAATGAGGAAAAATTCATGTATTCAGGTTCGACTATTATTTCTAGGAAACAACACTACAAGAGCTCGTATGTTTTTTAGTAGGCGGCCACAACGAGGACCCTGAACCCTGGTACCTGCAGCTTGATATATAGACAATTTTCGGGACTCCGTTGTGGGCGCTGACATTTAAAACATGGTTATATTTTTCTACATGGTTTCGGCAGGTACCATGGTATCTACCCCAGAGTCCAGGGTATAGGCCTTTGTTGTGATCACGCACTTAGAGTCATTTCTATTAAAGGAAGCAAGACTCTAATGACACAAATGGCTTACAAAACTAGGGCAGAATAAATTAACTGAAATAAAACCCCTAAAACATGTAAATCAACCCCTAATACCTGTCTGTCTTCAAGTCTCAAGAATCACTTTCTCCACCACTCAACGGTACCGAACCTCCACAATCACTGCTCTCTCTCCTGGTGGTATATTGCTCTGTTTGGTTACCATAAACCCCGATGAATATATTTGGGAAGCGGTTGATAATGGATCGTCGTAAAATTCAAATGAGTTCTCCAAAGACGCCGACAAAAACAAAGGTACTGTGGCGGTGATTTTCAGGTGTTAATGTGAGAACTTTACCCGTCTGTAAGATTGTCCTGGGATCAAATGCTTATGAGTAAGGTTCGAAATAAAAACAAATATATCTACATTGCATGGATTTATTTTGTTCGTATCTTTAGTAGGCATTCTAGGACTATAATAATGCGGTCACAAACTCAAATTAATGAGATAAAATTCATGCATTGCGTGGGACTCGAACCAACAGAAGGCTACCTGGATAAACAGGCTTACGTTTTAAACACTAGATAGACTACCAGTGCTCATAGCACTTGAATTACCCAATGATATTTTTCGGTTCCAAATGCAGTTATGAGCTATTAGAGAAGGTGGGTTTTTAGTGGGTGAAAATTCCACACCGCAGGCTAGGATGCGGCGGACATGGGTGTCTTTGAAATATTTTCCATAAAAAAAGATGCTAGATTGTCCCTTAACTTGGTCTATAGTGTGCGCTGTGTTGGTTGCAACTTCAGCTTTAGGGAGCGTAAGGCCTAACTTGTTTCGGTAATTAGCTCCTAAGGATTTAAACAAAGATATAAGTCAGACCTTCAAGTCAGAGTTTCAACCAATCACAGCGCACTTTGTCAGACTTGAGGCTGGCTTGTAAGACCTTCCAGACCTTTGTTGTCTTTGTTAGACATCACAGTATTCAGAGTCATACATACGTCGGCGTCGGTTATTGGATATTTTGACTTACTTACTTGTGTGTGCCTATAAGTACAAAATTATTATAATTATTGTACCTAGGTAGCCTCATTCACACTGATTTCATTACCAAATGGATGATAGATAGGTATGCATGAATTATACGTATGTACTCCTGAAGACAGTGGTTGTCAAACATGGAAAAAAAGGCTCAAATTTGAGCTCTTTCACGTGATTTTTTTTTTCTTTTTTTAAACCTCACAAGTCATTTCCTGGTCAAATATCAAGAAGAACAGGACCTCATTCAGAAAGTACTCTTACTCTCAAAATCCTTAAACCAGCCTTCCCTTTCGACCGTCAAATTACTTTCAGAGACTGATGAGTCTGACGACTAACAAAATTCGATGATTGAAAGGGAAATTTTGAGATTAAGAGATGTTTTGGAACAGGACCCATGTGGAGAACACGACTTCATCAAAAAAGCGTCCAGAAGTATGAAAAAAATTAAAATCGGACCAAAAAAATATATTTTTTTACAAAAACGAACACAATACTTCCGTTCCTAATATTATAAATTTCTTGGAAGTAAAATGCAAACCCAACTACCTAAGTTTGGTACTGATATTACATAACAAGAACTTGTATCCCCCCTTTCCAAGTTCAAAAAAAACATACAATACATATAGAAACAAATACTTCAACTAAACATGCTTACCAAGTTTAGAATTAAATAATCATTTCATGCTTAAAATCCCGATTAACCGGAGGTATCAAAAGCATGAGACCAATCAAATCAGGAGAAGTAAAGACTCAAAATTCCCAAAAGATTTTCATTTCTTGGTCATTTATTTAAAGAGTCTTTTCTAATATAATAATAATAATAATATCGCCTTTTTTATACTGCTCAATTAGGACTACTATGTCCCATTTATTCCAGCAGTAAGCTCAAGACGTATTAAGCTATAAAAATAGCGCGCGATTAGCTCAGTGGTTCGATCCTTACCATGCGGAAGGTCCCGGGTTCGATCCACCGTGCCGACAAAAATTTGTATTCTTAATTTGGTTACAATTGTTTGTAAGGGATACCTTCCGGTGCGCTCGTGTTGACCCAGCACCTAATTGGGAAGTATTGTGTCACTTCTCGCCCATCAGAGGGGAGGCACACTACGAGATGGGCAGGCTAAAACACAGAACAAACGTATACAGTATTAGCTCCTGTTTCATGGCTACGAAATAAAAACGGCTGTGCAACACTCATCTTTAAAAAAAAATAAAAGTTACGCAAAACCTCGTCTTCCCTACTTCCAGGGACAAGGTTCACAACCCCACACTCACAAGTTAGGAACCCCTGCATCACACCCAGAACCATCCATCATACCCAGGACACGTGTTAGGTGTGTTTTGGGTATGATAAGCATTCTGGAGGTGTGGAGGTGGGAGACAATCTCCCACAGTGCGATGTGAACACGTCCTCTCATCCCCTCTCCAGAATTCTTCTTCGTGCTGAAGCATCTGCCCTCTCTCTATCTCTTTCTTTCTTATGTCATAGATTGTATTACCTACTTTCTCTCTCTTCCTTCTACCAAATTTTGTACAGTCAAATCTGGGTATAAGAGGACTGGATATAAGAGAAACCTGGATATATGAGAACAATTTTCAGGTCCAATGTACCTGTACAAGAGAAAATATACCTTAAGAAACCTGAATATTAGAGAAAAAAATCTGGTCCGTTAACTTCTCTTATATCCAGGTTCAACTGCAGTAGGTAGAACTTCTATGGTAAAAATACTATATAATAATAATAAATTAATAATAATATCGCCTTATTTATACTGATACTGCCCAATTAGGAGTATTAAGCCCAATTATTCTATTAGCAGTGAGCCCAAGACATAATATTATGTGGTAAAAATTCCAAATGGGAGGATAACTTGTCATGTCCCGCGGCTGGGTTTCGAACCCGCGACCTCTGGAACTCTTGGATTCACAGAGTGCCACCTTTACCACTGAGCTACCGGGACAGAAATGAGTATGAGTATCATCCACAAGCAACATGATTGTTTGTAAGGTACCTATGAAGCGTATCCAAACAGGTGCATCGAATGGAGCAACTCTGCAACCTGCAACACTCTTCAATACAACCATTTAACCCATAATGAAAATACGTTTGGTCGTACCTAATATCACCATTAATGAGTTTAATAGGCGAAATATGATCGAAAATTATTGAAATAAAATACATAAAATATTTAATGTACAATTGTACATAATTATATATTTGTTTGAACAATAAAAAGCTAAATAATATAGATAGTATCTAAGTAAAATGAAAAAATCCATTAAAAAACCAAAAGTAAATAGAAAATAGATATAGATACACTATTTACCGTTTGCGCATTATTCTATAGGTCTTTTTTTTTAACTAAACAGAATTTAGTGGTACCTATATCTAACTAATAATTGCCTTGGTAAAAAAATCTGGTGTAAACATCACACGACTTTCCTTATCTCCCAAAAAGGAGTCGAATTCCGCCACTGGTGACTGAACGGTAACAGATAACTAAAAATCAATGCCAAATTCGTGATCAGCACTTCAAAATCATTTAATTTGATGTGTCACAACCCCCATCTAGGATGAATAATAAAAAAGTTAGTCCAATCGGGTCCCCCTACAATACCGGTAAATTGGGGCCGGTTTCCAAAAAGTTAAAGATATCAAAAAAATGATCAGAGTGAACCCCTATTATTTTTTTAATCTGAGAAAATGTTGTTCTCTAACTTTTTTTGTATCTTTAGCCTATTCAAAGAAGCGGTGCTTGCGGCCAATATTTGCGGCCCTGCGGCCGCAGAATGCGGCCGATTTCAACCAAAAGTTTCATGGTTCGTCTGGTGTATAAAATTAATTACCATACCAAATTTCAAGTCTCTAGCTCTTACCGTTCTTGAGATATCCTGTTCACACACAGACACACACACAGACACACACACACACACACACACAGACAGACGCACGGACCAATGGCTGAAAACCACTTTTTTGGTATCCTGAGGCTATGATTCGTCCAGAAATGTGAAAAGCTGGGTAGGTCAAATTTTCGACGAATACAATACTTTCCTTATTATAGGATAAGGAAAGTAAAAATGATGAGTTAAGACATTTTTTTTTGGGGAGATGTTGATGTTACATATATATTTTTTTTTATATATAATATTATACACTTCTTTCAAACAATCATCCTTGGGTAGTGTGCCAAGCACAGATGTTACATTCCCTCTAATTATAGCAATGCCTAATCTCTGAGTTAAGAAATTTCCTGCACTCTGATGCCTCGTCTCCTGAACCAGAGTTTTGGAAACAGATTTTAATAATCCTAAAGCATCTGGTCCAAAAGAGCCGAAGGTTTCGACAGCGAAAGGCATAAACTCATATTGCTGGGCTATTTCTAGGTATTTCTTTTTTTTTTTTCCTTATCTCAGCTTGTTTGGCAGCTTCACCTGGTCCTTCTATAGAAAATCCAATGTTAGACACTGCGAAGGTGTCAACACAAGTTACGTCCCAGACGAGGGGTTTTCCATTTTTCCATGGAATCATGGTCATTCCGTCTGGTCTCTTACCATCTTGTCTGAAAAGACCTGATGGTTCGAGAACAGCTGAAATGTGACATGATCCCTTTTGAAGGTGTTATTTAAATCCCCGTGTCGACTGTACCGTCCTCTGCTTTTAGAACAACTTAACCCATGGTGACCTTTTTCATCTACTTCTGAACCACAGGGGCACACATGGGATACACAAATATCTGATCCTAATCTTAGTCCAATAGCAACTCTCATGCATGGTTTAAATATATCATCTAAAAAGCAACCAACATTTGCACTGGGTATGTCCTAATATAATATATGATCTAACATGATATTTTTATTGTTAGGTAAATTAAGAATTTTTTCTACACCAAACCAACCAATTTTGTATCTCAAATTAGGCTATTTTTAAGATTGAATGTATTACGAACATTCAAAATCCCCAAATTTTTTTATTATAAATTTATAAAAAAAACTATGCTTCGTAAAAAAATATCCCTGCGGTTTACCAAAATCCTCTGGTCTGAGTTAATCCTGTTACTGGGGATTATCTGAAAGCATGTCTGTTACCAATCGTTTCCAAACACAAAACTACAAATCCCTCCTTACTGAAAGGAATATCTACAAATGTATGTACCTTGTTACAAGTAATGTTGATATCTATGCTGAATACCCAACACGGTACCTTCTGTACTCATATCCTAGCCTATAGTTCTGTATGCTTTATGTACTTTGCTTTGAAAGCGATGTAGAAACCTTTGAAATACATAATATAGGTACATATTATAGCTAACATACAGACATAACTAACATAAGTAAGTACCTACCTATCGTTGTATATCTATGTATGACTTCAATGAATAGTACAGTTTTATCCTACCATTCCTAGCAAACATTTTTTACGTACACAATTTTTATGGTCTTTGTTAATTTTTTGAACCCACTAGGTAAATCTGTTACTGAGATTAAGGTGGATATTAGATTTCGCATGGAACATTAGGATATCCTCTTTTTTTTATGTCATTGATAAAATCATGTACCTTCTATTTTATATCTTCTAGTTTTTGTCATAGACGACAAAGATTAAAAAAAAAAAATCTGGTGTAAACATCACACGACTTTCCTTATCCCCCAAAAAAGAGTCGAATTCCGCCACTGGTGACTCAACGGTAACAGATAACTAAAAACCAATGCCAAATTCGTAATCAGCACTTCAAAATCATTGAATTTGATATGTCACAACCCCCATGTAAGATGAATAATAAAAAAGTTAGTCAAAGCGGGTCCCCCCAAATACCGGTAAATTGGGGCCGAGTTCCAAAAAGTTCAAGATATCAAAAAAATGATCAGAATAGACCCCTATTATTTTATTAATCTAAGAAAATGTTGTTCTCTAAAAAATTTTGTATCTTTAACCAATTTAAAGAAGCGGCGCTTGCGGCTAGCATTTGCGGCCCTGTGGCCGCAGAATGCGGCCGATTTCAACCAAAAGTTTCGTGGTTCGTCTGGTGTATAAAATTAATTTGTGTACCAAATTTCAAGTTTCTAGCTTTTACCGTTCTTGAGATATCCTGTTTACAGACAGACAGACAGACAGACAGACAGACAGACAGACAGACAGACAGACAGACGCACGGACCAATGGCTGAAAACAACTTTTTTGGTATCCTGAGGCCATGATTCGT
>CM044958.1:45109928-45124229 GCA_024516035.1 Bactericera cockerelli | reverse complement strand
CACATCCGCAGAACAGCATCTCATCATTTGGGGAGCTATGAGAAACATCTAATTAGACTTTGGACTGCAACAGAAATTAGTTTTTTTTTTATTTCACAACTATCACTTCTAGGTACTTACTAGAAGAATACTCATTCAAGTTTCTTGGAACTTCTTTATGAGCAAGTTCTTGAAGCATTTTTAGATGCATTCGATTGAATTTTCAGGAACCGTTGCGTCTGTAGATAAGACAGCAAGAGAGAAGACGTTATTGCTAGGCAACATTGCTTATACACACTTGTTATTCATTCATCGTTAGAAATTTGAATTTCACTCACTAGCGCTAAAAGAATATTCAAGTTATTCAAGCAGCAAACATCAGACCGCCACCCACCGTTCGCGCAAAATTGCATACACAATAGGAATTACACTAAATTCCTTTACCACACAAAACCAACATCTTAGAAAGACCCAAAGAAGAATCTTTTTCCAGGAAAACACAAGTTTTCCATGTACGCATCCTTGAGGAGAAGCTTTTCCTAATGCTCTCTTTCTTGTAATATATTTCCATAATAAATATGGAGATTTTCTCGACATTATCCGTAATAATGAAGAGAAAGAGCGGGGGCGAAGGGGATCGCTGGAAAACTTCTGAAGAAAAAACCTCCCCCCTCGAGTTTTCTTGTTTCATATTTTTCCTTTTTCTCGGGAGAAATCTTCCTCTCCATTTTCTTTTCTTCTGTGAAGAAGAAAGATAAGGAGTTTAAAAGATATTAAATCCTGTGTGAGGAGGAGAGGGGGTAGAAAGAGGAGGGGGGGGGGGGGACACACGTGTGTAGCTACTTTGTTTGAAACTTTCGCTATGGCGTTGCTGGAAAAGTTTTCATACTGTTAGTATAAAAGTATACCTAACGGAAGGGTAGATATATTTTAACAAAGAGAATAGTTATACCTGTAAAACGTATTGAATAAACAATATACCTACTTGTTAATAAATATAACAATTTATAGATGGTAGATCTAAAGGAAATATACTTAAAGTAAAAAAAAAGAGTATCTTGAAGATTATTTCGGGTTATAAGTTGTAATATATCAGGATACTCCATAAAAGTCTTAGTACTATTTGATTAAGAAAGTACCTAGCGAAAACATAAATTAAATGAAAACCGAAGGATCAGAATAGAAAACCAACAGATCTTGTATATGATATTTAAATGGTTTACTCACATAAGTCTATTATAATACAGTTGCAGATAATTACATAATTTATTCTATATTATAATAAATATATTATTGTATAATATTATAATATGAAAAGATCTACGCTACGGTTTCAGTTGTAGGGTTGCCTACATTTGGGGTTGAATAGTGAAGCCTACTTAACTTGTAAATCAGTAAATGTGCTTAATTGAGCGGAAAACCATAGCTAAATAAATAGAATAGTTGCGCCAGCCAGGTACTTCATAAAAACCAGTGGTGCATCCAAATAATCTCTACAGAACAATCATGGCAGTGGCTGATTTGAGATTCCAATAATGAAACTGACTCAAATAATTTGCTTGTTTATTGTAAATTTAGTCTCTTCTTCTTTTACTCTGTCTTATCCCGCTCAAGCAGGGTCGACGTTGTTGAACCTTCTCGTTGAGATTGGTTGGTTTTGGCACATTTTTACGGCTGGATGCCCTTCCTAACGCCAACAATTCTATTTCATTGAACATCCTGGATTAGGACGGAGGTTTTACCCTCCATTCGCTGGGAATCGTACCAACTACCCACATTAGCCTCACCCAGCCTGGGTAGGGGGCCGGAAATCCCAGCCTCACATGTTTGGAGGGAACAATTTTATGTGTGAAAAGTCTGCTCCGACCGGGGATAGAACTCAGGATCTCTTTACTACGGGCAGTAGTCACAACGGTTACGCCACGGAGGCTGGTTTATTGTAAATTTAGTACACTATTGTAAAAAAAAAGTGATAAAAAATTGTCCAGTTTAACGTATTAAAACCATAAATAAATATGTAGAATAGTTGCAGATTAACTATCATGCACTTATTTCAGCCTTTAGTGAAACCTTCTTAAATTTTGTTTGTTAATTTTGGTTTAGTGTCGCTTTCAACTGCATAGTCTTATCACGACGGGGGTTTTACCCACCACTCACATTAACCCCATCCATGCTGAGTGGATCCAGTTCCAGTTTATCCAGTAGAACATGGATTGTCTTGAGGACCAATTGACCATGGATGGATTGGAAACTATAACGGTCACCAATCCAAGTCCTCACCACGCTGAAAGTTGCCTACTTTCAGTGATCGGATGAGAACTGGCTCTAAAAGTTGTGAATATGTCTGATTGAGCGGAAAACCATAGTAAACCAAATAGATAAGTTGCGTGTTTGAGTTCTTTTTCATCATCGATGTTTCATAATTTTTTTTTTTTTCAATATACATCTACACTTAATTAGGTAGATACTAGTATGCATCCTAATAAGCAATTAATGATGTGAAGGGTTAAAAATAATAATAAAAATAAAATAAAAAAAGTAAATAAATAAATGTAAAGATAGTTAAAATAAAAATAATATTGTTCCAATGGTGTTGTAAAAATAATTCCTGGAATACAAGTTGAATTTTTGGAGTTAATAGAATTTCTTGACAGTTAATAGTGTTTTCTTGACAGTTGAAAAAAAAATATTTAAATTTAGTTTAATATAATACATAATTATGTAGTTACTGAACTTAGCTTGATCGATAAGGCGGCGGACATGTAACATGGAATTTGGTGGTTAAAGTCCCGGTTTCAGCGTAGATTTTGTAAAGCGTGTTTGAGTAGTAGTTGCAATATTATGAAAGTGATAAACACATACCTGTATTTAAAAAATTTTTTAGTTATAGAACTTTAGTTTCTGCTGAATTTGCATAAAATTATTGTCTATCTAAATTCGAAACTTAAGTAACTAACAGAATAGCATAGAATGTATGTTTGATCTTGTTGTAGAATTTTGTTACTACTATATTGGTTCCTACAGTCTCTTACTAAATGATTCAATTTTCAATATTCTAAATCCATTTCCCCCAACAATTGTTACCTTTCTAAATCATGTTCAATTGTTCGGGCTCAACATGTTTGTTTATTCTGAGGTTTACTTCAAACGGTTTTAGATCAAAACCAATTTCACAAAGAAATGAAGATCCCTTGTAAAATTTCTATAAAGATTCACAAAAATAAGGTTGTATTCTTATCCTCAATTTCTTTCATTTCCCTAATGTTTATTTTTATTCTGGAATCTTATAAACTCATTGAAGTAGTTCAGGACAGTATGATCCACTGACAAATCCAATCAAAATATTGCTCTTTTTACTCTTGATTCATCATAGGCTTTGGATTTAAGGTATCCGTGCTATCTTTTAGTTGGGGAGCTTGTATTTTGTCAGTCTCGTCTTGATCTCTTTCTTTATTGAGTGCCTTAGGACCGCTGTCAGATTTGGAGTTCCAGGATTTGTACCCCGACTTGTACATTGAATTTCAGTAATTGAAGTGTTTTCTAGAGTATTCTTGGAAGTTAGGTGCTAAATTTTTTGTTATGATTGCTTTACCAAGGACTGTCTGGACACCTACAGAAATATTATTTCAGCATGACCGTAAAGATTGGGTCATTCTGCATTCAATCAACTAGTTTTGTGAATTTTAAATCGTGGTCTGATTGCAACTTGGGGACCTACCTGTCTACTCTAAAGTATTTTCTATAGTTTTGTCACTGTAAAATATGGCTAAGTTATGCAATGATTGCCATTGATGGTTTTAAGATCTTGATCAACAATTGTTTGTTGTTCCAAACTCCAAACAATTCCCAATTTTGTGTAAGCCTTCCCAACTTTGTGTAAGCAAGTTTCATAGAAAGTAAATTATTTACAATTCATGTAGCTACTAAATTAATATACCTATCGTCTGAAAGAAGAAATGGATTTGTATTCATTCTTTCTTGTGTGAACCTTTATTCTTTCAACTTACATGTTTTGTTCATATGTTTATTTGTTTTCCTTTCAAAGTTTTCTTTCATTAGATTACTGTAATACTATAGACGTGTACTTTTATAAGCACCGTATGGTAGGCTCCTTCTCTCCATAAGATTACAAATAACTTGAGGATATATTCTTAATCCTTCATAATATTTACCTATCTTACCAATCCATATTATGAAATATCAATGTCTTATTGTTGAATTTGATCTATTGTTATTGTTGTTTCTTACAGATACGCACCATAAAGTCTGCTGCAGTGTATTCCTTTGGATTTAGAGGTAGATCTTCTATTCCAACTGTTGAAGAGTTAGAAGACTTTCTAATATGTAATTGAGGATGATTTAGAAGTTTAATGGAAACAATATCATCAATCATCACTTTCTGTTCATTTTGTTAGGTGACGTGGTTTAAGAATGAACTCATCCATCACCAATTCACCATCTTGTTTAACAGTGAGATACAAACCTCCTAGCTTATTCCAGTTATAATTATTTCACCAGTTCCACGACTAGGACAGGCCATGGAAGGAGCCCTGAGAAAATAGCCTCTGAGTGACCTAGTACCTAGTTCAATACCACTATCCTTCCACCACCATAACACTCATGTACACAGTAAGTAAAGTAAGTAACAGGACATGAACATAATTATTGCAGTGAAGTTAGTGTAGAAAGACCAGAACTGAGAAGGTAGCTTTTAATTTTAATCCTAAAATACGCTCTACACAGTGGATGCCAAATCACTCAGTCAGTCTTATCCTCTTGAGGCGACTTTTCCAAACAAAAGATTCTCAATACACCTGACACAAGCAATGTAGAAAATAATGGCATAAGTGGCGTCCACTTGACTCGCGGGCAGAAGGGATCCTTTCATTATATTTACTTACTTTTCAAAATTAAATAAGTAATTTCAACCAACTGTTCTTTTTTTTTTCAGCGTCAAAGCCCTCCCTTGTTTTTTCTTCATTTAAATTAGAAGGAAGTATTTTATTGTTTGTTTGCGCTCTCCTGCCTTTGTGCTGTGTTCAAGGACGAAATATTTCATGCTAGGAGCCTTTGGTCTGCAGTTCAGTTTTCAGTTCGATCAATGGAAAATACTCGGGACACAGTTTATATTTATTTGTCATCTTAATCCTCCTCATCATTATCATCAAGATAAAGATTATAATCAACCTCACCAAGTTTTTCTTCTTCCAATTCTACTTCATCATCAAAATAATAATAATAATAATAATAGAATTATACACATCATTTTATTTTTACTGACTATATTTTGTTCTGGGCGCCGTTTTGTATGTTTGTGAACTGTCCAGTTATTTATTTTTCCATTGAACATAGAAGTTTTTTTTTTCTCCAAATTATGGGTCATCTTTTAGAATGAAGCATTTATATTGAACACAAGTGAGAATAAAATAAAATATAAACATTGTACGAGTAAATGCTAACAGGATAGCTTTTTGTGAAATCGATTCAGTGTAACAGTATCCAGAAGTCTTCCAAAGATTATTTACGTACATTGTCGTGTACATTTATTTTTTAATCTAAAAATTTAACAGCAAGGTGTCATTTAAGCTAAATTTTATCTACCGGCCTCAGCTGGGTGTAAGTATTTACTATATACCGTTGTACACTAGTTTTACTTATCTATATACTAATATCCATGTATATTCAAATATACTATCCATGTATAGCTTTGTACACTATTTCTACCTATCTAACTCTCTATCTACTATCCATGTAGCTTTGAACGCTGTTTCTACCACTTAATACACTATCCTTGTACCTTTGAACGCTGTTTCTACCTTTGTGCGCGTTGTATCTTCCGAACTCCGAGCTCGTATCACATTTCCACCAATGGGAGCCCAGCATGCGTGCGCCTTCTATTGATTGCAAACAAGCTGACTTGGGCTTGTTGTTTTTTTTATCAACATCATAATATTTCCCCCAAAAATATGAGCGGGGTTTTTTTTTCCTCTCTCCTATTTTTTTTCTTATGGAAATGGGCAGGAATTTAATAAGAGTGCAATGGAGCCTTTTTTAATTAACCGAGAGGAAATCTTTTAACTTGTTGATATTGGAACGTGTTCTGCGAGTCCTTCGTTTTAGTCGGCTGAAAATTATCTTCTCATGCCTTGCCTGTTTGTGTGCTGAGCTAAGGTGAATGGTCTCCTGTGTTTTGTCCTTTTGAGATCATAATGCTAATGCTGGGGTTTGTATGTTTAGATCTGAGTTAGGTTTGAAGTCATTGGTTTTTCCGAGTCCATGAATTATTTGAGGAGCGAAACTCACGTCTGAGATCTATAGTCTTTTTTTTTTGAAAGCTGCCTTTTCTCTTTTATGTTTGGCTTAGGCAGTTTTTTTCTTCTAAATATCTATGAACGAAAGCTGAATTCTCCCTTTTCTGTTTATACTGATTAAAATAGAGAGGTTAGTTGATGGCATAAATAATCAGAACTATTACCTGCTGATGAGAGCATACGTATAAGCTCGAACTCGAAACAGCTGTCCAGGTATGTTTTGATATTCATGTACATCTAGTACAAATTCTCACTTTTCTGTTTATACTGATTATAGTGATGAGTTCTTACCGAAATTATCTGGCCATATTTTCTTAATAAGCTTGAGCATGGACAGTAATGAAGGTTGTCTTTTCTTTTGAGACATATCCTCTTCCTACCCAATGTACATTGAAATGCACATTTTTTTTGTAATGCTATCTTCCCAAGCAAAATTTTTACTTTGTAGTGCACCAATGTTACCGAAACAGTATTCTGTGTTGAAAAAAAAACTTTTCTGTGTAGGATTCGTTCACATTGACTATCAAAACTCGTAAACATTAATTGTGCATTTTGATGCACATGGGGCGTTATCACTTCAAAAAAAAACTTGACTCGGGAAGATACCTTTAAATTCTCAGTGTGCATTCAGATGTACATTGGGCTGATAACACTACAAAACAAAAATAGTGGTTGGGTAGGAAGAGGATATTATACTCTGTTCAGATTAGTCTTGCTCCTGATCCTTTTAATTTTTGTTGTTTGTCTGAAGCAGATGCTTTTCTGTAGTTTGTTCTTGATCAGGTTAGCTTTAATATTTTAATATGAGTGAGTGAACAAAGCATTGGTATTGGATTAATTGTTTTTTTTTTTTTTTTTTTTTTTTTTTTTTAAAAAAAAAAGAAGATTTTATTCATCAGGCAGACTTCACAAGTTATGTTCATACACCATGACAATAATATTAGAAATGAAATAAATACGAGAGAACTTGGGAGCACAAAAATCAGAACTGAAAAAGTATTTATTATACCGTCAAAACGAAAAAGTATTTATTATACAGTCAAATAATAACTAGATTTCGACTGACAAAGGCCATTTTATACACAAAATATACCCACTATATTTTAAAATTTAAATTACCACAAAAAAATGCCATACCTCTAGAATGACAGATACACAACACACGAAATAACCTCGACACTCAAACCTGAACAGAATCGTCACGCCACAGCCATGCTTTCCATACAAACAGATCATGGCAAAATATTTGTACAAATTGAAATGTAAATGTTAGAGGTATTAAGTAATGTACTGTAAATATAAACTAGTTGTAATGATATTAAATAGAATAAATATAAATACAAACAAGACAATATAAACAATAGTTACCCCTTTCGTTACTGACGTCCTTGCGTCTTGCGTCATACAATGTAATTTGTACATTGATATCTTTCTACGAGTTAAAACTAAAATTTAATGACAAGTGGGTATTTTCTAAATTTTGTTTTTTTTTTTCATTAAATATAGATTTAGTATTAATCTATATATTTTTTCATATATGTATTAAATTATTAATGAATTGTTTTATTAAGAACACTAGAATATAGATTTTAGATATTCAACAAAATTATTTGGGACAGACTTAATCCTTTATTGACCTCTTCTAGTAGTTTTCATCATCATCATCATCATTTTCTTTAACTTTTCTTCTTCCACTTTTCCCAAACCTACTTGAGGTCGGCATTGTTCAACCTCTTCCTCATGATTGAGGTTTATAGGTTCAGTTTTGTGGCCTTCCTACCGCCAACCCTGTTAAGAGCGCCAATGATATGTTTTACTGTCTTTTGGCCTGACATGGATCGTTCTGTTGAACATATCAATATCATATTATTGTTCCTCATCACTGTCTTACTGTCGAGTTTCCAACATTGAGAACCATTCTTCCAATGAAAATGTCGTGGATTAGTTTTAATAGAACTTTAGGGTCCAAGACTTCCATAACAACTGTAGACCTTGTGCCATTTATCTATGATAGTGTAATCTAAAATTCTTCCACAACCGGAAAATTTTCAGGGACAAGGAATTAAAAAACCCAAAAGGGTTAGAGATCCCTGACTTTTTCGATAAGTTTTGTGTACAAACCAAGTTTTACATCAATAGATAAATAATATAAGATGTAATTGTAAACATGATTCAATAAAATGTAATGCTATGAGCATACGCGCTATGATAGGATAATACCATATTAAATATTTGAATGATATCTACATTGGTGTAGGCTGAAGTAAAGAAAGCTCCTTTGTGAAAAAAAAACGCCATTGTACGGTCGGTCTTATTCCTCGTCTTGCGCAGAGTCGTGTGAATGAATGAAGGAAATTTGATGAATTAGTAATCGATGTGGTTAAAGCGCTAGACTTGTATTATCTCACGGACACGGAATTATAATTATTTTACCTCATTGATTTGAGTATTTGACCATATATTATGTACTCAGTTGGTTAGTTTTTACAACAACAACAAAATCAAACATAAAACTCACCTTCAACTGCAGAGGTACTAATAAAAGCGGATCATCTGGAGAAATAGATCTTAAATTTTACAAAAGATTCTATTGTTGTCAATTATTTGAAAACTACTAGAGTTAGGTAAAATTAAGGTTGAAAGAAGTTTCCCATTGAGTTTTTTTGGCATTGGTCGGCAAGCCCATTCCATACAGGAATAAAATTTTATTTTATCATTTTACATTATCATTTTACCCATTGAGTTACTCTTTCGCTATTTCTATATTCGTTTTTTAAACGAATTTGTAACTTCTTCCGCCTTCGTAAGCTGATAGACACGAATACGTTCAGCATGTGTACAATAATCGTAGTACCTAGATTCCTTCTCCGTTTGTTTGGCGTTCTGCATCACGTCCCCGTTTACTTTGGCAATATCAATATTAATGCTTCTGCTTTACTTTGTATTTCTTTGTCAAGCGTCAATATTTACGCTCCCTTCATCTCTGTGTCTCTGTTTGATATTAAATGTTAAAACAGTAAAAGTGATGTGCTCTTTTTTTTTGTCCAACCCCTCTGTATCCCTGTCATTGAGGACTTAATTAAGTTCTGTAAAAAATGCTTGGCACCGGAACTTGCAGAGCGGATTTGCAGATTTGTGTTGAAAGGATTGCTATTATTATTAGAAGGTTCTTTCAGAGCGGATTTGTAGGTTTGTGGTGAAAGGATTACAATTTTTTATTATTACAAGATTCTTTTCGTTTTTTTTTGTTTTGTTATGTTTTTTTTTTTTTTTTTTTTTTTGTTTCTTTTCATGCATATCAAAGATAGCAGAAACCAGCGTTGATGGCATGTTGAATGCACCAATTCTCGTAGGATCACTGACTTTAAGCAACATCGAGCGAGGTGAAAACTTCGTGAGGCTGTCATTTCGGTCCCACCCAGGCTGGGTGCGGTTATTGTGGGTGTCAGGTCTCAGAGTTTCCTGCGAATGGAGAGTACATGCCCATTGTGATATGAGCTTGCAGTTGAAAAGACGTTAAACCCAAATTAAAAATAAGTAAATAGATACTCGTACATATAACGTTTCCATATTATTAGATAAGCCAGCGTCGATGAAATGTTGAATACACAATCAGATGACTTTATGTTAAACAATGTCGAGCGACTCGAGCGAGTTTATGAATTGGTGACTGACCACTCAAATTCTGATCCTCGTGATTCTTGCTTTTCCCGACTCCACCTAGGCTGGATGTTTTTAGCTGGTTTGTGAGTTTTCAGTGAATGAAATGATGTTGAAGAACCAGTAAAAAAAAAAAAAAAAATAGAAACCTTAAGTAAATTATTGCATGTGATAGTCGGCTGCTAGCCATTATTAATTTAATTTTATTAGATGTCATTTCATCACAAGTAGATAATTCTAAGTTTAGATACACAGTCATCATTAATTTCATTTTTTTTACTTTCCTTATCTTATAATAAGGAAAGTATTGTATTCGTCGAAAATTTGACCTACCCAGTTTTTCACATTTCTGGACGAATCATGGCCTCAGGATACCAAAAAAGTTGTTTTCAGCCATTGGTCCGTGCGTCTGTCTGTCTGTCTGTCTGTCTGTCTGTCTGTCTGTCTGTCTGTCTGTCTGTAAACAGGATATCTCAAGAACGGTAAAAGCTAGAAACTTGAAATTTGGTACACAAATTAATTTTATACACCAGACGAACCACGAAACTTTTGGTTGAAATCGGCCGCATTCTGCGGCCACAGGGCCGCAAATGCTAGCCGCAAGCGCCGCTTCTTTAAATTGGTTAAAGATACAAAATTTTTTAGAGAACAACATTTTCTTAGATTAATAAAATAATAGGGGTCTATTCTGATCATTTTTTTGATATCTTGAACTTTTTGGAACTCGGCCCCAATTTACCGGTATTTGGGGGGGACCCGCTTTGACTAACTTTTTTATTATTCATCTTACATGGGGGTTGTGACATATCAAATTCAATGATTTTGAAGTGCTGATTACGAATTTGGCATTGGTTTTTAGTTATCTGTTACCGTTGAGTCACCAGTGGCGGAATTCGACTCTTTTTTGGGGGATAAGGAAAGTCGTGTGATGTTTACACCAGATTTTTTTTTTTTAATCTTTGTCGTCTATGACAAAAACTAGAAGATATAAAATAGAAGGTACATGATTTTATCAATGACATAAAAAAAAGAGGATATCCTAATGTTCCATGCGAAATCTAATATCCACCTTAATCTCAGTAACAGATTTACCTAGTGGGTTCAAAAAATTAACAAAGACCATAAAAATTGTGTACGTAAAAAATGTTTGCTAGGAATGGTAGGATAAAACTGTACTATTCATTGAAGTCATACATAGATATACAACGATAGGTAGGTACTTACTTATGTTAGTTATGTCTGTATGTTAGCTATAATATGTACCTATATTATGTATTTCAAAGGTTTCTACATCGCTTTCAAAGCAAAGTACATAAAGCATACAGAACTATAGGCTAGGATATGAGTACAGAAGGTACCGTGTTGGGTATTCAGCATAGATATCAACATTACTTGTAACAAGGTACATACATTTGTAGATATTCCTTTCAGTAAGGAGGGATTTGTAGTTTTGTGTTTGGAAACGATTGGTAACAGACATGCTTTCAGATAATCCCCAGTAACAGGATTAACTCAGACCAGAGGATTTTGGTAAACCGCAGGGATATTTTTTTACGAAGCATAGTTTTTTTTATAAATTTATAATAAAAAAATTTGGGGATTTTGAATGTTCGTAATACATTCAATCTTAAAAATAGCCTAATTTGAGATACAAAATTGGTTGGTTTGGTGTAGAAAAAATTCTTAATTTACCTAACAATAAAAATATCATGTTAGATCATATATTATATTAGGACATACCCAGTGCAAATGTTGGTTGCTTTTTAGATGATATATTTAAACCATGCATGAGAGTTGCTATTGGACTAAGATTAGGATCAGATATTTGTGTATCCCATGTGTGCCCCTGTGGTTCAGAAGTAGATGAAAAAGGTCACCATGGGTTAAGTTGTTCTAAAAGCAGAGGACGGTACAGTCGACACGGGGATTTAAATAACACCTTCAAAAGGGATCATGTCACATTTCAGCTGTTCTCGAACCATCAGGTCTTTTCAGACAAGATGGTAAGAGACCAGACGGAATGACCATGATTCCATGGAAAAATGGAAAACCCCTCGTCTGGGACGTAACTTGTGTTGACACCTTCGCAGTGTCTAACATTGGATTTTCTATAGAAGGACCAGGTGAAGCTGCCAAACAAGCTGAGATAAGGAAAAAAAAAAAGAAATACCTAGAAATAGCCCAGCAATATGAGTTTATGCCTTTCGCTGTCGAAACCTTCGGCTCTTTTGGACCAGATGCTTTAGGATTATTAAAATCTGTTTCCAAAACTCTGGTTCAGGAGACGAGGCATCAGAGTGCAGGAAATTTCTTAACTCAGAGATTAGGCATTGCTATAATTAGAGGGAATGTAACATCTGTGCTTGGCACACTACCCAAGGATGATTGTTTGAAAGAAGTGTATAATATTATATATAAAAAAAAATATATATGTAACATCAACATCTCCCCAAAAAAAAATGTCTTAACTCATCATTTTTACTTTCCTTATCCTATAATAAGGAAAGTATTGTATTCGTCGAAAATTTGACCTACCCAGCTTTTCACATTTCTGGACGAATCATAGCCTCAGGATACCAAAAAAGTGGTTTTCAGCCATTGGTCCGTGCGTCTGTCTGTGTGTGTGTGTGTGTGTGTGTCTGTGTGTGTGTCTGTGTGTGAACAGGATATCTCAAGAACGGTAAGAGCTAGAGACTTGAAATTTGGTATGGTAATTAATTTTATACACCAGACGAACCATGAAACTTTTGGTTGAAATCGGCCGCATTCTGCGGCCGCAGGGCCGCAAATATTGGCCGCAAGCACCGCTTCTTTGAATAGGCTAAAGATACAAAAAAAGTTAGAGAACAACATTTTCTCAGATTAAAAAAATAATAGGGGTTCACTCTGATCATTTTTTTGATATCTTTAACTTTTTGGAAACCGGCCCCAATTTACCGGTATTGTAGGGGGACCCGATTGGACTAACTTTTTTATTATTCATCCTAGATGGGGGTTGTGACACATCAAATTAAATGATTTTGAAGTGCTGATCACGAATTTGGCATTGATTTTTAGTTATCTGTTACCGTTCAGTCACCAGTGGCGGAATTCGACTCCTTTTTGGGAGATAAGGAAAGTCGTGTGATGTTTACACCAGATTTTTTTACCAAGGCAATTATTAGTTAGATATAGGTACCACTAAATTCTGTTTAGTTAAAAAAAAGACCTATAGAATAATGCGCAAACGGTAAATAGTGTATCTATATCTATTTTCTATTTACTTTTGGTTTTTTAATGGATTTTTTCATTTTACTTAGATACTATCTATATTATTTAGCTTTTTATTGTTCAAACAAATATATAATTATGTACAATTGTACATTAAATATTTTATGTATTTTATTTCAATAATTTTCGATCATATTTCGCCTATTAAACTCATTAATGGTGATATTAGGTACGACCAAACGTATTTTCATTATGGGTTAAATGGTTGTATTGAAGAGTGTTGCAGGTTGCAGAGTTGCTCCATTCGATGCACCTGTTTGGATACGCTTCATAGGTACCTTACAAACAATCATGTTGCTTGTGGATGATACTCATACTCATTTCTGTCCCGGTAGCTCAGTGGTAAAGGTGGCACTCTGTGAATCCAAGAGTTCCAGAGGTCGCGGGTTCGAAACCCAGCCGCGGGACATGACAAGTTATCCTCCCATTTGGAATTTTTACCACATAATATTATGTCTTGGGCTCACTGCTAATAGAATAATTGGGCTTAATACTCCTAATTGGGCAGTATCAGTATAAATAAGGCGATATTATTATTAATTTATTATTATTATATAGTATTTTTACCATAGAAGTTCTACCTACTGCAGTTGAACCTGGATATAAGAGAAGTTAACGGACCAGATTTTTTTCTCTAATATTCAGGTTTCTTAAGGTATATTTTCTCTTGTACAGGTACATTGGACCTGAAAATTGTTCTCATATATCCAGGTTTCTCTTATATCCAGTCCTCTTATACCCAGATTTGACTGTACAAAATTTGGTAGAAGGAGAGAGAGAGAAAGTAGGTAATACAATCTATGACATAAGAAAGAAAGAGATAGAGAGAGGGCAGATGCTTCAGCACGAAGAAGAATTCTGGAGAGGGGATGAGAGGACGTGTTCACATCGCACTGTGGGAGATTGTCTCCCACCTCCACACCTCCAGAATGCTTATCATACCCAAAACACACCTAACACGTGTCCTGGGTATGATGGATGGTTCTGGGTGTGATGCAGGGGTTCCTAACTTGTGAGTGTGGGGTTGTGAACCTTGTCCCTGGAAGTAGGGAAGACGAGGTTTTGCGTAACTTTTATTTTT
>CM044958.1:44220302-44417802 GCA_024516035.1 Bactericera cockerelli | reverse complement strand
GAAATGAAACAGATCACTCTTCTCTTCTACTAAAATGAAACAGAAAGTTCACGTAACGGACATGCCTAAGTACATAACTAGCTGTTTTCCACGAATATGACTTAATTGTAACAATAATTGTGCAGTTAAAAGCAACGTTAAACCCAAATTAAAAAGAAAATACAGAATAGAATATAATTATTATTTATTGGAATAAATAATAATAATAAAATATCATTATTATTTATATAGAATATAATAATTGTATATTGGTTTTTTAAATTATAAATGAAACAAGGTTCTCTAAGTTATTCACACTCTTACAAAGGTAACAAAACAAGAACACTCATACACACCATACCTAGGGTGACCATACGTCCCGCTTTCGGCGGGACGGTCCCGCTTTGGAGCTGTTTGTCCCGCTGTCCCGAGCGATCTCTTCGGGACGCTAAAATGTCCCGCTTTTAACCAAAATCATTCAAATGTCCCGCTTTTTAGTTTCCTTATCTTATTATAAAGAAATATTTAATAATTACCTAACAAAGATCGAGCATACTTCGTAAGCTAGTATTTTTTTTTTCTTCTTTTTTTCAGTTCTTCAATTCGTCTATAGTTCTTCACTCTACTCAGGAGACAGTTTAACAGTTTAAAACTTGTACCAATACTCCTACTATGCATTTACGTTGTAGTCCTGTCAACGGGTGGTTTTCCCATGAAAAAATTATAGAGGTTTTTTTAACGGTTCTCTATTTATTTTGACCCGCTGATTCCGAATCTGAAGTTTGCGACCAAAATTTCGGTGAGCTAACTCCAGGAGCGCCGCTTTTTAGCGATTTTTTTAAAGTTTGTTCTCCCAACACTTGAAGGGTTCGTTTAAATTGAAAAATTATTTTGCGCAATGTTGTAGCCAATAAAATTTACCACATCATAGATTCGATGCGTTTTTTTTTTTGTGGGAGGTACCAGTGCGCCGCCAAAAATCGTTTCGAACATTTTGGAAAAAAACGCAAATATGGGTCAATCCCATTTTTAACTGTCTCGCTATAGCCTCTATAACTACTCGTTGTCCTTACGAGGCTGAGCGAGACCCGATAACATCCAAACCACGGTGACAAGTTATTGCCCCGGCCAGGATTTGAAATCGGGTCTCCCGCGTACAAGAGTAGTGCAGTGACCATTAAGTCATGGGAGCACCCCCCCCCCACGCAAAAATGGGCCGCGTCCCGTTTTGGCCCCAAAAAAATCTGGTCACCCTAACCATACCCTGCCGGCAAGTCCCGCATATCCTTCAGCACTAGAGCTTTGCTGAAGGAATCTTATAAGATTTTCCCTTAAAAAAAAACACTCATACAATAATATTAAACTTCTTCACACTCATACAATAAAATTATTCACACTCATACAGGGTACGAAGGGGTCACCTCTATTATATCTCTGCTCAGTGGAGTGCACAACTGCCCATGTGTTTGGGGGTGACATATTTTTTCCATTCCACATTCACCTGCCCCCTCTATCATAACACTATGATGGCTATTTACTTTTCCGCATTATTCCGAATATATTTATTTTAATGAAAAAAAAAAATATATCAGGGAAAATATTTCGAGTGGTGTGTTATTGAAGGTATTTTCACCTAACACCGACCTCAGTAGCTTGATCAATAAGGCGGCGGACTTGTAACCTGGAAGTCGGTGGTTCAAGTCTCAAGTAAAGCGAGTTTGAGCAGTTGTGACTCACGAAAGTGATTAACACAAATATGATAACTTTTTCTACCACAAATATGATAACTGAAAATTTTCCTTCCATTTGGGACTTTTACTACATTAATAATACGTCTTGAAATAATGGGACTTTATAATTCTAATTGGGCAGTAATAATAATAATAAAAAGTGTTTCTTTGTGTTATTATGTATATCACAATTTTAGTGGGTATTTCCGTAAAAAATCTAAAGTTCCAGCTGGGATAGTACTGTGAAAGTGCTCCCTGTCGCCCCACCTCACACCAGCTCAGTACTAATACACTCATCTCATAAAGGCCATATGTTAGGTGTATATCCTCCGACTTATCGGCAGTATTGTGTACACCGCATGCTAGCAATGGGAGCCTTTGCCTCCTTTGCAATATTTTATTCCGCCATAAATGCCAATACTATCTCTGTGCAGTGCCTATCTGTTTTTATTCGCTCTCGATATTGCTTGCTAATATATTATGGAACTGCTTTTGTTTCCTATACGAAGAAGCTTCACATCCATTGGAAACTTCAGGAGGGAATTATTTGACACACACGCACACACACACACACACACACACACACACACTCTCAGTCACGAATTTCATGTACTGAGTGTGTTAGTATTTACTAACACCAAGAAGCAACGAGCCAAATTTCATAGCTCTACGAATTACCGTTAATTTTGTATAATTATACACAATACACAAATAAACACGAACCATTCATAGATAAAAAATACTTTTTGGAATCAAGAGAATCTAATCCTGTTTCATAATTCTGCTAGACTCCACTTGTATTAATTCGTTCAGAAATGTTATCGGCTCAAATTAAAAAAAAAACTGATCTAGGTATTCCAATACTTTCTATACCTTATTACCTATATAAGGTATAGAAACTGATCTATTCCAATACTTTCTGTACCTTATTACATTTTTCGTTTTGGCTTACCGTTTTGGCTAAACAACTCCGGACAAACAAACAATAGAGAGATAAAATGTAAAAATCATCTTTTTGGTATCAGTAAGTATCTACAGTCTAAGGGCCGAATTATGAAACAGGATTAGACTGCATCTAAGTGGACACTTCCACTTAACTCAGGCTATAGTGCGCTGTGATTGTTTGAAATTCCCACTAGAGGGCGTGTTAATGGATAGCGTCCACTTAAATTAATAATAATAATAACATTCTTTAGTGGAAAGTAACCTCCAGGCGAGGTAAATGCTCAAAACATTTTCTACCACCTAACCCTCTGAGTCTTATTATTATGTGGTCACAAACTCATGAGGAAGAAAAAAATTCATGCACTGGATGGGATTCCAACCAACGGATACCTACGCTCCCTGGATTACCAGACTAGCGCGTTACCAACTTGACTACCAGTGCACTTAACCCAGAATCAAGCTAACCCTCACACCAAACCAGGATTAATCTAATCCTGTTTAATAATTCGGGCCTAATTCATTCATAAAGGATAACCCCGCTTTAGTTAGAGCATTTGTATATTTATATTTTGTTTATTTTTTCTTGTATAAATTAATATCGTCAACTTTTGTACTACCAATAAAGAGTTTCTAAAAAAAAAATTATCAGCTCAAATTCCAAAAAAGTGACCATTGCCATACTTCCTATACCTGACAGGTAAAACACATGTAAATATCAATCTTCCCACCTATTGGACAAACATTTCAGCGAAATGTTCGCTGGATCTCCTACGATTTCGGAGAAGAAAAAATCGAGAAAATTTCCCAAGGTAAACAACTGAACACACGATGCGCCCGGGGTCCGTATTGTAAACAAAAAATTATGAAGCAACTCCAGAATAAATGAGTTGACATAAAAAATGAAGTTGAAATAAGAATGAGAAGATGGCAGCTGGGGAGAGAGGGAGAGGTAGTTGGGGAAAGAGGGGAGGTCGTTGGGGGAGGAGGCAGTTGGGAGGGAGGAGTTGGGGAGGGAGGCAGTTGGGGAGGGAGGAGGAAGTTGGGGAGAGAGGAACAGTTGGGGAGGGAGGGAGGTAGTTGGGGAGGGAGGGGGGTAGTTGGGGAGGGAGGGAGGTAGTTGGGGAGGAAGACAGTTGGGGAGGGAGGGAGGAAGTTGGGGAGGGAGGGAGGTAGTTGGAAAGGTAGTTGGGAATGGAGAGGGAGGCAATTGGGGAGAGAGGGACAGGCAGTTGGGGATGGAGAGGGAGGCAGCTGGGAGAGAGGTAGTGGGAGAGGGAAAGGCAGATGGAGAGGGAGGGAACATAAAACCCGATGAGAAATATAATTTGTTTTTGAAAGATGGAAGGAGAGCACATCAAAACTCATTATCTGCCATGTTTATCACCGCGAATATTAACCTTTGCCATGACAGAAATTGTGAGCTCAATTTTACTACTTCTGATGCAGAGAATTAAAAAAAAAACATCAGAGAGGCCTAATTTTTCGTAAAGTAAAAAAAAAAATCAGAGAAACGTAAAAGTTCGCACATATTTTTTTTTAGCAGTTTCCGAGATTTGCGCGGTACAATAAATATTTTCAACAGACCGACAGATAGACACAAAACCAAAGTTGCTCAAGAGGTTATGCAAAAAAAGAATTTTTTTTTATACAAAAACGAACACAATACTTCCGATTTCTAATATTAGCAATTTCTCGGAAGTAAATCTTAAAAAGACTTAGCTACCTTGACCTTTATTGTTTGGGGCCACCTGAGATTATTGGTTATTACGCCCGAAAATTTCTTTTTCGAGAAGTAGTTATTGTGTTTTTTCTTATACTGTCTTTAGTTTTATCTTTACTTTCTATGCTTTCTAGATGTAGTATTAAAAAAATCGTCTACAGAGAGAACCACAATATTCCACCATGGGTTAATTTTATCTCCGAAAAATATTTCTGTCAAAACGAAGAGTAGGGGTTGTATATTTTTTGTAAAAAAAAAAAAAATAATATTGTAAATTGTAATACCTCCCTACATTTTGTCTGTCGTGAGATGGAACCTCATTCACTCGGGGGCTCAGAGAATGCCGTACTACCTTGTGCGATCTCAGCCCCCAGAGATTCTTCCTGCCATTCTCAGACTTCCATCAGCATAAAAATATTAACAATATCATCGAGACGTATTTTCAACTCTGTTAAGATCGCATTCTTCGGAAGAACAAAAACAGAATTCCATACTCTTTTTAAAAGAGAAGCTTTCGAGTAGGTATAATCTCTCAACTCTAATTATGTTGAAAAGTTAATGAAAAGTTATCATATTTGTGTTTATCATTTTCGTGATACCACAACAACTACTCAAACTCGCTTTACTAATAAATCTACGCTGAAACCGAGACTTGAACCTTCGACTTCCAGGTTACAAGTCCGACGCTTCATCGATCAATTTACTGAGGTCGGTAACTCTAATTATATTAAGCTAATGGCAACCATTATGGTCATCCACGCACCACCCTGCATAAAGTAACACGATGTATAGTTCTGTATTTTGTATGAGCGCCTGGTTTTTCTGAGTTATGCAATGTGTGTGATTGTGGTCAACAAATAATCGTCTGTTGAGCGAATGAAATTAATTCTATTGGAATCTGTATCCTACAAAAAACCAAAACTATCTAGAAATAATAATAATAATAATACTATTAATTTTCTACTAAATTTAAGTCTTACTATTAAACCAATATACATTAAATTTATGTAAAACTAAAAAAAGTTATCAAGAGCAATATTTAATTAAAAAACAATATAACTATCATCTGACAGTGATGGTTGTTTGGTTTTAATGACAAAGTCATGTCACAATGCCTTGGCTATTAAATTAGTCAATACCAAAAACGAAGACAAAAATCGGACGAAAGTAATAAGAGCGAGAAGTACTTAAAAACATGATGACAACCACTTTCATTTTTAATCAGTGGAAAAAAATTTCCGATAAAAAATCTATCCTCGTAATTAATTTTAATTTTTCATCAAGATGATATTCTACCTCGAGAAATTGATAAAACTGAGAAAAAATTAATAATTCACGACCAGAATTTTCTCATTAATTTATCCATCCAGTTTTTTGTCTTCAAGATTTTCCAATCTGTGTAGAGGCAACACCATGTTGCTAGTGGGCAAACGTTCAATATGTTTTTATTGAAATTTATTGCGATGACCCTCTTGTTTTTTGTCGCGTGCTTGTTCCAGTGAGTGGTAGGAGAAGAGGATAGAAGATAGAAATAATTACTGAGGGGAGAGAGAGAAAGTAAGTTGGTCACAAAAACAACAACAACAACAACAACTCATTTGTTTGTTTTTGTTGTTAATATTAGGAAGGGAAATGATGTTTAATATTTTTATCTGCAGGACAAGGTAGAAACAATTCCAAAGGTTGGTTACATGGGTTATCTTGTTAATTTTTAATGTAAATTTCGGAAATGTACAGAGAATAGAAGGAAGGTTGTCATTAAAAAATATATGCGCCACCAGAAGAAGAGGCAGAGACCCAATCTCAGATGAATAAACCAAGTGGTTGACGACCTGAAGGTGAAAAGAGTCTTAGAATCTTCTGTCAAGGAGTTTTTAGTTTGGAGTAGAGTGGTTGAACAGGCTGTAGCACCTTGGCAAAGTAACAGGTAAATTTGTACTGGGTGCATATTTACTAAACTAGGAGTTTACTAAATAAAAGTTTACTAAACTAGGAACATCAGTGTTCGAAAAGATTCTCCATATCCCTTTCAATTGTACTGGGTGCCTATTTACTAAACTAAGAGTTTACTATACTAGGAGCACCAGTGTTGAAAAGCTTCGTCATATGCCTTTCATGGGTACCTATTTACTAGACTAGGAGTTTACTAGATAAAAGTTTACTAAACTCTAGGGGCATCAGTGTTTGAAAAGATTCTTCAAATCCCTCTCATTGGTACCAATTTACTAAACTAGGAGTTTACTAAATAAGTAAACTTTCAACTTTTACTTATTTAGTTTTACTTACTTTATTTAGTAAATCAACTTGACAATTGAGAAACTTGAGAATTTTAAATATATAACTGCCCCAGTTGAAACAGCCCAAAAATCTTAGGTGGGCCTTAATCTATGTCCAACATGAGAGAGAAAAGAAGGAAAAGAGAGAGAAAGAGAAAAAGGAGAAAGTGAGAGAGAGAGAAAGTGAGTGAGAGAGAATATCTCAAGTGTCCTTTCTGACAGAGAGAACGAGTTATGAAGCGGAGAAGAAAAAGAACACAAACTCTAATGGACATTTCAGTGAGTGAGTGAGAGAGGAGGGTGTGATGGGTGATATTGTATTTGATTAACTTAATGTTTTTAAATTGCCTGCTAGGTAATTTATCATGTGGTCGGGAGACCGAGGGGTGTTATAACACGCACAGAGACCTGGTGTTATCACAAGAATGAGCGAAGGATAGAAAAGAATGAACTTAAATATGAAATTCTATGTAATAGAATACTCGTATACTAAACCATGTATTTTTATGTAACAAAATAGAAGTAACTTATGAAATGGTAGAAAAATATGTGTTTGTTGTTTGCTTAGACCAGAGAAATGCTTGGCTAGTGACGTTTAACTGGGAGAAGACAAGGGTTCTGCTAGAGGACTATAAAGTAATTCCTTACAGGTCTGGCCGGGGAACGCTCAACAGGTAAAAGACCAGTGCTTCGCTAGAGTACTATAAACAGAATAAGTACTTTAGTCATTATTTTTATTGTTTATCACGCATCACCGTCACATCATTTTGTTCTTACCTGTAGACGGACACATCGTCCTTGTACCAGGCCACCATGAGAACCGAGTCGTTGCCTCCTAAGTTGATGTCGCAGGCGAAATCCACTGAACCACCCAGCACTGCCTGTCGGACCAACGTGTTGCCTGAAACATAGGAAGAGGTAGACTTAGACCTGGGTGAAACACATGGATATTTGGATAAAGTAAACGAACTGGATTTAATAAAAACTTGGATAAAAGAGAAAGCTAGTTCAAAGAGAAAATTTTGATGGTCAAATTGACCTTCTCACGAGGGAAATATACTATTATAAGAGAAACCTGGATATAAAATAATAAAATTATATTCAGCTTTGACTTAGTGATGCTCCGATTAGTTGAAAATTGAGGTAGTCGATTAGAAACGATTCCGATAATCGTAATCAATTAGTAACTAATCGACTTCTAATTAATCGATTACTACCGATTAATTGAGCATCACTAGTGTGTTTTAGTGATGCTCCGATAAGTTGAAAATCGAGGTAATCAATTAGAAACAATTCCGATAATCGTAATCGATCAATAACTAATCGACTTGATAATTAATCGATTACTATCGATTAATCGTGCATCACTAGTGTGTTTTAGTGATGCGCTGATTAGTTAAAAATCGAGATAATCGATTAGAAACGATTCCGATAGTAGTAATCGATGTGCTAATCACAAAGATGATAACAAAATATTTCTCAAACTCGCCTTACTAAATATATGTCATAATAGAGCCTCGAACCACCGCTCTCCAAGTTACGAGTACGTCACATTATCAAACGAGCTACTGACGTCATTTAAAAAAAGAAACCTTGTTGTTGAAAATGACGTCACAGGAGACATTTGCCAAACATCTTCAATTAATCAACTGACACACAAAGAATAAACGACAAATTCTTCTAGTCTATGTACTTAAATATACTTTACATAAGTGTCTATACCAGTGATTCTCAACGTGGGCGATATCGCCCCCTGGGGGGCGCTGGGGGGGGCAATGAGTACATTTTGGGCAGTCGGGGGGCGATGAAATTATTTTGGGCAATAAGGGGGCGATGGAATTGGCTTGACGAGGTAATCATCTTATAATCCAAAAATAACCAACTCCTCCACCAATGACTAATTTGTCACCATTTGCACCAACAACCACTATATTCAGAAAAGATAAACAGCTTAATGTGACGTCATCAACAGCAACCAAAAGTCACGTGACAGCGTCCTCTTCTCTTATAAACCTTGGTACAGTAGGTATTTCTTTCGGTGCGTAGTGACTAGTGACTTCAGTCAGCAGGTCTGTGCTCTTTTTCTGTAAGATTTAAATTTGACTTCAATATATTCTTGACTTCAATTACTTTCTACTTACCTAAGTACACTTGAGAGCAGAAAAAGCGAATCAAACTTTTTCCTCCACCAAATCTGCCATATCTTCGAAATTACTATTTCTATCGAGTCGTATGATATCTCAAAATGTTGTAAATTTTGTTTTCTACAATGTCATATTTTGATTGTAAAAAAAAACCTACCAGAAGCCGTCAAAATTGAATTTTACTACAGGATGTCAAAAAAGAAGAAAAATATGATTTTTTTTTTTTAAACAAAAGACGTTATAACCTGAGAAATCAACAAGATTCATTCATAAGTACAAGAGTACTTAAGAGGAGGTAGATGATGTGACATAGTATAAAAATATGAATAAAAACAATTATTATTATTATAACAATGGTGAATCAGTATTTTGTGTTGCCTAATTGAGCTTTGATCACAGCATTCATTCGATTTGGTATTGAGTGGATCAAAGTAACCACAATTTCTTGGGGCAAACTCTCCCATTCTTCGATGAGGGCGATCTTGAGCACTGCTACAGTCTGGGGAGCCGGTATTCTGCCTCGAATACTTCGTCTGAGTTGGTCCCACAGATTTTCAATCGGATTGAGGTCGGCACTAAGAGAGGGTCCAAAGTGTCAATATTCTCCTCACCCAAGAACTCCCGAACACAGTTTGCCACATGTGGGCGGGCATTGTCGTGCATGAGGAGGAACTGGTCGCCCATAATTTAATCGAGAAGAACCACATGGGTCTGCAGGACTCCAAGAAGGTAGAATTTAACCAAAGAGAACTTCAACTGGACCCAAACTCTCCAGAGAGCATAGGGAAAGGAGACTCAGATTCGTCATAGAACACGTGGATTGGACACCCGAGCAATAGCGCTCTGTTTTCTTCACTGATGAATGCCGGGTGTGTTTGTTTGGTAATGTTAGAAGGAAAAGAGTCTATCGAAGAGCGGGAGAAAGGTATGCTGAGTACTACATCACAGAAACTGTCAGTTTCGGCGGTGGTTCCTATATGGTGTGGGGTGGGATTTCAACTGAAAGAAAGACTGAATTGGTTTTCACCACATGCGGTGCGGGAGGTGGCCTGAACAGTCAGCGATACATTGATAAGATCCTGCAGACCCATGTGGTTCCTCTCGCTCAAATTATGGGCCACCAGTTCCTCCTCATGCACGACAATGTCCGCCCACATGCGGCTAACTGTGTACGGGAGTTCTTGGGTGAGGAGAATTTTGACAATTTGGACTGGCCCTCTCTTAGTCTCGGCCACAACCCGATCCAGGATCTATGGGACCAACTCAAACGAAGTGTTAGAGGAAGAATATCGGCTCCCCAGACTGTAGCAGAGCTCAAGATCGCCCTCACCAAAGAATGGGAGAGGTTGCCCCAAGAAATTGTGGTTACTTTGATCCACTCAATACCAAATCGAATGAATGCTGTGATCAAAAGCTCGGGGAGGCAACACAAAATACTGATTCACCATGGTTATGAATGAATCTTGTTGCTTTCTCAGGTTATAACGTCTTTTGTTAAAAATAAAAAAAAACATGTTTTTCTTTTTTTGACATCCTGTAGTAAAATTTAATTTTGACGGCTTCTGGTAAGTTTTTTTTTACAATCAAATTATGATATTGTAGAAAACAAAATTTACAATATTTTGAGATAACATACGACTCGATAGAAATAGTAATTTCGAAGATATCGCAGATTTGGTGGAGGAAAAAGTTTGATTCTCTTTTTCTGCTCTCGAGTGTAGTTTTGATTTACTATGGATACTAATTTATACCTACTTACTGATTGGGGGAATTGGAGGGGGGGGGGGCGATGAAAGGTATAATTTTCGCAGAGGGGGCACTATGCTACAAAAGGTTGAGAACCACTGGTCTATACAATAACATTAAATACACTATCATCATCATCATAGGGTGGCGTCATCGTGAACGATGGTAGCCAGATAGTGGAGGAATAACTCAGTACTTCTACCACTGTCTTTACAAGGAGGCTAATAATTGACAAGGGCCCCCAGAACAAGCCACCGATCTACCGATCTCCTATACAATCTAGATACTATACAATATAAATATGCTACAAAAATATACTATACAATCTATAAATTATCTAGCTGATATATATTATATTTCACCGAATGGGTGGCTAAGTGTGATGAAATGTTTATCAAGTATATGTGAGCTTTCGACTGGAGAAAAGAAAATGGTATTGAGATCCGAGAGGACATTAGGGTTCACTCCGGCCACCGTTTCCAAGAGGGAGAAGAAAATACCCAATGTGTGCTTTTGTTGAGGGGAGAGAGAGAAAGAGAGAGAGAGAGAGAGAGAGAGAAAGAGAGAGAGAGAGAAAAAAAGAGAAAGGGAAAACCCATTGGCTTTTCTCTCCAAATGAAAGAACGAAAATGAAATTTAAAATAACCAACACGTACCTGACATAAAAGAAACTGATGGAGAAAGAGAGGAGCACGATAGCTTGTGTAGACCAGAAGGCAAAGGCAAGGTAAAGTCATTTCGAAATGAAAGGGCAGGGATAATTCTGAGTTGATAGAAAGATAGCTCGAGAGAGACAGAGATAGGAAGGGAGAGAGAAAAAAAAAGAACAATATAGACATTGAATCTCTGCACTAATGACTAATTTCCATGACTTTTCTCTTCTCTAGTGTTTCCCAGATCCTTAAAAACAAGAGCTTTCATCATCATAGGGTGGCGTCATCGTGAACGATGGTAGCCAGACAGTGGAGGAATGACTCAACTCTTCTACTACTGTCTTTACAAGGAAGCTAATAATTGACAAGGGCCCCCAGAACCAAGCCAATACTGGTCTACTCCCTGTTTATAGTCCACCAGCCAGACTGCTGGTCTACTCCCTCTTTATAGTCCCCCAGCCAGACTCCAGCTTTGCAAGTTCAAATTCTTCTGCATAATATCTCTAGATCTTTAAAAAACAAGAGCTTTGTAAGTTCAAATTCTTCTGTAGAATTTAGCCAGATCTTAAAAAAACAAGAGCTTTGCAATTTCAAATTCTTCTGTAGAATTTAGCCAGATTATTAAAAACAAATGATTCGTCCAAACCCTTTTCTCTAAGACTGTTAGGTTTTTTTTTTTTTTTTTTTTTTTTTAAATGAACATTTATTTAAAGAGAGGTCTATAACAATTGAAGTCCTTGCCCCTCTGTTAGGTTTGATCAACAGGATCTGCAGGGTTAATATAAAGTGCGACTAGTTGCTCATCCCTTTTGGACGTGAATCTGCAGGGTTAACAACATCAAGTAAGAAATGGTGTCAAACAACACCCCACGCTTGCTACAAGCTGCGGTTTGCTTTGTACTCTCGCTAAAATATGAAACGTCAACTTGAGATCTAAATACTTAAATTACTCTTGACTATTTAGCCGTATACCGAGGGTCTCACTTATTGAAGTTTTGGGCCTTCTTCGCACCTCGGCCGAGGTGTCTGATCGTGATATCGCAATTACTCTAACAGACTCGCTTTACTATTTTTTGCCAAACCTGGCAAAAATGCCAAAATGGGACTCGAACCAACGAGCTCCAAGTTACGATTCCGCCGCCCTATGGATTGACGGAGGATGATTTGTAGGTATTGTACTCGTATATATTGTATTTATATATTATTATTTGTATTTCTTTTTCCTTTTTATTATATATATTGTTTCCATTTTTTTTCATTGATATATTGTTGTTGCAGTCAAACCCTCCAAACACGTGAGGCTGGCATTTCCGGCCCTACCCAGGCTAGGTGAGGTTAATGTGGGTAGCTGGTACGATTCCCAGCGAATGGAGGGTAACACCCCCGTCCAGATCAGGACGTTAAAACCAAATAGAATCGTTGGCGTTAGGAAGGCCATCCAGCCATTAAAAAAAACGTGCTCCACCCTACCAACCTCAACCATGAGGTTGAACAATGCCGACCCCGAAAGCAACATAAGCTAATATGGGATAAAGGCAAGGAAGATATACATATACATATATTGTTGTTGTAGTCAGCTTGACTGCTGCTGGAGGGGGAGAATGATTTTTTCATTGTTATAATAATTATTTGTGTTGTACATATGTTTTTTTATTAAAAAAGTGTTTAATAATGGCTTGGTTCTGGGGGCCCTTGTCAATTATTAGCCTCATTGTATAGACAGTGGTAGAAGTGCTGAGTCATTACGCCACTGTCTGGCTACCATCGTTCACGACGACGCCACCCAATGATGATGAATAATAATAATGAATTGAAAACCCAGTCATGTATGATGAGGGTACCCCGTACACATGAGGTTAACGTAATGAAGACTGTCGAGTATTGAAATTTCTTACGCTTTTCACACCATACTAAACTTCACACTTTAGACTTGATGGCTTATCAAAACCAATTACTCTCAACCTCCGTACCTCCTTTCTTGTTTTCTTCTTCACAGCGTGGTGCATTACTCATAGGTACCTCCCTCCCTACCTCCCTCGACTATAAGTAGATGAAAGACGAAATAATTAAAGTTAAACTAGAAAAGTCGAAGTATGATTTCTTTGTGCCAGTCAGCCTCCGTGGCGTAACGGTTGTGACTACCGCCCGTAGTCCAGAGATCCTAAGTTCAATTCCCGGTTGGAGCAGACTTTTCGCACAGAAAATTCTGTTCCCTCCGAACATGTGAGGCTGGCGATTCCGGCCCTACCCAGGCTGGGTGAGGTTAATGTGGGTAGCTGGTACGATTCCCAGCGATTAGAGGGTAAACCTCATGTCAGGACGTTAAAACCAATAAGAATCAATGGTCATGAAAGAGGAGCCTAGACATTGGATCTGGGCGTCCATATAATCCTCTGACCACCGTGATTTAGGTATCAATTATCAATACCTATCTCACGGACACGGAATTTCTTTGTGGTGGAAGCAAGATCCTTTTCATAATATTTGTGGGTAGTGCAGCATTATTGAGAGCCTCTCCAACGTCTGCAGCACGTTAACTACACCAAAGTGAAGCAACGGCGAGTGAGGTTAGGACGTGGATTCAAATTATGAGTGGAACCCGGACATCCAAAAAGTTCATAGTAGAAAAATTTGTGTGCCCAGCGTGGATTTGAACCTAGGTCACCGTGCGTACAAGCTTACTCCACTCGGCCTCGGTGACCGAGAATATAAATAGTCCGGGGGAAAAATGATTCATCCTCAGGTTTTTGTATCAAAAAAATCCCCTCACATAAGAGGGTGGGGGGAGGGGTAGCTAGGGAGGGGGGGTGTAGAGATAATAATAAAAAATCTTAGCTGTATTGTGTCTCTGGAATGAAGCTTCATGGGACCCGGGGGACACATTGAAAAGTTTTTTTTTTCAGATTTTTTTTAAGAAGAAGAAAAAAAAGAGGAGCTAAAAAAATGTCACGCTATATTTTAGCCTCTCTAGGTGGAAAGATGCTCTATGACTTTACAAAAAAACTTTCAATTTTTATAACTTGCAATTTTTTTTTGTTGGAAAAATCACTTCAATTGGTTTTTTTAAGTTTAAGGGTGGTATATAATAATAAATTCCGTGTCAGATACCTAAATCACGGTGGTGAGAGGATTATATGGACGCCCAGATCCCATGTCTAGGCTCCTTTCATGTCCATTTAGGGTGAAATTAATAGAAGTTTTTGTAATACCTCTGTGGCGCTAATTCTCAGATTGCGTGCTGTCTTAGATGGAAAACCCCTTGCTAAGCAATGCCTTAAGTTAGATCAATTTTGTCTATTAATTTCGCCCTTAATGTTGCAATTTCTTTGGCGGTATTATTTTTGTAGACAATGTAGTTTATCTTTATAATCCTTTTTTAGATTGTAGATTTGAAAATTACTCATCACTACATAAATGATACGTTCGAAATCATTCAAAATGTTGAATAGATCCCTGTCTTACTCAGAATGATTTTTTTACACTAAAGTAAACATCGTAACAACCCAAGTAAAGATTTAAAAAAATGCATTCGACCTGGAGTTTTTTTTTTAATTCGACCCTGGTTCAAGCTGAATTTGCTACCTACTCATGTAGTGCGTGTGTGTGTGTGTGTGTGTGTGTGTGTGTGTGTGTGTGTGTGTGTGTGTGTGTGTGTGTGTGTGTGTGTGTGTGTGTGTGTGTGTGTGAGTGGCAAGGCGCGCAGTACAGCTGAGAAATAAATAATGTATTTCTCGGCTCCTTGGCGTGTCAGCAAGCCATTAGCTTGCACAATAAATACAATAATGCAAGTACAATGCTCGCTTTATTGTTCAGACGGCTGCTCAACTGAGCTTTCCCTCGACTAGACTGCCGCATAAGCATCTCAGCATGACATTTACTTCTTCCCAATATCAAGAATAATATAGCCAGCGTCGATGGCATGTTGAATACACCGGTTCCCTTCAGAACACCGAAGTTAAGCGACATCCAGCGAGGTTAAGACTTGGATGGGTGACCATTCAAATTCTAATTCTCGTGACGCTGGCTTTTCCCGGCCCCACTCAGGCTGGGTGAGGTCAATGTGAGTAGCAGGTTTGTGAGTTTCCTGCGAATGGAGGGTAAAACCCCCGTCGTGATATGACCATGGCAGTTGAAAGCGACGTTAAACCCCACTTTAAAAAAAAAAAGAAAGAATAATATGAGCGTTGAATGCGGTTCTCTTAGGATCACCGAAGTTTAGCAACGTCCAGCAAGGTGAAGACATCGTGATGCTGGCATTCCGGTCCAGCCCAGGCTGGGTGAGTAAGGTCCAGTGAGGTCAGGACTAGGTGGGTGACAGCTCAAATTCGAACTCTCCTCGTAATGCTGGCTATGCTAGACCCAACTGAAATTGGGTGAGGCTAATGTGCAGGTCTAATGACCTGGTTATCAGTAGAATAAGCTATTAGGACAAGAAGACTTCTACAAAGTCCTGAAGAGTTTGACACCCTACCCCCAGTAATCCCCATCCAAAGGTTCTAACCCCCCCCCCCCCCCAGTTATGTCCATCCAAGGGTTCTACCCCAAACTATCCCCATCCAAGGGTGCAACCCCCCCAAGCTATCCCCATCCAAGGGTTCTACCCCCCCAAGCTATCCTCATCGAAGGGTTCTACCCCCCAAGCTATCCCATCCAAGGGTTCTACCCCCCCAAGCTATCCTCATCCAAGGGTTCTACCCCCCCAAGCTATCAGTATCCAAGGGTTCTACCCCCTCCCCCCAAGCTATCCCCATCCAAGGGTTCTACCCCCCCAAGCTATCCCCATTAAGGGTTCTACCCCCCCCCAAAGCTATCCACATCAAGCATTCTACCCCTCCCAAGCTATCCCCGCCCAAGGTTCTAGCCCCCCCCCCCCCCCTCACAGCATTCCCCAACCAAGGGTTCTACACCCCCCAAGCTATCCCCATCCAAGGAGTATTTCTCGCAATTATTCTCGAAACTCGAGTGCTACGACAATAATGCCTCCTCCCACTCCTCGGGAAAGCCAGAAAGCCTTTGAGGTAAACACGAAATTAATAATGCTGTTAGACAGAATGGAGAAACCATACAGGGTGTAGCAAAAAGATGTGACTTTCAAGGGTTAATGCTTTTCCTACATAACCTCAACCTCAGCTTTAGGGCCAAATTATGAAACAGGATTAAAGTTAAGAACAGGATTAAATTACATAAACTCGAGTTGATAAAACTATCAATTACCCTAGCTTTGAACTCAAACCACCGATAATTTGGCTCTGTATTTGTAGGTATGTAATATTAACTATAATAATAATACTCTTTAGTGTTAGGTAACCACTAGGCCAGGTTAATGCTTAGAGCATTTTCTACAACTTATGTTTGAGATTGAAAATGTCATTAATTACTTTGTAAAGATATAGTAAATCTTCATAATTTATCATGTAATTATCTTTAACCCTTAAAATTTAGGGCCGAAATAATAGACGTTCTTGTAATACCTCTGTGGCGCTAAGTCTCGGATGGCGTACTGTCTAAGATGGGGAAAACCGATGCTAAGCAATGACTTATATTATCGATTTTGTCCTAAATTCAAGTAATTGCAAAAATAACAAGTTGAATTTATATTTAATTAAAGAACTACTATTATTAGTAAGTTATCATATTTGTGTTAATCACTTTTGTGATATCACAACTACTCAAACTCGCTTTTCTAAATCCACGCTGAAACTGGGACTTGAACCACCGATCTCCAGGATACAAGTCCGCCGCCTTATCGATCAAGCCACTGAGGTCGATTTTCATTATTAGTATGTTATTATTATTATATTATTATCTCATAACGCTCCCCAATATTTTATATCCACCCTGTAAGGTTACCAGTTCTTAGTTAACGTTAAGCGCCCTGTGGGGTCTTTTAATTTAGGGTTCATTTACGTTAAATAACAGCGAGCTTGTTTTGGTTCAGCACAGCTTTCTATTATTATTATTATCTTGTATTAAACCTTCACCAATGTAAAAGGTAAGAATAGAATAGTCAATAATTTCTATACCTACTGGTGGTATTTTCTGGGGAACTATCGATCAAGCTGCCGAGGTCGTTATTTTTGCTTATATTATACGTATTGCAAATAATTTTTTTATTAATTTAATAATAATAAATTATAATTAATTTTTATTTAATTCAAGATTTGCAATTTTATATGAATCACTACCGCGAAATAATCGACCTAGTTGACTAGTACCAATTTCTCTCTCCTTTTCATACACTGAGTCTTTCCTTGTCCCTTTCTCTCTTACTCTCTCTCTTTCTACTCTCTCTCTCCCCCCTCCGACTATTTATTACCCCCCTCTACTGTTTCCGTTCATATAAGCGGGACTAGTCCCTTGTGGAGGAACTCGATACTGATTTTAAATTATAATTCTTTTTTGTCACGTATTGTGAGTTTTTATTCCTCTCTTTTTCCCTCCCCTTCTTTTTTTTCTCTCTCTCTCTACCCTCTGTGTCTCTCTCTCACTCCTAAATCTCTCTCTCCCTTTCCCTATCTTTTTCCTTTCTCCTTTCTCTGTCTCTCTCTCTCTCTCTCTCTCTCTCTCTCTCTCTCTCTCTCTCTCTCTCTCTCTCTCTCTCTCTCTCTCTCTCTCTCTCTCTCTCCATCTCTGTCCCTCTCTTCCTCTCTCTCTCTCTCACCCTCTCTCTATCTCTCCCTCTCTCTATCCTCTCCCTCTCTCCTCATCTTCTCTCCTCTCCTTTTTCTCTCCTCCATTTTCCACTTCTCTCCCTCTCTCTATCTCTCTCCCCATCTCTCACTCATACTTATATCTCTCTTTCTCTCTCAACCTCTTCCTACTCTCTCACTCATTCATCTATCTCTCCCTTTCTCTTCCACTCTCTCCCTCTCTCTACCCATCTCTCTCACTCATAATTCTCCCTCTCAACCTCTTCCTACTCTTTCACTTATACAAAAATTTCTCTCTTACAAAAGAATGAGAAGAGGGAGAGCGAGAGCCAGGCAGGGAGAGATCCAGTAAGGCTGGGAGGAGGGAGAAGGACGGAGCGTATGATGGACAGCAGCTGTTGCAATTTAGAAGTAATAAGATAATAATGCGATTGAACAGATTGTATCTTTTTGGAGAAAATAGGAAAAGTTGGATACAAAATGCTGAAGAGAGAGAGAAAAATAATCATGAAATAAAGAATTTCAGGCCGAAATTTGGGAACTATTATATTTAAAGATCTAGAAATTTTTTACAAATAATTTGCTATGGGGTTGTTAGGGGCAGTGTTTGAATGGTCAAGTTTATACCCCTACGCCAAGTCCTAGTCTCACTGGGCGTTGCTTAACTTCAGTGACATAATGAGAACTGTATTCAACATGCCGTGGATCGATGCTGGTACCAACTTTTTCAGCATCGTAAAATTACAAAGCAAGTTATTTTTTTATTTAAATTTGGGTTTAACGTCGCTTTGAACTGCATGGTCATTTGGTCATATCATGACGGGGGTGTTACCCTCCATTCGCAGGAAACTCACAAACCCGCTACCCAAATTAACTTCACCCAGCCTGGGTGAGGGCGGAATTCCAGCATCACGAAGTCTTCATTTCGCTGGACGTTGCTTAACTTCGGTGATCCTACGAGAACCAGTGCATTGGACGCGCTATCGATGCTGGCTATAGAGCATGTTTCTCATACAAGAAGAAGAATAATATTTATTTTTTAACAAATATTCATGCTGCCCACCATATGGTGGGTTGCTAATAATAATAAAATTCTAAGAATAATAAAATTCTTCCTAGTGATAGCTGCTACTCTTTTTGACACAGCAGCAACTTACTAACTTTGGGAAAGCTCTCTGCACAATAATTCATCATCGAATTACACGTCGTCATACTTCTATGAAAATCTTTAATCTGCCCCCCCCCCTCCACAGCATAGAGGATATTACACAGGGCTTGGTGAACTTATCGTTAGGACCTTGTCACCTTGAGAGTTAAGCTTCTTTGAATGAAATAGACACTGGAGCAATTTCCTAGGGACCGAATTTAGGGACTGAGAAACAGGTTTAGATAAAGTAAGATAAGCCAGGCTGTCCCTCAAGTCGGCCTGTATGTAGTTCGTTCTGATTAGATGAATTTCCGACTTGAGGGAGGGGCTTATTTTTTTTTTTTTTTAAAGATGAGTGTTTCACGGCCTTTTTTATTTTGTAGCTATGAAACAGGAGCTACTGTAGACGCTTGGGGTCATTATTTTTTTTTTTTTTTTTTTTTTTTTTTTGGTTGAATTTACGGATATCGCATCCATTTAAACAATATCGCGAGTATATTATATATAAAAAAAAGTCCTTGACAAGATTTAAATATAAATAACAAAAAAAATCCTTAAAATTAAATCCTAAATAGTAAAAAGATCGCATTTACTTATTTGATCTAGGGTCGTATTGAAGAGGTCAAGCCCCACATCACTGGCTTTTTTACCCATGGGCTGAAGTCTTTGCATTGGCGAAAATTCACCTATATTGGTTCGATAAGTTAGAAGCTTAAATGCAAGATTAGAGCGAGTATTCTTAGAGTTGATTCGTAGGTTGACTTTTTCTAGGAGCTCAGGTGAATTTATTTTATTATTAAGTAATTTAAATAGAAAAGTGAGATCACTCAAGTCTCTTCTGTGTTGGAGACTCACGATATTGTGTGAGGACATTATATGTGAATAATCATGATCTATAGATCTATAAAGAAATGAAAAAAATGGAAACAATATAAACAATAAAACGGGAAAAATACATAAATATATACACACATACATATGTCCTAACTGGATGGCGGGGTCCCTAAGACAATCTCTTCCACCCAACACATCTGAACCAGCTCTCACACTGTTTTATTTATTCAAGATCCCCTCAAAGCAGAACGAAAAGATTGAAAGAGCTATTTATGACAGAACAGGAAAAAGGGGGAAGCGAAAAGTTTAATAAAAAAATGACTGTAGGTAGACAAAGTGGATGGTAATAATGTAAAAATGTATGTCAGTAAGCACTTGAACTCTCGTGCCAGGGAGACAAAGAAAATCAAAGCCAAAGAGAAAATCATATAAATCTTTGTATTAAAAGCAATAAAAAGGGAAGAAAAAGAAGGATAATAGAAGAAAAAGAAGAATAAGGATAATAGAGGTACAAAAAGAAGACAGAGACTTTACACAGGGGCAGGGGCGGGTTTCGGAAAGGGGGGAGGGATGGAGCAGGTTCGGGGGGAATAAATTCCAGAGGAAATGGTTCTACATCGAGGAGGAAATTGAAGGGAAACCCTGCTCTTAAGTGCTGGCACCCTACCAGCCCTGACGGAACTAACTTTAGCCCTGACGGAACGTACTTTATGCTCTAAGTGCTGGCACCCTATCCAGCCCTGACGGAACGTAACTTTATGCTCTCAAGTGCTGGCACTATATCCAGCCCTGACGGAACGTAACTTTATGCTCTTAAGTGCTGGCACCCTATCCAGCCCTGACGGAACGTAACTTTATGCTGTAAAAGTGCTGGCAAAAATCGTCGATGGCACGTTGAATACACAGGTTCTCGTTCTGTCATTGAAGTTAAGCAACGCCCAGCGAGGCTTTGACTTGCATGAGTGGCTATCTACCTCATACTAATCGTAACGTTATGCTGTAAAGTGCTGGCACCGTACCTACTTCTGACTGAATCTAAAGCTACCATATCTACGCTGAAGAAACGTAACCTAGGGACTTGGATGTGTGACGATTCGAACCCTTGTGATGCTGGCTATTCCCGGCCCCATTCAGGCCGGGTGAGGTTATATTGAATACCTGGTTTGTGAGTTTCCAGCGAATGGAGGGTAAAATACCCGTCACGATATGACCATGGAGTTGAAAGCGACGTTAAACAAAAAAAAAACACCCTAACACCGGCGAGCCGTCCGCCACTAGAATCTTTCGTAACACTCCCTGAACTCAACAACACGCACATTTTAGCATTCTTAGCTTTTAAAAACAGATCTAAAAGCTTTCTGAAATATTAAGATATTTCTTTTCCTCTCTTGTTGTTGTTAGAATGTAATGGAGGTACGAAGATAATTTCCCTGTGAGTCTGCAAGGTGAGAGCTGGGATGATTCTCGTGTTTTTAGGGTTTAACGTCCCTTTCAGCTGCTCAGGTCACGTCGAGATGGCGGTGTTGTGCTTCATTCGCTAGAAACTTACCAACAAGTTACTGAAATTAACCTCACTCAGCATGATTGGGACATCACGTGGGTTCAAATTTGATTGGTCACCCATCTAAGTCCTTTTTTTTCGTGTTCTCTTTCGTTCCTCGGTCAAATTTTGTACCGACAATACTCTGAAATATTTAGGGCTTTTTCGTTTGCTGTGAAGTAGATCATCAAGTCCCAACTTTAGTGGACGTTTCTTAACTTCAGTGACACAACTGGTGCATTGAACGTGACGCTGCGCTGGCTTAGTGGGATTTTTTTTTAGGTTTAACGTCGCTTTCAACTGCATGGTTATATGACGACAGGGGTTTCATAGCTGGTTGGCCGAAAACTCACAAACTAACTATACTCAAATTAACCACACATAGCCTGAGTGAGGCTGGGGACAGCCAGCATTACGAGTGTTTGAATTTAAATACACACCTATTCAAGTCCTAACCTCGCTCGGCGTTGCTTAACTTCAGTGACAAAACAAGAAATGGTGCACTCAACGTGCCATCGACCGACGCCGACGTGACGCTGACTTAATGGAAAGATTACTTTATGCGAAAGCCGCGAAACTTTCCATCCCTAGGGACTTATGTTTTGAGTCTGGCGGGAAAATGACGAAAGCAAAGTTCGGGCGGAGGAAAGTTTGGCGTTTACATTCGTCGGTGTTCCTGTATTATTATTATTACTAACCGACCTCAGTAGATTGAGTGATAAAACAGCAGACTTGCAACCTGGAGGTCGGTGGTTCAAATCCCGGTTCAGCGTAGATTTAGTAAAGCGAGTTTGAGTAATTGTGATGTTACGAATGTGATTATCACACATATGATTATTACCTATTATATTCTTTATTAGATAATAAACATACTAAGATGTAAAGAAGTGAACAAATGGAATCTACGGACAGAAAGGAAAAAAATATATCAATACACAAAAAAGCGAGCGATTTGCTCAGTGGTTAAGCACTCGCTTGCCATGCGGAAGGTCCCGGTTTCGAACCCTCGCGCCGACAAAATTTTGTAGTCAAAATTTGGTTACAGTTGTTTGTAAAGGATATCTTCCGGTGCGCTCGTGTTGACCCAGCACCTAAATGGGAAGTATTGTGTCACTTCTCGCCCATCAGAGGGGAGGCATACTTCGGAGTGGGCAGGCTACAACACAGACCACAAGCGTCTACAGTAGCTCCTGTTTAATGGCTACGAAATAATAAAAGGCTCATCTTTAAAAAAAAGGACCAGACAACCTTTGAGGTTTTTATCAAAATAGAAACATTTTCCAATTAAATTGTATAAATAAAATAATTTATAATTCTTTTTTTATGAACGCCGTATATTTTTGTAAGTATGCAATGTGAAAGGATTATTCTGACTTCTGACCACTCACAACTTGATGGTTCTACCTATCGGGTAATTTTTTTTAAGTTGGTGCTTTGAGTTCAAAGTTCGGCAAATATTTAGTAATCCGGCGTGAACGACAGGCCTACCGCCTTGTTAAAGCGCCGTTAAACCGGAAAAAAAAAATATTTAGTAAGACCATTTTGAGAAATTGTGACATTACAATCAAACACCTCGGCCGAGTTTTGAAGAACCCCCATGCAAAGAAAGAGACAGCGGGGCGGAGTGTAAGGTAACCGAAAACATAGTTTCCATACATTTCATGTACCTACTTTCAACCAGGGAAAAGTTCAACACGAATTTCAAAAATTGCAGAAATGGACTCTAAGTTGAAAACGGGATTGATTTGACTTTTTGTTTGATTTTGATCAACACAAAATATAAAAAAGACACATTAATTTAACCCCAAGAAACGCTTTCTGAAAAGTATGTATGTACAGCTTCAGAACTGTTTTGACGAGATAAAAGTAGACTAGCAGCACAAGACAGGCACATCAGGATGCTACTCACGGAACATTCGTACGGGTTATAAATGAGAATAACTACGGGGTGTCCTCATACTTGAGTCACTAATATGAGTACGGGTTATAAATGAGAATAACTACGGGGTGTCCTCATACTTGAGTCACTAATATGAGTACGGGTTATAAATGAGAATAACCACAGGGTGTCCTCATAGTTGAGTCACTAATATGAGTACGGTTACAGATGAGAATAACTACGGGGTGTCCTCAGCCTCACAGGTAGTCACAAATATGAGTACGGGTTATAAATAAGAATAAATACAGTGTGTTTTCACAGTTGATTCACAATAGTAAAAGTTCATAATGATAATAATAATATCGTCTTATTTATACTGCCCGATTAGGACTATTAAAGTCCCATTATTCCAGCAGTAAGCCCAAGACATATAATTATGCGGTAAAAATCCCAAATGGGAGGATAACTTGTCATGTCCCGGCTGGGTTTCAAACCCACAACCTCTGGAATCTCTGGATTCACAGAGTGCCGCCTTTACCTCTGAGCTACCGGGACAGACTATGATAAGTATTTAGATTTATTATAAGTACAATTTACAAACAGTTGGAAAATCTTAAAATATAAAAGGGTGTTGTACATTCTTGAAGAGATCATACAATTCTCGTTCTATGATCCTATTCACTTTTTGTTACATTTCCTTGTTATTTCTTTTGTTTTATAATTCAGGTCTTTGTTTTGTTATTCTGGTTTTGTAATGTAATTCAGGTAAAACTGTATTAAAAAATATGGTAAATATCGTCATCACAAACACCCAATTTTCATTAGCATTTTTCACTTAGTGTAAACCAACTGGGCTAAGACTACTTCCTAACCACCCCGTACCTGTTTACTTGGTGATTACATATTCAGTAGACACTCCATCCAGTACCTTTTTCACCTCCTATACATGTATGTACAATTTGCACATGAGTATATTATCCTATACCTATATATGTACATGAGCGTGAGTATAATATTATCTGACGTACGTGTTCCTACAACTATCACATAGAAATGTTGTTTTTCATTTTCCACCTTTTAATTTTGGGAAATTCTGTAAAAACTCTGTATGCAAGTTATAATTATTATTATTGAATTATTTGTTTGTGAAAAAACATAATACATTGTACAAATAATTGTAACAAGGAACATAGTTTTTTTTAACCGACCTCAGTAGCTTGATCGATAAGGCAGCGGACTCGTAACCTGGAGGTCGGTGGTTCGAGTCCCGATTTCAGCGTGGATTTAGTAAAGCGAGTTTGAGTAGTTGTGACATCACAAATATGATAACTTTTTTTATTATTATTAATAAAGAGAGATTTTGATTGATTGATTGAAATAACATTATATTATTTATTTAATATTTTTACATTAGAATATGATCTCCTATGCTAAGTCTAACTTTTTATTTACTTTTTCAGGGTACATGGGCCAACTGAAATGCTAAAACTTTATGGTTTCTTAAGGCACAAAATTTCAGCAAACTTTGAGGTCCACCAAATGCGAGATATAGGGAGAGGACAGGACTCGAGAAAAGCAAATGCTATGATAGTAATAATATAATATGTAGAGAATGATTCTCATGCCCCCTCCAGGCGCGGGAGGTGCTAAGGAGGTGCGGAACTATGGCACCCCCAGACAACTCCTGCACTGTGACACCCCCAGACAAAAAAGAAAAGGAGAGAATTTTCTCAAGTCCACTTACACAGTGAAAATCATCACACATTTCTAGAATAATTATAGTATAATTAGTATGATTGTTATTATAATAATAATAATGTATTTCTTTGTGTTATTATATCAAAAAAAAATTAGGTAGTAGCGCAGAATTATAAGACTTTTCCGTATCTTTAATATCCCATTATCTTATTTTTGCCTATAATTTCGCCACTGGTCGCTGCTAACATTAAAGCAGCTACTCATTTTTCCTCACGAGGTATGAGTGGACCCCGAACACCCAAGTACAGAGCAGAAAAAATCCTGCCCCGCTGGAGATCGAACCCAGGTCAGGGTCGTGCAATTCCTAGCGTGCTAACTCACTCGGGCACGGTGACTACATTATTATTATTATTTATTGACAAGAAGACTGAAATCCATGGATGGAATAGCCTGCTATTAAAACAACAATTGGCATGGTGAACAAACTCAAACTCGTTAGATACTGAAAACCGACTCTATAAATGCGATTTTAGTCCGGTTTATGTTGCAGCAGCACCAAAACATTTTTCCCACTCCCACAGTCCGCGCCTGGTCCCCCCCCCCCCCTTAGTAAGGTCCCTCCTAAGTACATGCTCCTTTTTATGTTCTAAATGAAATATTTATCGCAGGTCAAAAGTTGGATGCGAGATACTGTTTGTAAAAACTGTTTAAATTACATACGTTGCATACAGGGTGGATAACTGGACACGCATCTAATCAAATGGTTTAGGAAACCCACGGTCTCACTAAATGTTCTACAAAAAAAATTCTAGGTATGTATACATATTTTTGTATGTATACATAAATCTACGCTGAAACCGGGACTTGAACCACCGACCTCCAGGTTACAAGTCCGCCGCCTTATTGATCAAGCTACTGAGGTCGCTCCATGATGGGTCAGCACCAATGTGAACATAGCATCAGCCGCCCTCTTTGGATAGCTAATGACACGAGGTTTAATGTACCCTTCTTTGGGCCAGCACCAATGTGAACATAGCTCCATGATGGGTTAGCACCAATGTGAACATAGCTCCATGATGGGTTAGCACCAATGTGAACATAGCTCCATGATGGGTTAGCACCAATGTGAACATAGCTCCATGATGGGTTAGCACCAATGTGAACATAGCTCCATGATGGGTTAGCACCAATGTGAACATAGCTCCATGATGGGTTAGCACCAATGTGAACATAGCTCCATGATGGGTCAGCACCAATGTGAACATAGCATCAGCCGCCCACTTCGGATAGCAAAGGACGCGAGGTGTAATGTACCCTTCCTTCCACGAGAATATATTTACATACAAATGCACCCAAATAGGATAGCTTACTCCACTGGCAAAACGCCAAGCCGCGGACACAGTCAACAGATCCAATCTTAATTAAATATCTTGCTCGGGCTTTCGAAAACCCCGCCAAGAAATGTTGCTTGCTTTCTCTAACATGAGCTGGTGAAGTTGGGTCGGGTGGGTCGGGTCTCAAGCTGAGGGCTCCTCCTTCCTTGAAACGTTACGACTGAGCGCACCATTAGCTCAGTGGTAAGATACTCGTTTGCCATGCGGGAGGTCCCGGGTACAAATCACAGAGCCGACAAAAAACTTGTACTAAACAATTCGTTAAAAAAACTTGAAGTAATGAAAATATTTCGGTTCCAAGTGCAGTATGCTATCAGGAAAGGTGGGTTTTTAGTGGGTGGAAATCCCACACCCCAGGCTAAGACCTGGGTGTAGTTCAAAGATTTCCCCCGCCTTGCTTAAAAAAAAAAAAAATTCGTCACAGTTGTTGGTACGGTATACCTTCCATTGGGCTCGTGTTGACCCAGCACCTGAATGAGAAGTACTTCGTCCATCAGAAAGGAGGCATACTGAGGTATAGCCTCTTCACGCCCAATGTCCTCGTAAGAAGACATTTATTTTATAGTCCTCAGTGCCCAAGCTAAAAATTTATACTGCCAAGTAGCATAAAATGTTTGTCCTCGGGCGAGGCCACCGGTCACTTTGTACTACAAAACAAAAATTGGGCGCGAAGAGGATAGGCAAGCTACAACACGCCGCTTGAAACTGCATGGTCATCACATCATGATAGAGGTTTTACCCTCCATTCGCTTGACACTCGCAAACCAGCTACTCAAATTAACCTCACCCAGCCTGAGTGAGGTCGGGAAATCCGGGGATAGCTCAGCATCACGAGGGTTTGATTTTGAATGGTTTCCTATCAAATTTTCACCTCGCTGGACGTTGCTTACTTTCTGTGACAGAAGGAGAACGGGTGTATTCAACGTGCCATCGACGCTGTTTTCTTTGTCAATTTCTGTTGTACATAAATTTATGTTGTATATAAAATTATGTTGTATATAAATTTTTATTTAGGAGCAAGGACTTTGATTGTTAAATCTCCTCTGTACTTAAATAAACATTTAAAAAAAAGTTCCAAATTATTGTAAAATTAAACATAAATCAAGTTTTTTTTCACAAATAAATAATGAAATTATAAAAGAAATTATAACTTGCACACAGACTTTTCACAGACGAAAAGTCTCAAATCCTTTGAAAAAATTCTGATTTCTGAATGAAAAAAAACCTTGTTAGAAATTCCTTTTAAATCTACAGAATGAAAATTTTATCTGAGTTGAACAATACTCAATTAGTGATAAATGCTGTTTAAAAGGAGAGGGTGAAATCTTAGCTTGAATGCATCCAAACGGCGAAAAGCTTTTCCAACATCCAAGGACCCAGGGGAAATGATAGGTGACAGAACGGGCAAGTGTTTCTTCGCCACTTAAAAGGTTTCATATACTGTGTAATCACTTTGAATTACATGCTAGTTTGAGCTTTATTAAATCTACGCTGAAACCGGGACTTGAGCCACCGGCATCCAGGTTACAAGTCCGCTGCCTTATGGATCAAGCTACTGAGGTCGGTGTTCTAGGGTCACATTATAAAGTAGGATTAATTTGAACATGAGCCAGACTGTCCCTCAAGTCGGGCTATAGTGTGCTGTGATTGGTTGAAACTCCGACTTGATGGTTTGTCTAATAAGATCTCACAAATAAGATACCCACACAAACCAAGCCTCGGTCTGTCCGGGGGTTTTCAGCGAAACCCTTACAATTAACACTGCGATCTTTTTTTAGATCAATATTCAATAATTGATTCTATTTTGGTTTTAACGCCCGGATTTGAAGTAGTCAGGACGAGTGTTTTACTCTCCTTTCGCTGGGAATCTTACAGATTAACCTCAGCCAGCCTGGGTTGGACCGGAAATGTCAGCCTCACGTGTTCGCAGAGAACAGAATTTTCTCTTGGAAAATTCAATTTTTGGTTTCGGCAGATGTAGGTGTGCCTTTACCCGTAGCATAAACTATTCATAAACGTCAAGTTTCCTCAATGACAGAAACAAAACTTTTCTCTGTAAACTTTTCTGAGTTCGGCCCTGACCTTTACCACAAAAGTTTCCAAGAAGATCAATGAATTGAGAGAGAAAAATAAAAGTAACTTTTACTTTTGTCAATTATCTAGATTTGCATATCTGAATACAAATGATTTTTTCTCTTCTCCTTACATAATTCGATTTAATTATTGAGGCTCTTGTGTTGTGTTAATAATATTTTTTTGGAAGATATTAAAATCAAGTTATTATTATAGAAACTAAGATACGAGTGTTATGAATTACAATTCGGACACACAATCAATTTTTCTAACCAAAGTGGATTCAAATTAACGAACTGGAAGAAAGTCATTTTTCTATTGGAAGGGGAAAAATCTTCTTCCAGTTTGGTTAACCAAAATGGATTTATAAAATTATTGCTTCCATTTCTTTTATAGGTTAAATCCATTCTTTATCTTTAAAAGTACCGAAACGCATTTTTCTTTCACGACTAGTGGGAAAGCTAAACTTGGAAGAAAATGGAAATATTTGGAAATACCGAAGTTGGAAAAAAAATTATCCAGAAGAAAAACACGGCTAAAGATACCAACATACAAATCCGCCCACATTTCTTATATTTCTCTCAAAAATTTATTGGGACGACACAAAAGACTCGATATTTTGGTGAACTTCAAACCACCCGCACAATGATGGTTACAATACATAAAGGCTATAACTAAAGGCTGGTTACAAATAAAGTATTTCTAATTTTATGATTTTTTATTCTTAAGTGTAGGATTAAATTTATTTACATTAATCATAGTAGATAAACAAGCTCTAGGTTCTCCAAACTTAATCATATATTATTACAATAAATATATATATCACTTGAATAAATATAATTTCTGATAAAGCTAGGAGATCTGATCTTTAGCGTTACCCAGGATGTATTATTAATTATTACCTACGAGAATATCTAATATTAGAAATGGGAAGTAGGGGTTTTTTTGGTAAATTCATATTTTTGGTCTGAGAATTTTTCGCGCACCATTTCATATTCTCCCGAGCCATCCCGGAATAGAACTTATACATTTTATATACTTACAAGTTATTTCTTCTCTTCTGTCTTACATTTTTTCTCGTTTGAATGTTTTGCATGACTGCTTCATTCATCCTCCCTCTAGTTCTCTCTCTCTCTCTTTCTTTTCTTCTTCTCTCACTATTTTTCTATCTCTCTCATTCTCTCCTTCTATTCTCTTCATTATGTCTCTTCTCTTATTTTCCCCTCTCTCTCTTTTTCTCTCCCTCTCTGTTTTCTTTCCTACTTGTCTTCTGCCTTTACCCTCTCTCTCTGTCTCTCTCCCTCTCTCTCCCTCTCCTCTCCCATCTTTCTCTCCCTCCTCTTCTTCTGTCTCCCTCTCTCCTGCTATCTATTCTTCTCTCTCCTCTCCCTCTCTCCTCTATCCTTCTTTCTCTATCTTTCTCTCTCCATCTCTCTCTCTTTCTCTCTCTCTTTCTCTTTCTTTCTCCCTCCATCTCTCTCTCTTTGTCTATCTCTCTCTTCCTCCCTCTCTCTCCTTTTCTCTCCCTACCTCCATCTCTCCCTCCTGTGTTTCGTCTTCTAATTCTTCCATTAATTTGTTTCATTTGCATTAAAATGAAATCTTCTTGCTGTTTAAAATTACACTTCTGCTGTCATGAGTCTAAAAGAGAGAGAATACGAAGAAAAAAAACTGGTGTGAACATCACACAACTTTTCTTATTCCTCGAAAAGCAGTCGAATTTCGTCACTGCAGTGACTATATTCGTACGGCAGTCTCCGTGGCGTAACGGTTGTGACTACTGCCCGTAGTCCAGAGATCTTGAGTTCGATCCCCGGTCGGAGCAGACTTTTCAGACAGAATTTTTTGTTCCCTCCGCACATGTGAGGCTGGCATTTCCAGCCCTACCCAGACTGGGTGAGGTTAATGTGGTTAGCTGGCATATGAACATGCAATTGAAAGAGACGTTAAACCGAAATTAAAAAAAAAAATATTCTCTATCTCTTGACACGCCCTATGGTAGGAATCTACCAATCACAGCTGTAATTCGGCCCCTAAAAATTGTTGTCATTATTATTATTATGAAACACTTTATTAGATTTAAGAAGACATAATTATGTACAATACCAATAATTAATATAACAATTAAAAAATGGAAACAATTTATACAATAAAAAGGAAAAAGAATAGAAAAATAAATATAAACAAATGTCCTAACTAAAAGGCGGGGTTATTGCCTATCTCTTCCACCCTTTGAATGTCACTGAATCTGTTAAGTGATAGTGGATTGGATGTTCCATTATTTGGCCCCTAAAAAGTGTTTTGTAATTGAAAACTGACCATCGAAAATTTTGGATGATAGCATTACTTTCCTTTCTGTTAGATAAAGAAAGTAAAAATGTTTCCCTTTATAATGAAGGAAAGCCTGGAAATTCTCAAGCTCATGGATGCGTGATATATTTTTAATATTGTTTCAATAGTCTTGCTTTGCAGACTATTCAATATCTAAAGCTTTAGAGGGGTTTCTGCTATCTTTCAATACATTGCTGGGTCATTCGCGCTGATCTGCATGCTAGATTTTTAATCAACAATAATACAGAGTCAAGTGGTTAAGCGTAGTTGCTGTGGTAGTCAAGTGGTTAAGGCGCTTGTGGTGTAATCAATGTATTGACTACACTGGATGGAAAATGAAATTAATGAGGGTCCTGTAGGACAAATGAAATGGTAGCTCAAATGTAAGCGGATTAGTGGACTGTATATATGGATGCTAGCTCAAACCAGAAAAGCCTATGCTGTGAATAAATTGAAGCTATTTACTACAACATAAATCTTACCGTACAACTTACACTGCACAGATTATTAACTTATTTTATATTATAGTTTCGCGATCGAGGTTGTTTTATCGCGACCGAAGATTGAAGACGCGACCGCGACTAAGGGTTAGAAAAAGATGTTAGAGGGAAGAGGAAAGGGATACCCTAGCTTGGTTGATATTTAATTTGGTCTGCATTATATTATTTTAGATTTATGTTGATTAGTTGCACTGGTGTTAATTATTAAAAAGATGAAAAAGTGTTAAAATGAATATGATGAAACTTTATAAAAGTCGGACTACCTATATGCTACGATAGCCTGCGAGATCAGAAAACCTAGATGAACGGGCGGTAGGTAAATTTGAACTGATCTGATGGTAAGTACTGAAGGCAGCTCTCACCTCGGTGACTCGGTGATTAGCTACCAAAAAGTTAAACAAAGTTAAACCGATTGAAGCAAGTATGGGGCATGTCAAACTATCAAACATACCCCCCACTTTGAAAGGATCTGCTTTCAAGGCAAAAAATAAATGTGAAAAAAAAAATCATGAAAATTGATCAAAAAATAACAAAGTTATGACAAAAATCATAAAAATTGAAAAAAAATTACAAGTTTGAAAAAATAAACCAACACCGCAAAAAGTTTGAAATCTAAATAACAAACTTAACTATAAGGCCATAAAATGAAAGGCAAAAAGTAAACAATGTTAAGTTACATAATGAGAAAAGTGAAATTGCAATAATATAAAATGTAATATATTTACAAGTGCATAAATGCTGATAGGTCAAGTAGGTACATGAAAATGATTATTGAGTAGGCAATGGACAAAGTTTCACGACTGGTCTTTTGAAAATGCCTTGCTTTGTCTTTATGTCTGCCACTCTCACAATGCCATCGGTCCCAGGATAGACCTTGACTACTATACCTAAGGGCCACTGTAAGGGAGGAACAAAGTTATCTTGTTTAATTAGTACAAGTGTACCTACAGTGATAGACGAATCAGTATGCTTGGTCCATTTGCTGCGAACCTGTAAAGTATGCAAATATTCGTTGCTCCATCTCTTCCAAAAGGATTGAATCATTTGGTCGAGCAACTCATAACGAGTAAGTCGGTTGGCAGGTTCAGTTAACACGTCGCGTGCTGGCAAGTGTGTTAAAGGCTGAAATGTTAGAAAGTGGGCGGGGGTTAGTGCAACAGGTTCAGAAGAATCATCAGTGCTCAGCTTACACAATGGCTTACTATTGAGCAGGCCCTCAATCATAATAAAAACAGAATTGAGCTCTTCATAGGTTAATATTTGTGTGCCAATAACCCTGTGAAGATGTGTTTTAACACTCTTGACTCCACTCTCCCATATACCAGACATATGAGGGGCGGAGGGAGGACTGAACTTCCAAATGATCTGCTGCTGAATCAAACCCAACCTGAAATCCTCATCTTACTTGTTTTTGGCACCGACAAAGTTCGTACCGTTGTCACTGTACATGTAAAGTACAGGACCGCGGCGTACAATGAACCGTTTAAAAGCTGCCATGAACGACTCAGTAGTCATTTCTGAGACAAGTTCCAAGTGCAATGCTTTGGTACTCATACATATGAAGAGACAAAGATAAGCCTTTTGGCTTTTAACACCTCTATGTTTGCTAAGTGTTACATGGAACGGGCCAGCCATGTCCAGGCCTGTATGAATGAATGCCTTGACTGCTGGTTGCACCCTGTAATCAGGAAGATTACCCATGAGAGGTGATGTGGAATCTGGTTTGCATCTGAAACATTTGTTACATGAGCGAACAATTTTTCGCACAAGGTTTCTCGCACCTAGAATCCAATAATTGTTTCTAAGAAAAGAAAACAATAAGGTAGACCCTGTATGAAGATTAGTCTTGTGGTAGTGTTCTACCAATAATGAAACAACATGATCCTTTTGTGGTAATAAGATCGGATGCTTCTGTTCATAATTTAAATCAGAATGAACGAGTCTGCCCCCCACTCTGAGGAGACCATCCTGTATGAAAGGGTTAAGTTTTCGAATGCTAGGAGAACATTGCTGGTTCTTATGAATAGACTCGAAAACATCTGAAAAATGAAATTGCTGAGTGATTTTTAAAATATATTGTTCAGCAGTTTTAATGTCTGAATATGAAATATCGTCACCATGAGGGAGTAACTTGACAAACCTGAGGACATAAACAAACATGTGAAGTAATTTTAACCAAGAGGAAAATCTCTTAAAAATAGGAGAGAAGCAGTCAAACGGAGATTTTGGTTTATTATCAAGCGAAACGAGAACTATTTTCTTTTCCTCTGGAACGGAATTCATGACCTCCACTGGATGATAATCCCACTCGGATATGTCACGGGATAACCAGGAAGGACCTGTATACCAAATGCAATCCTGATGCATAAGTTCACCAGGCGTTAACCCTCTGGTGGCGTGGTCTGCGGGGTTGTCTGAACCACTGCAGTGAAACCAATGTTGTTTATCTACATTCTGTTGGATTTTTGTAACCCTATTTGCCACAAATGTATTTAACTGGCTCGGACATTTTTGAATCCAATTTAGAGTCACAGTTGAATCTGAAAAACAGTATATGTCTGAAATATTGCAACGAGATTGAAATGTGTTAATTATAAGAAGCATGAGCTTTGAGAGCAAAAGCGCACCACAGAGTTCGAGTCTCGGTATTGAGATAGTTTTCAATGGCGCTACCTTCGACTTGGCACAAACAAATCTCACTATTACGTCATCATTAGGTAACACAACTCTACAATAGATAATACAAGCATATGCCTTCTCACTAGCATCTGAAAATCCAACAAGTGTAACGGGCATGTTATGATCAAGTACACCTAAATGACGAGGTATTTTGAGCTGAGATAATTTTTGAAATTCAAGTCGGAACTCATTCCAAGTTTTGATAATATGATAGGGAGGAGTGTCATCCCAATCTAAATGCTGACTCCATAACTGTTGTAATAAAATTTTAATTTTAATGATAACCGGACAAAGAAAGCCCAAGATATCCCATATCTTAGCTGCGAATGAGAGAATGGATCTCTTGCTACAGGGTGTATCAGTTGCGATCTCCTCTATTCTGAAAGAGAAAAAATCATCGTTTGATTCCCATTGTAAGCCTAGGATTTTTTGAAATCCCTTATCTTCTAATTCCAAAGGTTTTTGTAACCTGTCAGACTCTGGAATATTTTGAAGGAGACGTGAAGAATTCGAAGACCATTTCACCAGCTCAAAACCTCCAGACCTGAAAAAATCTTTGAGTTGAGTGTATAGTTCTGTGGCTTCATCTTCATCTGCTATGCTCGTGGCCAGGTCATCCATGTAAATATCCCTGGAAACAACATGAGATGCAGCAGGATACTTAGCCCCTTCCTCAATAACTAGCTGCTTCACTGTACGAAGCGCCAGCCACGGGGAGGGCTTAAGCCCGAATACAACCGTGTTCAGTGTGTACACTGAAACAGGATCTTGTGGATTGAAACGCCACAAAATTTTCTGAAATTCCCTGTCTTGGGGACGAACAAATATTTGTCTGAACATTTTTCTGATGTCAGAACAGATGCATATGCTGAACAAACGCATGTTGCACAAGACAACAAATAAGTCCGAATAAATATTGGGACCTGAAAACAAAATGTCATTGAGTGACTTTTGACTCGAGGTTACACAGGATCCATCAAAAACAGGTCTTATAGGAGTTGAACTACTGCTTTTTATCACGGCGTGGTGTGGAAGGATAAATACAGGGTCGCCTGAAAATTTATTATGATCAGAAGGAGACATGTGACCAGAATCTATGAAGTCCTGTAGGGCTTCATTATAACCCTGTCTAAACTCGGGAGATTTTTCAAGTTTCTTTTCCAAACTCAGAAGCCTTTTCTTAGCGTTCATGTATGAATCACCCAGTACATTAGGACTTTCCTTGAAGGGAAGAGCGACAATGAATCGACCTGAATCATCTCTAGACACAGTATTTTTATACAAGTCCTCACACAAAGCTTCCTCTGCATTGTAAGGGGAAGCACTAACATCCGGAATGTCTTCCAGCTCCCATAATTTGTGCACCATCGTGTCAAGTGATTGTTCAGCAAAAGTACAAAATGTATGATTAGAGGTATCACCATCATCCCACTGTATGGGGGCGGTACCCATAACCACAATACCTAGTTTAGTACAAACACCAATCGGACTATTTGGCCCACCAGTAATTTGACCACTTTGAATAACTAGAGGCCATAATGAGGCACCCAGTATACCACTGATACTATGCGGCTCATCGAACGTATCATCAGATACCTGCATACCTTGCAAGTGCTTCAAAGCTTCACTCTGAATACGCGCTGTAGGTAACTTGCTAGTGACGTGGTCTACAACTAACGCGTGAACTGAAAATGAAACATTGGGATCAAATCGAGATGAAAATGCGAAACAAGTTTGACCTGCGACAGATTTGCTTGTTGAGCCGATACCTTGCACGGTGATGGGAGAATTGTCAATCGGAAGGCCTAACTTTTGAGCACAGGGAAGTGTAATAAAATGAGACATGCTACCGGAATCGAGCAGCATGCGAATTAAATGTTTCTTCCCGTTCTGATCTGTAATATGAACTTTGACTGTGGATAGCAGAACTGTATGATCAGTGGTACCAGATTTGGTGTAATATGAACAACATGTCGAAGTGTTAGCGTCATTAGACTTAGACTGATTTTGTTCTGTAGAACAAGAAGTCTGCGGTGTAACTTGCTTGTCTTTGAAATGCAACAATGTATTGTGCCGGGACGAGCAATGGTTACAATTATGTTTTGATTTGCATGCGGTAACTATATGATTAGCGTTAAGGCAATTGATACAAATTTTATTTTGTTTAACTAAATCAAATCTTTGAACAGGTGAAAGTTTTAGAAAAGCTTCACAGTTGAAAAGTGGATGTGGCTCTTTATGACAAGCACAACAAGTTTTAGTTTTTTCAAAGACAGCTAAATTTGTACTCTTATTATGATAAGGAGGAGAAATTTTAGCATGAGAAAATTTGTTTGGAGGCGACTGATCAACTTTGACGAAAGAATTCGGCATCCTGCCTAGCATTTTGGCCTGTTCTTTGACGAACTTATTAAGCTGCTCAAAGGTCGGTATGGGTGTACCCTTGACAAACATTTCAAACTGCTTTGTAGTTTCTGGGTCCAATTTGCCTAAAGCTAAGGCTAAAATTAGAAAATCATCAAGATTGGGTACTTGCAAGTTTTTCAGCGCCATAACTGCACCTGAAAAGTTGTCAACAAACATGTTCAAATTTGTAGCGGACTCAGATTTCAAAGGTTTGAATTTAAACAATTTATCTAAGTAAGACATGGCGAGAGTTCTCTTGTCGTCGTACTTCTGGATCAGTGCCTGAAAAATGGTGTCATAATTATCTGCCGTGGGTAAGATGCCTGTGCAAACATTGAGTGCAGAATGAGACAACTTGGAAACCAAATATTGCACTTTCTGCTGGTTTGACAGCTCAGCGTTGTTATGAATGAGAGACTTGTATGTCTCGTACCACAGGGGCCACTCTGTAGGGTCACCTGAAAATGGTTTTATATCTAAAGGAGGCAAATGAATTTTAGGCTGAACGGCAACTGGCGGGGGCAAGTCTTTGGATGCGTCCGCTGTCTTGGCCTGATGTGCCAACCAATAAGCATGTTTTTTCTGTATATAACCACACATATCATAGACTGAATCAACACCCTGAAACGAAGGCTTATATTTAGTAGGATCAATCTTTAAATTTAAATCATTAATTTGATCAATACATTCAAGAATCCTAGTCTTTAACCCTTCAACATTATGCACTTTGTTTAAGAATGTTTTATATGTATCAGTTGACGTGGCTTTCTGAGCTAAGTCATACACAGAATTAAGAATCGCATAGGCCGACTCTTTTTTAGCTGTTAATGTTTTCAATTTGCCATTCATAATACCTGTATCCTCTTCAGAATCTGAAGCCATTTTGACAAATAATTATTTAATCAATATGAAAAAATTAAGAAAATATGACACTTAATTTAAAAAGAAAATGCAAAGAACAGCAATGAAAAATATTAATGATAATAAAAATGAACAACACAATGAGTGAAATTTAAAAATACCTGGCACCTAATGCATGGAACAAAAAGGACAAACCAATTATTAATAAAATAAATTTTAAATTGTGTGAAAATAATCAATAAAAAATATTTGAAAGATAATTACTGAAAATGAATAATATACATATCTAATTATACTGAATTAAACATTTGATAATATATGAAATACAGTTATTATGCCATGAAAGCAAACCCTTTGAAAATGGTTAAAAATGCTGAAATGCAAAGGCTAATCCGTCGTTCGAAGGATCAAAAAATGTGGTGTAATCAATGTATTGACTACACTGGATGGAAAATGAAATTAATGAGGGTCCTGTAGGACAAATGAAATGGTAGCTCAAATGTAAGCGGATTAGTGGACTGTATATATGGATGCTAGCTCAAACCAGAAAAGCCTATGCTGTGAATAAATTGAAGCTATTTACTACAACATAAATCTTACCGTACAACTTACACTGCACAGATTATTAACTTATTTTATATTATAGTTTCGCGATCGAGGTTGTTTTATCGCGACCGAAGATTGAAGACGCGACCGCGACTAAGGGTTAGAAAAAGATGTTAGAGGGAAGAGGAAAGGGATACCCTAGCTTGGTTGATATTTAATTTGGTCTGCATTATATTATTTTAGATTTATGTTGATTAGTTGCACTGGTGTTAATTATTAAAAAGATGAAAAAGTGTTAAAATGAATATGATGAAACTTTATAAAAGTCGGACTACCTATATGCTACGATAGCCTGCGAGATCAGAAAACCTAGATGAACGGGCGGTAGGTAAATTTGAACTGATCTGATGGTAAGTACTGAAGGCAGCTCTCACCTCGGTGACTCGGTGATTAGCTACCAAAAAGTTAAACAAAGTTAAACCGATTGAAGCAAGTATGGGGCATGTCAAACTATCAAACAGCGCTAGTCCTGTAATCCAGATAGCGTAGGGATCCGTTGTTTCGAATCCCACCTAGTGCATGAATTGTTTCTCATTTATTTGAGTTTTGCGTCAACATAACAATAAGACTCTGAGGGTTAGGTGGTAGAAATGCTTCGGCTGGTGGTTACCTTCCACTAAACCTTTCTTTCCGTGACCTTCCTTTCTGTGACTTTCCTTCTTTCATTTCCTACTTTTCTTTGCACTTCTCTCCTTCTGACACCTACAGTTCTTCCTTCCCTATTCTTCTTATTTTATTTTTCTTTACTATTTATATTGAGAAGTGCTATGCAAGAGGTCAATTTCTAAGTGGTGCATGATCATGGTGTTTGGAAAGCAAAGGGCTTGTCCAACTATAAAAAGATTAAATATTCTTACGATTGGAGTTCGTCAGTCTTCTTACTGCCTCATAATAATATTAAAGACGGTAACGGTGCCGCTGAAGATGGAAGAAGTTCGCCAGGCCTGGCGAAGAAGCGGCTGGCAGAGCAGATGATACGATGTGTGCTGGTCAAGAGCTGATTTGGTAAGACCGATGTGATCTCAAGTTTGATCGGGGGTGAGTTTTTTCCGTAGAAGTGGTGACAACAAATTGTTCTTAAGCATTCGCTCATGGAGGGAAAAATAGGAGGCCATTCGGTTTACTAAAAGTAATGCCCTAACACATGGGTTGGTCGTTGGATGGTAGAGATTACCTTAGGCAATAATCCCGCCCTCTGTGATTTATGTAAATAAATTACAATGAAGAGTCTACTACTACTAATACTTCTAAAGAGTACTATCATTATATGTTTTTCCAACCAATAAAGAGCACATAACATATTAAAAATAATAATAATAATTTATTCCAGAAAGTGATGCACTGAAAAGTTGTGCAAGTTTCAAAACTTCGCTCCGTCTTGCAAAGGTTGGGATGCGAGAGACGGGATGAGTTTCAAATTTTCACCCGCAGTTTCGCTGTTAAAAAGCCTCAAAAATGCAGATTGAATTTCCATATTTGAGTAGGTGTTTCCTTGGTGGCATTTCAAATTATTTCTGGTTTCCGAGTGAACTTGTTTCCGTTGGTGGATTAAAAAATAAATCTTCGGTGCGCGGAAAAAAGATCTTATCACTTTAGGAGACTGAAAATATTCGTTTCCCGTTTTATATTCCAAGGTGAAAATTCTTCATTTTGCTGCTAAATAAAGAAGGTCATTTAATAGTTTATAATTTTATATTTTGAAATATATTAATAGAATCCATTGTAAAATCCAAAATTATAAGCGGTCAGAATACTTGCATATCTAAGAATATAATAAAAAAAAAGGTCTGAACGATCTTGTATTTTTGGGGAATGAATCGCCCAATCGATGGAAACTCACATAAAATCTTACTAGCCTAATCCAGGCTTGGTTGAGCCGAAAACAGCCAACATTTATATCTCCCTTGCCTTTATCCCTTAATAGCTTATGTTGCTATTGGGGTCGGTATTGTCCAGCCTCATAGTTGAGGTTGGTAGGGTGGAGAACATTTTTTTTTATGGCTGGATGTTCTTCCTAACGTCAAAGATTCCATTTGGTTTCAACCGACGGATCCCCACGCTACCTGGATTATAAGACTAGCGTCTTAACCACTTGACTACCAATGCACGGTTCTTAACCACTTGACTACCAAGGTTAATGTGGGTAGCAGGTTTGTGAGTTTCCTGCGTATGGAAGATTTCACCCCCGTCATTTGCAACGCCAAGAAAAACAAAACGAGCGTGTATACTTACGTTAAGCCTATTTCGTATGTATTTTTTTGTAATTTTGATATGAGAGGAACGTTAAACCCAAATATTCAATTCTGCCTTTCAGCTCATTCACATGATTAATTTTTTTAATAATCTGATTAATTCTGACAACTTTATTCCGATTTTTTTCATACTACAGGGCGTAGTCACATGGTGTAGGTACTTTAGCAGCCGCTAGCCGGTAGAAAAATAAGCAAGACCTTTGTTACCCCTGCTATAGCTTCCACATCTTCTTCTCCTTTTAAAACCCCTTCAATATCCAAAAAAAACCCCTTCATTTTGTTACCCTTGCAATAGCTTCAATATCTTCTTCTCCTCTTCAAAAACCCCTTCAATATCCAAACAAACCCCTTCATTCCACAAATGATTTTTCATCCGTCCCTCTCCAGCCTTCCTCAGCATGCTCGAGTCTCGTTTTGTGGCGTGGAAAATTACCTCCGTTTTCGTTTTTAATCGTTTCTGTCTGTGCGGCAACACTGTGTTAATTGTTTCTGTCTGTTTGGCAACACTGTAACGACCCGCAGCTAACATTGTACTAGGTTCCTCTCTCTATTTGCAAACTAGTATTTTCAGAAGGCAAAAACTACAAGTAAACATGAAAATAAACGAGGGAGAGAGAGGGGTGGAGGCGGAGTGGAGAGAGAGAGGGAAAAGGGGAGAGAGAGTGAGGAGGAAATGGAAGGAGGAGAAAGAGGAGCACAGAAAAAAGGAGAAGGAAAAAGGAAGGACGAGAAAGAGGAGGAGAGAGAAAGAAGGAGTGAGAGGGAGAGGAGAGATCGTAAAAGAGGAAAACGAAAAGAAAAGAAGAGAGGAAGAGTGAGACAGACAAAGATAAGGAAAAAAAAGAAGAGAAGAGAAGGAGAGAGGGGGCGGGAGAGAGAGGAGAGAGATAGAGAGAGGAAGAGAGAGAGAGAGAGAAGAACAATACTTTTTCAGTATTATTACCATTATTATTTGCAACGATTTAAAGTAAACATCATGGTTAAAGGCGAGGATATATAGACAGACGAGAGAGAAAAATAAAGAAAGAGAAATAGGAGGAGAGGGAGAAAAGAGAGATTGAGAGAGAGAGAGAGAGAGAGAGAGAGAGAGAGATAAGAGAGGGCGATAGTACAGAAGGGAAAAGCATTGTTGAGGGAAATTCTTCTTTTTTTCCCAGTTTTTATAATTAAAATTCTGATGTGATGCAAGGGAACAAATTAGAAAAATCATTTTTCCCCTTCTCTCCACAGAAATGATTTCACCGCACCCGGGAGATGTCTGCGCGAAGGTATTCTTTACATTGCATTCTGCCCTCTGTCTTGTGTTGAGGTAAAAAAAAAAACAACAACAACAAAATCAAACAAACAGACATGACTAATACGAGCCTCCGTGGCGTATTGGTTGAGATTACTGCCCGCAGTACAGAGAAACCGAGTTCAATTCCCGGTTGGAGCAGAATTTTTGGAGAAAATTCTGTTCCCTCCAACACGTGAGGCTGGTATTTCTGGCCTTACCCTGAGGTTAATGTGGGTAGCTGGTACGGTTCCCAGCGAATCGAGGGTAACACCCCCGTCCTAATCCAGAACGTTAAATTAAATAGAATCGTCGGTATTAGGAAGGGAGCCGTAAAAATGTGCCAAAACCAACCAACCTCAACCATGAGGTTGAACAACGTCGACCTGCTTAAGCGAGATAAGACAGAGTAAAAGAAGATATACATGCCAGTTTTAGGTTAGAGCCACTGAAGATGAGGCTGAAGTCTTTAGTGTATAGTGTGTATACTTCCTTGTCCTTCCCACCGGATAATCTAGACAGCTATTAGATCCAGCCGGTGTTTTAACATTTCATTGACTACTTCTTGTGTTTTCCCAGGTTGAATCATGGTTTGTACTAATTATAATAGTAATAACACTCTTTAGTGGAATGTAACCACCAAGTGAGGTTAATGCTTAAATCATTTTCTACCACCTAACCCTCAGAGTCTTACTATTATGTGGTCACAAACTCAAATTAATGAGGAAAAATTCACGCACTGGGTGGGATTCGGATCCCTACGCTACCTGGATTACCATACTTGCGCGTTAACCACTTGACCACCAGTGCACACCAGTTCGTACGATCCAGGTGGCAAATTTCAGCTCAGGTGCGTAGTTTTCCGTTGTCCTGTGTTCGAGTCCAGGGATGTCCGTTGTGCTCGCCAGAGTGACCGTCCATTCCGAGGCTAAGTTGAGGTAGTCGCAGCCGCAGTATTTACTTCCGAGAAATTTCTAATATTAAAAATCGGAAGTGTTCGTTTTTGTATATGAAAAAAAAAGATTGCTCCGATTTCAATTTTTTCGCATGGTTGGGGAGCTAGCTCAACGCAGAACCCTCCTTCCTTTTCCAGGCTTGGGACCGGCACGAATACTTGTGGCGGAGTATGAAAAAATTAAAAATGAGATTTACACCTTAATATTCTTCTTCTTCTTATTCTTTGTCTTATCTAGCTTAAGCAGGGTTGTTCAACCTCATGGTTGAGGTTGGTTGGTCTTGGCACATTTTTACGGCTGGATGCCCTTCCTAATGCCAACGATTCTATTTGATTGAACGTCCTGGATTAGGACGGGGGTTTTACCCTCCATTCTCTGGGAATCAGACCAGCTACCCACACCTCATCCAACCTGAGTAGGGCAGGGTACACTTATATATTAAATTACGTAAAAAAAAAATAATTAAAAATAAAATAAACAAAAGCAATGAAATGAATTCTCCGTATGGTTATTATTTTTTCTAATTAGATAATTAATTGGAAATTAAACAAACACCTCATTGTTTGACGAGACTGATCAGGCTGATTAGATGGGCATGTCAGTTTTGGTATAATGCCAATTATGAGCGTCAAAAAGAATCGAATTTCCACGAAAAATAAATAAACGGAAATTTAAATAAAGTTCTGATTTGTAAATAAATGGAAATTTTTCATTAAATTTATAAAGGCACATAAATAGATTTTTTGTCATGGTCATGAAATAATATTGAAATCACCTATACATACAGGGTGTCCCATTGTCCAAGCCTCCTGGCGAGCTTGATTAGTAAGGTATCTAACAAATAAATGTTTTGTAATACCGACTGTGGGGGGACTTTAAACAGGGAGTAGACCAGCAGTCTGGCTGGGGGACTATAAACAGGGAGTAGACCAGCATTGGCGTGGTTCAGGGGGCCCTTGTCAATTATTAGCCTCCTTGTAAAGACAGTGGTAGAGGTGCTGAGTCATTACTCCACTGTGTGGCTACCATCGTTCACGATGATGCCACCCTATGATGAATACCGACTCTGGTGTTGACAGGAAATTTCCAAAAACCTACTAAAGGTTGGCATTGTTCAACCTCTTTCTCATGGTTGAGGTTGGTTGGTCCAGGCCAACCTCAACCATGTTTGTCCAATCATATAAGAGGGAACGTATAATAATAATAATTATCACCAGATAACCAGATTATTAATTTATTATAATTATTGGTTGATTGTAATTAAATATTTTCATTAATCATGATGTACGAGGCGCTGTGAAACTGATGAAGGAAAAAATATTGAGGGATCTAAAGAGGGGAGAGAGTTAGAGAGAGAGAAAGAGAGAGAGAGAGAGAGAGAGAGAGAAATGAGAAAGAGCGAGATAGAGAGAGGTAGTGAGTAAGAGGAAGAGAGAGAAAGGAGGGAGAAAAAATGAGATAGAGAGAGAAGAAGAAATGAGAGAGAGAGAGACAGAAAAGAGAGAAAATGAGATAGAGAGAGAGAGGAGGAGAAATAGTGAGATAAAGCGAGAGAGGTAGAGAGAGAGAGAGAGGGAGGGAGAGAGAGAGGAGAGGGAGAGAGAGAGGAGATAGAAAAAGAGAGGGAAGTGAGGAGGGGGAGGTGAGAGAGAAAGCATATTATTCCCTTCATTTGAAATTATAAATTTAGTCAGACTGTCATGTCTCCTCATTATAATGATGCGTGGCTTAGGTGATAATTTCACAATTATTGAGAAAAAAGGGAGGGAGAGAGAGAGAAGAGAGAGAGAGAGAGAGAGAGAGAGAGAGAGAGAGAGAGAGAGAGAGAGAGAGAGATAGAGAGAGAGAGGGAGAGAGAGAGAGAGAGATATAGAGAGAGAGAAACAGAGATAGAGAGAGAGAGAGAGAGAGAGAGAGATAGAGAGGGGAGGTGTAAAAAATTGGGTAGAACGGGTTGCACCCAATTTATTATTATTCACTGGGGTTTTACGTCCCACTCAAAAGCAAGGCCATCATAAGACGGAGTTATTAACCTCCATTTGCAGGAAACTCAAAAATCTGCTACTCACATTAATCTCGCCCAGAGTCGGTTGGACCGGAAGCCAGCATCAAAAAGGTGACTAATAAGTCAACAATAAAAAAAAGGTTGGATTTGTAGGGAAATCCTTTCAACAATTTTGACATCATTGACTGACTATGTCCTCTTAGGGGTTGTCTGTTTACAATACCACAGCCCAAACGGTAACAGATATTGAAATTTTCATGAGAGTTGCCCCCCCCTAAACCACCGTCAAACTACATGGAAAATTATCGAAATTAAAATATCTCTATTATCATTTTCAAGATATCAGGATTTGCTGGTTCAAAATAGCCGTGGCGAAGCACGGGTGAAACAGCTAGTTATAATACAATTATTATGAATAATTATTTAGCTAAGTTGGTAAGGACACTTACAATTTATGTAAGTAGATATGAGACAGATATCTTTTATTTGAAAAATATACGAATCTTCGATCACTTCGAAGTAAAAGAAAATAGAACCTTAAGATTAATTTAGAGATTTTCCTTTGGTTAAAAAGTTAAGGCAAAACAAAGCCAAAAACATTCACAAAGTCTCAAAATGCAGAGTATAGGTTGGGTCAATGGGGACCTTGCCGAGCTGTTGAAAAAGGCAACAAAAGAGATTTTTTATGTGTAATATTTTAGAAAATAAATGAGTCATATTGTTCGTGGAATAATAATAATAATAATAATAAAAAGGTTAGTTCAATATTTCCTATTAATCTATGTAGATTGTCATGCTAAGGCAAGATTAATTTTTATTTATTTATTTCAATGAATAGTTAGTTAAATTTTCAAACGAAGCACTGCAAATTCCAAGGTTAGGTAAGCAGAGATTAACAAGATACTTTAATAAAGCTTATTATAGAACATCATTATTGAAGTACATTGGGTAGATTGGGCTACAAAATTAATCTCTACAGTATGTTTCAGAAAAGGTGGCCACCCCCTCGTAACTTTTGAACGCGACGGAATTTTTCAATTCTGTAAAGTCCTAGGTATAGGAAGTGCCCTATGGCCCATCCTGTGGTCATATTTATTTTTGGCCCCGGTCGGCCCTTCCGGCTTTTAGGCCATATTTTTTCATTTTTCTCGCGAATTTTAAATGGAATGCTATATTTTTTATTACTGTTAATTAAAGTCCAAGTTAGGCTGAGTATAATGAGCTTTTAAAATTTTCAAAAACCTTATCAGGGGCGGAGCTAGTAGGGTGCAAGTTTCAAAACTGTTACACCCGGTATTTCAGCGTTAGTTAGATTTTTTAGTACTTTTTTTATGTTCATAGGTTCAAAATATTGTTTTACACCATATGAAATCAAAAAAATATTCTTGTTTACTTCTAATCAGGGTCATAGTAAGGTTTTTGTAAAAGTACTTTTTTTCTCACGTCAATTTTTCCATTAATTAATGGTGTTCTCGAAATTGGCATTTTTAGAGGTGAAAGTCTGCAGTGACATATGTTTTTTATGCTTGAAATCGAAAGAAAACTTAACGGAGAAGCGATTAAGATCATAAAAAAAGCCATTTAACCTGCTAGTTTTTTCACGTCAGTGTCCGGTAAAGTGGGTGAATTTCGTATTGGATTTTTTGTTGTTGTTGAGGAAACACAATTGACATAGAGAATAAATAATACCTAATAAGGGAATAATACTTCAATTAACATAACTAAATGCGAAATTAAATTAAGATTATTTCTTCTAAATCAGTGCCGGATAATTTTTTTTTTTTTTCTCTCTCTCTCTTTTTTTCACTTGTATCAAAAAGTTGTATCAAAAATAATTATCGGATTATGTTGCTTCTAAAGTCGGCCTAGGGGTCCCCTCCTGAGACAATTTTAGTTGGTAAGTTGGTAAAATCTGTAGAAAACACATTGTCAATAATTCTGGAGTCAGTCCGATGGTGCTTTGAATGCAACGATTCTTGTAGGATCACCGAAGTTAAGCAATGTCCAGTGAGGAGAAGACTTCGTGATGCTGGCATTCCGGCCTAACCCAGGCTAGGTGAGATAAATGTGTCTAGGAGGTTGGTGAGTTTCTTGCGAATGGAGGGTAACACCCCCGTTATGATATGACCATGCAGTTGAAACGCGATATTAAACCCAAATTAAAAAAAAAAATCATACTGGTGTTGCTAGTAATGAATACCAGGTCTCTAAATAAAAATCTAATTATCTCGAAATTTAAGAGAAAAAAATACCAGGTCAAGTACCAAACTCTTGAGGGTGAAAATTAAACCAATTCAATTATTTTAAAGAGGAGAAGAGAGAGAGAGAAAAAAAAATATCCGGCACTGATTTAGAAGAAATAATCTTCATTTAATTTTGCATTTAGTTATGTTAATTGAAGTATTATTCCCTTATTAGGTATTATTTATTTTCTATGCCAATTGTGTTTCCTCAACAACAAAAAATCCAATACGAAATTCACCCACTTTACTGGACACTGTCGTGAAAAAACTAGCAGGTTAAATGGCTTTTTTTATGATCTTAATCGCTTCTCCGTTAAGTTTTCTTTTGATTTCAAGCATAAAAAACATATGTCACTGCAGACTTTCACCTCTAAAAATGCCAATTTCGAGAACACCATTAATTAATGGAAAAATTGACGTGAGAAAAAAAGTACTTTTACAAAAACCTTACTATGACCCTGATTAGAAGTAAACAAGAATATTTTTTTGATTTCATATGGTGTAAAACAATATTTTGAACCTATGAACATAAAAAAAGTACTAAAAAATCTAATTAACGCTGAAATACCGGGTGTAACAATTTTGAAACTTGCACCCTACTAGCTCCGCCCCTGATAAGGTTTTTGAAAATTTTTAAAAGCTCATTATACTCAGCCTAACTTGGACTTTAATTAACAGTAATAAAAAATATAGCATTCCATTTAAAATTCGCGAGAAAAATGAAAAAATATGGCCTAAAAGCCGGAAGGGCCAACCGGGGCCAAAAATAAATATGACCACAGGATGGGCCATAGGGCACTTCCTATACCTAGGACTTTACAGAATTGAAAAATTCCGTCGCGTTCAAAAGTTACGAGGGGGTGGCCACCTTTTCTGAAACATACTGTATAAAAGCACTCCATATTTTCATAATATGATTAAAACCAGTCGTTATTGACAAAATATGTTACAATGGGTCCCTTGCAAACATCTATTATGTATTTGCTGATTATTTAGTAAATACGAGGCAAGTCCATAAAGTAAGAGTACTGGGGCTCCAGTATCGAAAAGGAATCCTATTACTTCCGAGAAATTTCTACTATTAGAAATCGCAAGTATGGAGGTATTTTTTTGGTACGTTGGTAATTTTTCCGATTAGCCCAATTTTTTGTCTTTAATATGAGACAAATTTGAGGTCAGTACGTTGAAAACTCTTTGAGTTAGAGCATTTCTCACAAAACACGTCAATCTGAAAAACAATCTCACGTCAAGTCACGAAAGACCTTAGAAAGCCTTTTCGGAGTTGCCGAATCGGATACGTATTTGTGATGTTATATTTAACGAGTTGGATTTTTCAGTCTACACGTTATACATCGGACGCCTTTTTACATTCATATTGTGTCACTTCTCGCCCATCAGAGGGGAGTCATACTACGGGATGGGCAGGCTACAACACAGACCACAAGCGTCTGCAGAAGCTCCTGTTTCATGGCTACGAAAAAAAAGGCTGTGAAACACTCATCTTTTTTAAAAAAAATACCGATTTAAAACTTTAACTTTGAAAGTTTATATTTTTTTTTTTTTTTTTAAAGAAGAGGAGGAAATCTTTTAAAGACGAACACCCCCAGTTTGGAGGTGAACAGTGTGGGATTTATTTGTGCTGATAACAGTGCACTCTCACCCACTAAAACCACCTCTTCCTCTAACATCTGTACCCCGAAACCGTTACATAACATTACTTCAGGATAGTTTATATAAAAAAACCAGATGCAAGTGATCCATTGTTTGAACAAATTGTATAAGTTCATCTGGTAATATCAGTAGAATGTGTTATGATGATTAGAAAACAGTAAAACACAGCGCCATAGCAATGATAACTCTTGGTGTACCATGGAAAATAATATTCGTAATGGAAATTCAAATTTTAAAACAACAGAAATGTTCATTTCCTAATAATAATAATTTCCTAGTAATGAGATGAACAACATCATTAAAAATATTTTTTAAACATGCGAAATTACATTTTAGAACAGTTCCGTTTCCGCCAGTCCATAGTTTACTGTCATTGGTACAAATGGTACACTCTATAACTCTACAGTATTCTACACTTAAAATAATCTACAGTAGACAATTAAAGATAGTATAATTGCGAATGAAGTCAGTTTGATTTAATTCGATTGGAATTCGCCTCCAATTTTGTCGGAATTTCGAGCGATAAAAGTTGTAATAGTGGTCCAATCGAGCTGAAACATTGAGTAATTGTCTCACTTCTCGCTCATCTCACCAGAAAGGAGGCATACTACATACTACGGACTATGGTAAGCTAGAGTCTAAAATATGTACCAACTATACGAATAGAGTCAAAAATAGTGCTTTTGTCATGTCTAGGAAATAAAAAGTCTTACTGTCCACAAAACAATGAATGTAATGGTATTATAAAAGCAAAGGTGTAAAATAATAATATGAAATCTAATAAGAGCAAAGCATAAAGCCATTTTTTTATTATTTTTTTTAAAGAATGTAGTTGTGCCCCGGAACCGCTTTGGCATTACTTCAGGCCACTTTACCTTTAAATCCATGCCATTGCGGAAACGAAAAACTCAGCCAGAATTTTCCGCTCCGGCCGGGATTCTCTCGACCACTGAGCCACAGAGGTCAGCTAAAGCTATTACGGCCAATACTTTTGTACGCGCGAACTGTTTTGACTTGGCGGGTTGGAGCGCTACCGCACTCCTTAATTAAAAAATGAAGTTCATGAGAGATCCTAAATTCAGAACGTCCTTAGTATTCTCTTAACACTAAAATTATACACTTGGTAATTTCAATCGCTGAAAGTACGAGCACGGAAAAATTCAAAGTTATGGATGAAAAAGTTAGCAAGGCGAGCGAGAAAAAATATGTTCCAAGATCTCGGAGAAGATAGTGAAGGATTGGGGGGGAAGTCAAGAAATAGGGAGAAAAGTGAAGGAATTGGGGGAAGCAGAGGAATGGGGGGAAAAGTAAAGGAATTAAAGAGGGGGAGTAGTTAAGAAATGGGGGAAAACGAAGCGATGTAAGAAGTCGGAGAAGATAATGAAGAATTGGGGGGAAAAGTGAAGGGAATAAGGAGGGGGAATAGTTAAGAAATGGGGGATAACGAAGCGATGTAAGAAGTCGGAGAAGATAGTGAAGAATTGGGGGGAAAAGTGAAGGAAATGGGGGAGTGAAGGAATTTTTGGGAGTGAAGTAAAGGTATTATGGGTGGGGGAGGAGGTAGTTAAGAAAATGGGGGGGGGGGGGCAAAGCGATGTAAAAAGTCGGAGAACATAGTGAAAGGTTGGGGGGGGGGGTGAGGGAATTGGAAGGAGAAGGTCGGAAAAGAGGGTTAAGAAATGGGAGGGAGAGGGGGTTAAGGAATGGGGGGGGGGGGGGTTAAGGGAAATGGGGGGAGGGGGGGGGGGAAAAAACAAAGCGCTGTTAAGCAGCTGAACGGGAAAGTTCCTCCCATTGTTTTCCTGTGTTCGATGTTGTACATACCTAGTTTACATCAGGAATTGAGAGAGAAAAAAAAGAAGAGAAAAATAATAACACAGAAGAATTTATTTTCGTATTAAAAAAGAAGAATAAATAATTAGAGCAGGAGAAAGGAGCGTTCCAACACTGGTGTAAGAACGTAACAACGGACCCCCCCCCCCCCCTGAGCTCCGCCCCCCAAGCCCCCTCCCACCCCATTTTTTTGGAAAGGAAGGGGCCCCTTCCAAAAGTTTAAACTTAACAACTTTTTTCGTTTTCCAAATTAAAAAGGGTTTGGGTGCCGCCGAGAAGTTTCTCGATCGACCTTTGTTTTTTTTTTGGTGTTAAGTGTCGGCAGGTATTTTCTCCGGGCCTTTCCATCCAGTTGCGAGAAATCCAGCACCCAGGGTATCGGTCCAGAAAGCTTGCTCCTCACTCTCAAGAATCCCCAAATCTCCCTTCCAACAGAACCAACTAAAAGGTTTGATTGAAAGAGTTTGCCACAGGCAATAACCCCGTCTCTTAGGTAGGATATTGGTTTATTGTTTTTGTTCTTGTTTCTTTGTTCAATCTATATATTTTTTCATTGTCTTGTACTGTAAATATTGTTCTTTGTAGGTATTTACCTATAATAAAGAGTAATATATTAATAATAATCCAACCGTCAAATTTGGTTCAAACAAACCAATGAGATTGTCTTGTCTACCCAAAAAATCCAATCAGAGTGCCGATTGAAAGGGAGATTTGGGGATTATGAGAGTGAGACAGCTATATGGCCTTGTTCCAGAGAGCACTGTCACTCTCAAAATCCCCAATTCAGCTTTTCAACTGCACTCTGATTGGGTTATTTACATTAACAACACACTGTGATTGGTTTATTTGAATAACATACATATAATACAAACACTCTTTATAATATAATTATGACACTCTTTATAATATAATAATAACACTCTTTATAATATAATAATAACACTCTTTATAATGTAATAATAATATTTCTACCATCTAACCTTTAGGGTCTTATTTTTATTTATGATACATAATTATGTATTATTATTACATAGTGCCAAAACCAATCAACCTCAACCATGAGGTTGAACAACGTCGACCCTGCTTGAGCGGAACAAGACAGAGTAAAAGAAGAAGAAGAAGAAGATGTATTATTATTATTAGGAAGATATGGAGATTGCGAGAGTGAGAATAGTTCTTGGAACAGGCCCCAGGTCTTCTGTTGTGCAAGTCTCCCAGGGGTCTGGAGAAGCTGTTAATAATATGTGCCTCAGCTGATACAACTTCTGAAAAATTCAGGTTGCTCCCCGAAAAGAACCGCGTTAATGAACACGTGGACCTATTTCTATTTAAATTTTAAATGTAAATAGTTATGTATTAGAAGCACTTCAAAAGCGAGAAGTGTTGTGTGTGTGTGTGTGTCTGAAATTTTTGCTTATGCAAACAGTGTAGGAATTGTTTGGCCCCTAGCCAGGGGATATAAAGGTAAAAGTGACTTTGGTGGGTGTGTGTGTGTGTGTGTGTGTGTGTGTGTGTGTGTGAGAGAGAGAGAGAGAGAGAGAGAGAGAGTGTGTGTGTGTGTGTGTGTGTGTGTGTGTGTATGTGTGTGCGCCCCACATAGCGACTTTTGCTCCGAGGCTAAGAATTTCCTAGAATTTACCGAAGGTAATTTCATTAAAAATTTAGAACAATCACCTGCCCACTCATTGAGCTGTGTAAATCTGAAGTAGGTGTTAAAAAATTAAACTCTGAGCTGTTGCACATTTCTTTTTGCTTATTAAAATAATCAACAAATGAAATTCTCTTAGCATAATCGCTGTGCATTACAAGAAGAGAAATCGCTATTTTAAAATTTGCAAAGAAAAGTCGTTAAGAGGAAAGTTTTCTTTATAAAATACTTCATTTAATGTTCAAAATTAATTGGTGAAAATAAAGGAAAATGATTTTTTTTTCCTTCTTTGAAAATATACAAAGGTTTACAGGTAGCCTAGTGGCTAGGGTTTTCTTTTAAGTTCTACAGGGTGGATGCTGCATTGATGAATAGGGCTGACTGGTAGTCAAATGGTTAATAAGATAGTTTGGTGATATAGGTAGCGTAGGGATCCATTGATTCGAATCCCACCGAGTGCATGAATTTTTTCTCATTAATTTGAGTTTGTGACCACATAACAATAAGACTCTGAGGGTTAGGTGGCAGAAAATGCTTTGAGCATTAACTTAGCCTGGTGGTTACCTTCCACTAAAGAGTGTTACTATTATTATTATTGTTATTATAATTATATAAAGGGATTAAAGTTTAGATAAACCAGACTGTCCTCAAGTCCAACTTTAGTGCGCTGTGATTGGTTGAAACTCCGACTCGAGGAAGGGTCTGACTCATGTTAAATTGAACCCTGTTTTATAACTCGGCCCTTAGAAGTGCTGACAATGAACCAATAAAGTTGAACAAGGTTCGAACTTTGCATGCAAATAACTGTGGTTGAGTAATTTTATTGTATCTACCCTACCTACATCAATAGGGAGCCCTATTATACCCGAGTATTTAATACACTAGAACCCCGATTTTATTAATCTCAATTATATGAATATGAACTCATCAAAATCGAAGAGTTTTATTTGAAAAATAGACGAATCTTCGATCACTTCGAAGTAAAAGAAAATAGAACCTTAAGAATAATTGTGTGAGATTTTGCTTTGGTTAAAAAGTTAAGGCAAACAAAGCCAAAAAAAATTTTTTTCACAAAGTCTCAAACATTCTAAGTTTTTTATGAAAGACTGTAACAAATGTTCTGTACCTCTCAGTTGAAGAAAGAAAATATTAAAAGCAGAAAAAAAAGCCCAGGAAAGGGGATGCTAATAAATAAAAAAGAATATATCTCGACATTAGTCAAATATTAAAGTTCCATTAAGGAACATGTTTATACAGTCATGGCAGTGCGGCATATGTGATGTAGCTTGGATATGTGATCTGACTTTGGAAACAAAGGCTGCCTCCCTTCCCACTAGGAGCTTATCTTGAGGTAGGGAACATAATAAAACTCCCTTTAACTGCCTAGCGGGATTGTCGAAGGAAATATAATGCGATGTGTACTACATTTGGGCCAACTGAAGGAGGAGGATTTAGTATACATATTTTAGGATGAGTGTTTCACTTCTTTTTCTTGGCCATGAAACAGCAGCCATTATAGGCTCTTCAGTCTTCTGATCTGTGTTGTAGCTTGTCCATCCCGTAGTATCCCCCCCCCCCCTCTGATGGACGAGAAATGACACAATATTTGCCATTTAAGTGCCTTTCATTCAAAACAAATTTTTCATACATTTTTTTTTTTACTCTTGGCTTCAAACTCGGGACCTTCCTCATGACTCATGACAAATGCTTCTTTGTTTATTTATTTTTATATCACCTCTATTTACACACATTAGTTTATCTGAGAATCTCTTTTCTCCCAAGCATTTATTCAAACCAAAATATGAATTCTCAAACAAAGAGTTTTCTGGAAAAAAGATAACAGCTTGAATTTCTAAACTTGAAGGAAGCGAATTTCTTTTTCGTAAAATCAACCCTGTATAAATAATAGCCCAGGCAAATTAGTGCTAAAATGGGGTCTAGCGGCAAAAAATTGCTCAATAGCTGGAAATCGTTTTAAACCCTTAAAAGGGTCCTGAATAATGGGTATATGAGTTTGCGACGGATTTTAGGTTGTGCTTCCGAGTTTAGGGCCTAAATAGTGCAAATTTTTTGCACTTTTTTTAAAATTGCGCTTATAACTCAAAATATATTTATTCTACAGAAAATTTTACTCAGTTCTTATTTAAGAAACATAAAATTATGCGTCTAATGACGTTTGAATCATTAAAATAAGTTAAGCCGTTCAGCCACAATCGATCCTCAAAGATGGGTGATTTTTTCAAACATAGCTCAAATTTTGAAAATTCTCAACTTGTAACGCCTATAAGTCAAAAAGAACTGCACCAATTGAAAAATTTAATAGATTTGAACTTGTAGAAAATTTAATTTTAAGTAAAATACTGTTTGAAATTTGAAATTTGCTCACTCCAGTGCTGAGATATGATTTTTCGTCCCTAGCGCCAAATTTCCGCTAAGGCAGTGCAACGCAAAAAACTTCATCTGAACTCTAAAATTATCATATTCTTACAATTTTTCAAGCAAAACTAAACGTAATCTATTGAATTCAGTCGAATAGGTAATTTAAAATTTTGAAAAGCTTGCACTAAATTTTACTAAGATCTTTACTGAACATGTGATTTCAAGACAGCAGGCACACTATGGAGGATGTAACTTGTTTTATATGCGGGAACATTGTGCAAGAAGGAATATTAATAATATAATAATAAAAATGCATTTTCTTTGTGTTGTTATGTCACAATTTTAGTGGGTAGCGCTGAATCATAGAACTTTGCCAGTTTAATTTACAATATATTGTATTATTTGTGTGCCTATGATTAAGCCACTGGTCGCTGCTTCATATCAAAGCAGCTACTCACGAAGTATCAGTGGACCCCGAACATCCAAGTACAGAGCAGAAAAAATCCCATCCCGCTGAGAATTGAACCCAGGTCACCATGCGTTTAATGCCTAGCGCGCTGACTCACTCGGCTACAGTGACTACAACATATTAAAGGAAAAGATAGAGGAATATTAAAGGAAAAGTCAGCCGCTGAAGGCAAGTACGATTCTTGTCGTGGTATGTTCTTTAATTCACGCCCATCTATGGATCCTGATGCAGCTCAAGGTATATTTGGACGAGGGGAGTGAATTAATGTAGTAACTGGTGCTTTGAAGCCGAGAGACCTAAGTTTCCCAGTTACTGGGGTTTAACGAAGAAAAAGCCGCTGGTTCAATAACACTACTACGAAAGGTGTAGGTATTAAAGATTATTAAATTTACACGGAAAGATAAAAGGATGTAATAAACTACTACTATGAAATGAGATTGGATGGTCTTACCTTGAGTACTTGTACCAAGTACTTACGCCTTTAGAAGGGGATCAAAGGTGGTAGATCGAGGAAGGAGAGAAGACGTACCCTGACCACTGGTTGTTACAATCTGAACGAGGCATCGTCGTTCCCAATCTATCGTACCGAATCTTTGTAAGATCATATGATAATAATATGCCTATCATCTGATATCGAAGTGTTATCTCTAACAGTTAGGGGCGTAGAGATCGAGTGATATGCGCGGGGTAAGTTTGGAGGAGGCAATTCAAACTGGAGTAAAATGGCGTGAACAGGGAAAGTTCGCTCAAACTGGTCACTAGTGGGATTGATTTCACCTTCAGTATGGAGGTTCTAAGAAGTCGTTAGTGCCCAGAACCTCCATATCTTTTCCACAGTAGAAGCAGAGCTCCTTGAAGTTGAATTTTGGTATTTCCTCACGGCCTCTTGTCACACGGCTTCCGTTTCTTGCTTCTTTTTCGGCCTTTACAGTGTTTGACTCCTTTGTGTAGACACCTTTGCGACACTTCTCGTGAAGTATAACAGATTTTTGAGTCTGTAACCACGTGTGATGCCCATCATTTCTCCTCCTGCTGTCCTCAATGAACATTCGAAGTGACTTTTCCTTTAATATTCCTCTACCTTTTTCTTTAATATGTTGTAGTCACTGTAGCCGAGTAAGTTAGAGCGCTAGGCATTGCACGCATGGTGACCTGGGTTCAAATCTCAGCGGGATGGGATTTTTTCTGCTCTGTACTTGAATGTTCGGGGTCCACTCATACTTCGTGAGTAGCTGCTTTGATATGAAGCAGCGACCAGTGGCTAAATCATAGGCACACAAATAATACAAGATATTGTAAATTAAACTGGCAAAGTTCTATGATTCTGCGCTACCCACTAAAATTGTGACATAACAACACAAAGAAAATGCATTTTTATTATTATATTATTAATATTCCTTCTTGCACAATGTTCTCGCATATAAAACAAGTTACATCCTCCATAGTGTGCCTGCTGTCTTGAAATCACATGTTCAGTAAAGATCTTAGTAAAATTCAGTGCAAGTTTTTCAAAATTTTAAATTACCCATTGGATGAATTCAATAGATTACGTTTAGTTTTGCTTGAAAAGTTGTAAGAATATGATAATTTTAGAGTTCAGATGAAGTTTCTTGCGTTGCACTGCCTTAGCGGAAATTTGGCGCTAGGGACGAAAAATCATATCTCAGCACTGGAGTGAGCAAATTTCAAATTTCAAACAGTATTTTACTTAAAATTAAATTTTCTACAAGTTCAACTCTATTAAATTTTTCAATTGGTGCAGTTCTTTTTGACTTATAGGCGTTAAAAGTTGAGAATTTTCAAAATTTGAGCTATGTTTGAAAAAATCACCCATCCTTGAGGATCGATTGTGGCTGAACGGCTTAACTTATTTTAATGATTCAAACGTCATTAGACGCATAATTTTATGTTCCTTAAATAAGAACTGAGTAAAATTTTCTGTAGAATAAATACATTTTGAGTTATAAGCGCAATTTTAAAAAAAGTTCAAAAAATTTGCACTATTTAGGCCCTAAACTCGGAAGCACAACCTAAAATCCGTCGCAAACTCATATACCCATTATTCAGGACCCCTTTAAGGGTTTAAAACGATTTCCAGCTATTGAGCAATTTTTTGCCGCTAGAGCACTAATTTGCCTGGGCTATAAAGAGATATTTCAAAATGTTTGATGAAGAATTTTTCCCATCAACCTGTGTGGAGGTATGTATTAGAAGAAAAAATAATTAATTTCTTTTTCTTTGCTGAAAATTAATTAGATAGGGGAGAAGAGTCAGAGATAAAAAAGTGAAACATTCTGTCTAGAGGCGGGTAAAATATCTTGTGAACTAAAGATCTTTATACAGGGTGGTTGATGTTAGGGATGTTGAGTTGGGTAAAGTATCTTGTGAACTAAAGATCTTTATACCGGGTCGTTCATGTTAGGGGTGTTGAGTTGTGTAAAGTATCTTGTGAACTAAAGATCTTTATACAGGGTGGTTCATGTTAGGCATGTTGAGTTGGGTAAAGTATCTTGTGAACTAAAGATCTTTATACCGGGTCGTTCATGTTAGGGGTGTTGAGTTGTGTAAAGTATCTTGTGAACTAAAGATCTTTATACAGGGTGGTTCATGTTAGGCATGTTGAGTTGGGTAAAGTATCTTGTGAACTAAAGATCTTTATACAGGGTGGTTCATGTTAGGCATGTTGAGTTGGGTAAAGTATCTTGTGAACTAAAGATCTTTATACCGGGTCGTTCATGTTAGGGGTGTTGAGTTGTGTAAAGTATCTTGTGAACTAAAGATCTTTATACAGGGTGGTTCATGTTAGGCATGTTGAGTTGGGTAAAGTATCTTGTGAACTAAAGATCTTTATACAAGGTGGTTCATGTTAGGGATGTTGAGTTGGGTAAAGTATCTTGTGAACTTAAGATCTTTATACAGGGTGGTTCATGTTAGGGATGTTGAGTGGTTGAAATTATTTGTGAACTTCAGATATTTATTCAGGGTGTGATTCAAGGTGGCTGTCAGAACTGTCAGGAGTATAAGACACCCAGTATACAGGTATTCCCGCAACATGAAAGACTCAGTAGATAATCAGAAGTCTCACAACAGTGGTGTCAGAAGGATAATTACTAAGCCACCCTGTATGTAGATAGATAGATAGATAAATTTTATTTGTAATAAAATCAAATTTTGTTACAATGGTTGGCATTAAGACTATAAATAATTTCAAATGAGCTTAAAAATAATTAAAATAAGAAATAATAAAAAAGTAAATATTAAAAATGACATTATGGCCCTTGCATTTTGTTAACAAAAATATAGTAAAAACAAATTAAACTAACAAAGTTACTAAGTTACCTACTATTCCACTCAACATAATTATTTATCATTAATTTATTCGTTTCTGATAAAAGAACGAATCCTCAAAGCTGCCTGCACATAACCAAATATTTTACTTATATCCGATCTATTCTCTGTATTCAGGAGCGAAGTAATTTCGTTATTATGAGCTTGTAATAATCCTCTAATATAAACTTCCCTAAATTGTTCATATAAGGAACACTGTTTAAAAAAGTGATTCAAAGATTCAAGCTGGCCAAGCTCACAGTTTGTACACATTTCATTCTGATCCCACTCATACATCATACCATTTAAATATATTTTTACCACTTTTCCTGTAAGACGTAACTGTGCTATAGTCCTAAGTTTAATTATGGGCATATTATTTAGAAGGTATGGGGATGGAAATGCTACTCCAGGTTGATAGGTAGCCAACTGAAGTTTTAAATTATTTAAATGTCCTCCATAACTCGAAACCTGTAAGCTTTCCCAGTCATCATTAATTAGTTCATTATAGAAAGTGCTATAGATATCTAACTTACGAGATTTTAATAATTCCAGACTTTGAGCTTCCCATATATCTGAAAAACCTAACTGTACCAATTTTATTTTTAACATGGTCACCCAATTATACTTTTGAACATTGCTGGACCTAAGATCTTGTTCTTTCAGTTGGTCATAACAGATTTTAGGGTATCGAGTTTGTGACATTGCCAGAAGTCGAGTCCACCATTCCACCATCTGCCTGAAAACATGGAAGGACAGCTTGGCCACGCCCATCTCCAGCCTGAGCATGTATCCGGGTGTGCATCTTGGTAGACAGTAGACTGACTTGAGCATCTGAGATTGACATTTCTCTATAACATCCACGTATCTATAACCCCACACTTCCGCGCCATACAGCAACGTTGTCTTCACTATTGAATCATAAAGCTTCATTATTCTTGTGTTATGAGATTCTGCTTTTGAATTGCACAAGATGTTCTTCACATTCGCAAGAGCCAGCCGCCCCTTGGAGAGAGCCTGCTGTGAGGCCTTGTGGAAAACGCCATGGGATGAGAATAAGATCCCAAGGTAACTGTAGTCACTGCACACCTCCAAGGTTCTGCCGCCATAGTGAAATACATCCGAACCAGAAACTCTTCCTCCTCGTCTGAAGATGACAACTTTGGACTTTGTTTCGTTTACTAACATTTTATTCTCTTGGCAGTAAGATGAAAGTAAATTTAGTTTTCTCTGGAGATCAACACGACTTGAACCCAGTAAAATTAAGTCATCAGCATAGAGAAGCAACAGTATATCCACCGCACTCGTCACACTCACCCCCTCCATTCCATGTCTTCTCATGAAGTCCTCCAGATCATTGATGAAAATGATAAAGTTCAGAGGAGATAGTGAGTCACCGGTTATAACTCCTTTTGTTATTTTAGACGGCTCGGTAAACTTATCCTCAACACGAATCTGGACTCGAGACTGCCCGTACAAAGTTTTGATTATAGTGATAACTTTACCAGAAATACCAAACTCGAACATTTTCTTGAATAACAAGCCATGATCTACCTCTGAAAATGCTGACTTGAAGTCGACAAAGGCCACAAAAAGTTTTTTCTTCTTTATCAGATGTAGATTGATTATGCTGGCAAAAGTGAATAAATTGTCGACACAACCACGACCTGGCCTGAACCCAGCCTGTGCCTCCATTAGCAGTTCATTGTCCTCGCACCAACACAACACTCTCTGACTTATCATGTGAGTGAACAACTTAAATGCATTGTTCAAAAGAGCGATAGTTCTATAATTTTCCGGGTCTGATGGATCTCCTTTTTTATGCAACATGAACATGTATGAGTGGGTCATAGACTCTGGTACCTCTCCTTGATTAAAAATATAATTGAAAAAACTTAGTAATCGTTCCTTCCATTCTGTACCTAGAACTTTCAGGAATTCATTCAGGATGAGGTCCGGTCCTGGACTCTTATTATTGCGCAAATGCTTTATTCCCCTTTCAAGCTCTCCAGAAGTAAAGTTTAAGTCCGTAGATTCTCTCTGTACATCAATAAAAATAATGTCTGTCGCAACATTTAGTTCACATTCAGGGTAAATCCTTTGTAAATAATTTTTCCATGTTTGCAGTGACACTTGCTTGCATTTATTTTCTTTTTTCGGCCTGCACGACTTAACGGCTTTCCAAAATTCACCAGCATTTTTAATGTTTGAAATTTTTTCTTTGAGAGAATTTTCATGAGACCTTTTTAGGGTGGTGCATAATTTAAAATAATCTTTCTTGTATTTTAGGTATTGTTGCATATCTTCCTCTTTATGTCTTCTTCTCCATTTTCTATGGAATTTTCGGAACAAAAATCTTAAATTTCTACACTCAACAGTATACCACGGCTTTTTACTGTATCTACCTTTAAATATACTGACCTCTTTAACTAAGTCTAACTGATTGACGACATGATCAATTGTATTTTTCAGCACGCCATAAACATTGCATGGTTCAACTGTTGAAAGCGGTAACTTTGAATTGAGACAATAGGTAAACGAATCTACTTTTTCTTCGAGTACTAAGCCACCCTGTATGTACTACGCACCTAATAGGAAGGGCAAACAGTCCCGTTATTAAGTAAAAAATTTTGCAGAGGAGTATATTTTTCATTTGGAGGTTAAAAAGCTTCCTTTTTTCCTCTCTCCCCTATCACACATAATATTTGCCTTTAATAACGTGTAGGAATGCAGATGAATGTATACAGGGTGTTTCATGTTCATGAGATACAGGTCCGGGGAAACGTCAAGTAACGTCAAGTGCAAGAGAATGGCGTGAGCCATACTACCACCCTTGATCAAGTTTTGAGTTTCCAATTTTCAACAATTTCCTATTGTATGTAAATATTCAATGTCAATTTCATAGTACTAATAAACCTTGATTGACTTTTTTTCAATAATAATAATAACAATAAAAATATTTGATAATAGTATCAATTTATTAGTATAACTAAAAAATAGCATACTAATAAAATAAAACAACTAGTTATTAATTTTATATAGTCTGGCTGGGGGCAGGGAGTAGACCAGCATTGGCTAGGTTCTGGGGGCCCTTGTCACTTATTAGCCTCCTTGTGAAGACAGTGGTAGAAGTGCTGAGTCATTCCTCTACTCTCTGGCTACGATTGATCACGATGACGCCAACCTATGATGATTTTTTTTTTAAACGAATTTAAAGGGTCCAACCCCATTCGCAGAATGATGATTAATGTTATCATATTTTTGTGTTCCTCACAATCACTCAAACTCGCCATACTAAAAAAATACCTAACTCAGAACTCGAACCACCGACCTCCAGGTTACGAGTCGACCTCCATATCGATCGAGCTACCAAGGTCAAGGAAACTTGTGTCACACGAGTGTCACAGACATAAAAAACATCCTCTCATGTTGAGTGGAAAACTTTCCTGCCGACTGCTCCCGATGCGCGAAGCTCTGAAAACGTGCCAAATTATGCCTCCTAATTGTAGCGAACTTTTCCACGCAAATTACAATTTGAAAACTCATAAACCAGGCGAAGAGAGAGAGAAAGAGAGAGGGGGAGAAAAAATACAAGTTTTTATTTTTGCGAACTCATTTGCATTAAAACATATGAAGGCGGAGAAAGCTGAGAAACAAGTTATTACACGGTAGAACATCATGTTAAGACCTTTTCACTGCTGAGAACTTCTTCAACTTACCTCATTCTGTCAAGGTTTCTTGATTTGTTGGATTTCGCATTTTCTTTGGGTTTCACGACGCTTTCAATTGCATGGTCATATGACGTCTGGGGTTTTAAGTGTTAACCTCTCTCTGTATTCGCTGGAAATTCACAAAGTAGATACTCAAAATAAAAATACTCAGCCTGAGTGGGGCCGGGAATAGCCAGAATAGCCGCAGCATCACGAGGATTAGATTTTGAATGGTCACTCAAAACCTCGCTGGACGTTGCGTAACTTCAGTGCCACAACTGATGCATTTGTTTACTTAATAATAATACTCGTAATAATAATAATACTCTTTTGTGGAAGGTAACCACCAGGCGAGGTTAATGCTTAAAGCATTTTCGACCACCTAACCCTCAGAGTCTTATTATTATGTATTGTGGTCACCAACTCAAATGAATGAGAAAAAATTCATGCATTGTGTGGGATTCGAACCAACTGATCCCCACGCTACCTGGATTACCATACTGGCGCCTTAACAACGTTCACTACTAGTGTATTATTACTAGAGATGTTTAAATTAGAGGAGCGAGGTGAAAACTTCGTCATTCTGACCCAACCCAGTCTGGGTGAGATTAATGTGGGTAGCAGTTTTGTGAGTTTCCTGCGAATGAAGGGTAACACCCCCGTCGTGATATGATCATGCAGTTGAAAGCAACGTTAAAACCCAAATTAAAAAAAAAAAAAATAGTGGAAAAAAGAGAATGACAGAAAGGGCTCTCTAAAGAACAATGTATATATGCCTACCAAAGTAACAATAATAATGAACATAAAAGTTCACAAATGTTCCCCAGTTTATTGTGCTTTTACAGTCTCAAACTTTCCTAATTTTGAGCAATTCATACAAACTTTTGAATGAAAGAGTCCAAATGTAATGAGACGAAGCTATGAAGTCTCCCATGTAATTGTGATGGGCCTTCCTAGTTTATAGACTTTATAGCCTGGAGATCAAAGTTGCCTGTGTGGAAGCAATGAAAGGTTTATGGTAGAAAAAGCCCTTGTGCAGCCAATAGAGAAGAATGGCCCGACAAAGTATTTAAGTACCACATGATGATGGCTGCAGTCGAATGACTTTTTCAGGGAGATTGAAAGTTTATCATGGTAAATTATTAGGTATCTACCTACGTTCAATAATTTATTTTTACTGTATTTAGGTTGAAATTAATAGACAACATCGATAACTTAAGTCATTGCTTATATAGCGTAGGTTTTCAGCAACTTACACAGTATGCAATCCGTGACTTAGCGCCACAGAGATATGCCTGTCCCACGTGGTGGAAAGATTATAAGAAAGCCCAGATTCGATATCTATACCATTCTCTTTTGATTTTAACATACAGATATTCAGGAGTATGTTTTCACCCTGCAATCGCTGGAAATCGTACGAACTACCCTCATCAACCTCACCCAGCCTGGATTGAACAGGAAATAACCTCACGTATTGTTTCATTGATAAGGAGCAGTATTTGCCCGAAAAGTATGCCCAAACTGAAGATCGAACTCTGGATATTTCTTATATCAGGCACATTAAACGCCAAGTCAGACATCTAGACAAAGGCCAAGACAAAGATTAAACGATGATTTCTTTCCTGGAATACCAGTGTTATAATATCTAATAATAATAATAAGTAATAACAATCTTTGGTGGAAGGTAACCACCAGGTGAGGTAAATGCTCAAAGCTTTTTCTACCACCTAACCCTCAGAGTCTTATTATTATGTGGTCACAAACTCAAATTAATGAGCAAAAATGCATGTACTGGATAGGATTCGAACCAACTGATCCCTACGCTACCTGGATTACCAGACTAGCGCGTTAACCACTTGACTACCAAAGTAATGGGTACACCAGTTCTCGTCATTTCACTGAACTTTTCAGCAAGCAGGGACGAGGTGATTATAACCCCTCACTGGGTGGGATTCGAACCAACGGATCCCTACATCACATGGATTACCAGATATCTACTAAGGTGGACAGTGGAGACACTCTGTATAGCGACACCTGCAGAACAGCGGGTAAGCAAAAGTGCACTGGTAGTCAAGTGGTTAACGCGCTAGTCTGGTAATCCAGGTAGCGTAGGAATCCGTTGGTTCAAATCCCACCCATGCAGTGCACGAATTTTTCCTCAGTTAGTTTGAGTTTGTGACCACATAATAATAAGACTCTGAGGGTTAGGTGGTAGGAAATGGTTTGAGCATGAACCTCGCCTGGTGGTTACCTTCCACTAAAGAATATTATTATAAGCAACCCTTCCGTCCGCCACTGTGCGTCGCCACATAAACATGCAATAAACAATACCATCTTCCCCTACGTCACTTTGCCCAGCCACTAATAAAACACAACATGTCAGTGTTACACACCTAAGCTTTCCATTTCATATTTTCTGACAAGGCGAGAGCATCAAGCGGGTATTATTTTAAATTTAATAGATGTTACTTTCTGTGACAAAATAAGCTTTCGGGAGGAAAAAAAAGGTAAAAAAAGGGGGAAAAAATTAATTATGACTTTATTTTAGCATGCGAGAGGCGTAGCAATGTCGCCTCTGTGACGCGGGAGTTATGACGCGGGAAACATAAGACTTTACCTTGTGTAAGGTGACATAGAGAAAGCCTAATACCGTTAACCCATTGCGCATTGCCTAATTTATTATTATTATTAAATACGCTTTTTTAGGTATAGACAAACTAGATTGATAGAAATAAAATAATTGTATTTATTTTCAAACAAAAAATATTACAAAAAATATAGACATAGTAGTTAAAAGTTTAGAAAGTTATCATATTTGGGTTGGGTGGAAGAGATTGCCATAGGAAATAACCCCGCCCTTTAGTTAGGACATATGTTTTCAAATATTTTCTATTCTTTTTCATATTTATTGTATATATATTGTTTTTTTCATTTTTTCACTTTTAAAATTATTATTTATATGTACATAATGTCCTTTTGTATCTAATAAAGAATTGTATAATAATAATATTTGTGTTAATCACTTTCGTGACATCACAACTACTCCAACTCGCTTTACTTAATCTACGCTGAAACCGGGACTTGAACCACCGACCTCCAGGTTGCAAGTCCGCCGCCTTATCAAGCTACTGAGGTCGGTACAATAGATACAGTACAATACAATGACATCATAAAGGAAAAATAAATAGATTGAAGAAAAAACAAGAACAAAAAAGAGATTAAGCTAACTGCTAATGTCATACCTAAAAGGTGGGGTTATTGACTGTGGCAATCTCTTCCACCCAACCTTTATAGCATCATTGTTATTATATAAATCTTACAAAACGTTGAGCTTTGTTGAGACAAAATCCGTTTTGGTGGGCTGTCAACTTAACGCACCTTAAATCTTTATTAGGAGAACAAAGTAATAAACAATATTTAGTTTAAAATTAAGAAAAATAAATAAATTATAAAATAGTTTGAAACATAAATAAATAAATAACATAGAAGAAAATAATACTAATGTTCTAACTAAAGGTCGAAGTTATTGCCTATTATTATTATTTTTTTTATTGCCTTTCAGGCGCAACATGAGGATTTGTGTGACCGTCCGTTGCCAAGGACCAGCAAAGGGCTAAATGACTTTAATCAGAAAGTTTGGTGACAGTTGGTATGTCATACAGCTTATGCGAAGTCACACGTGTGATATCTTAACTAAGGCGATTATCTGGCATTATTAATATATTATGTACTGGGTATATAAACCTTTACCACATAATATTATAAACCTACCCACTACATAATATTATGTATTGATAATGCCTCCAAAAATTATGAGTAATTTTTTTTGTTGTTGTTGAAAAATCTATTCCTGAACAAATGGATCTCTAAACACCGTATTCTGAAACAGGATAAGTAAATCTAACACTTTGAGCCCCGAAGCTGAAATTGGAGAATGGTTACGGGGACCAAGCCAAAATATGCCTTTTGCACCCGCCGGACCAACATTTTTTACTTTCCTTATCCTATAATAAGGAAAGTATTGTATTCGTCGAAAATTTGACCTACCCAGTTTTTCACATTTCTGGACGAATCATAGCCTCAGGATACCAAAAAAGTTGTTTTTAGCCATTGGTCCGTGCGTCTGTCTGTCTGTCTGTCTGTCTGTCTGTCTGTCTGTCTGTCTGTCTGTCTGTCTGTCTGTGAACAGGATATCTCAAGAACGGTAAGAGCTAGAGACTTGAAATTTGGTATGCAAATCAATTTTATACACCAGACGAACCACGAAACTTTTGGTTCAAATCGGCCGCAAAATGCGGCCGCAGGGCCGCAAATATTGGCCGCAAGCGCCGCTTCTATGAATTGGTTAATGATACAAAAAAAAGTTACAGAACAACATTTTCTTAGATTAAAAAAATAATAGGGGTCTCTTCTTATCATTTTTTTGATATCTTGAACTTTTTGGACCTCGGCCCCAATTTACCGGTATTTTGGGGGGGACCCGCTCAGACTAACTTTTTTATTATTCATCCTAGATGGGGATTGTGACATATCAAATCCAATGATTTTGAGGTGCTGATTACGAATTTGGCTTTGATTTTTAGCTGACTGTTACCTTTGAGTCACCAGTGGCTTTTGGTCCTGTTCCCATTCCTAATATGATAAGGAAAGTCGTGTGATGTTTACACCAGATTTTTTACTATAAAATATGGTGTATTTTATCGAAAAAAAATCGATAAATATACGATTTTCGGCTGTAACTTTTATACTTTATGAGTTATTGAGCTTTTTCTTTGAGTACCAAATATGGTACTCATGTCCCTTGTGATAAAACTGCATCAATAATTCATTTATTCATGCAGAATACAATATTGCTAATATAAGCAAAATACAATTTGCTCATTTGATTCTTTGGTATTTTTTTTCGATGGGGGTTCCCATATTATAAGGAACATAAAAATTTTGAGAATTTATTTTGTCTTCATATAATTAGTTATTCAATAAAGTTGTTCTTTTCAGCAGTGTTTCAATAATTGTAAAAAAAAAAATCTCACGTGTTTTTCATTATTCTAATAGGTAAAACTGAGTACCATATATATAGAGTACTCACCCCCAAAATTCCATGCCTATATATCCAACCTAATTCACATAAATTTCAGAACCCAACACTCATACATTGTTCCCAGGGACCACTAGAACCTATTTCCCATACAAAATACATAGAAACGAATACCGTGGAGAGTATTCGTGTCGTCAAAGTAAGGAAGGTCGTGAATACCACAGAGAGTACTCATGTCCTCAGAGCAATGTTGGGTGAGGGTTATATATGGTACTCATGTCTCTTATGAAAAGTCAGCTGAGGGTCATATATGGTATTCATGGGCTCAAAGTGCTAAGCCGATTCTCAGATTTAATCAGCTGACCGATAGGTATTTTAAAACAAGATTTTCCGTCACAAAGTAAAGTTAACAGCAACAAAGCCCGGTTTAGATATGACCTCTACAGTTGTTGTCAAGGTGAAAGTTAAGGGATAATGTCTACTTAAGCTGTATTTTTCTTTCTAACCAAAGTGGATTCAAATAGAATAAATAGAATAAAGGACGAACTGGAAGAAAGTCATTTTTCGTTTGGAAGAGGAAAAATGTTCTTCCAGTTTTTTTAAAAACCAAAATAGATTTATAAAATTCTTACTTCATGTCTTTTATAGGTTAAGTCCATTGTTTATCTTTAAAAGTACCGAAACGCATATTTCTTTCACGAATAGTGGGGATGCTAAACTTAGAAGATAATTCTCCAACAAGGACACTATGTCAAGTAGCTTCACAATGATATAAATGAAAAATTCAACAACCCCAGTCAACCTCTGCTGGTCGATAATGGATATTAAGAACTATTACCTGCTGATGAGAGCAAATAGGCAATAACCCCGCCCTTTAGTTAGGACATATATTATGTATATATTTATTTATTTTTTCTTCTATTTTATTGTATATTGTATTTTCATTTGTAATTATTTGTATTATATATAATATGTCCTATTACCTAATAAAGTGTAAATAAGTAATAAAATAAATAAATAAGCTTGAAACAGCTGTCCACGTCCAGGTATGTTGTGATATTCAATTACATACATCTAGTTCTAGTACAACTTCTCACTTTTCTGTTTATATTGATTATTGATACAACTTCTCACTTTTCTTTTTATACTGATTAAAATAGAGAGGTTAGTTGATGGCATGGATATTCAGAACTATTACCTGCTGATGAGAGCAACTAAGCTCGAAACAGCTGTCCAGATATGTTCTGATGTGTATGTACATCTAATACAACTTCTCACTTTTCTTTTTATACTGATTATACTGATTGATACAGAAAGTATTGTTCTCGGTCGTTTTTTCTCAAAATTGACCTGGTAACATTTCCGGATGAATTACACTCTCCTGATTCCAAAAAAGTGATTTTCATGTGTATACTAAGATGAAAATACATTGCATTTTAAAAGTTCAAAATATAGGTTAACAATTTTTAAATTTTCAGCTTTTAAATTTTCAATAGCCGGGGACACGATTGTTGCTCCTTCCAGAATATTTGATATCGGTCGTATCAATTAAAATGATTACACAACCAAACCTGCTGGCGAAATGCCAAAGCAAGAGTCACTGCCTCCCCTTCCCTACTCGACAACCCTGCCCCCACTCAACATTTCTCCCCCTAGTCAGCCTCCCTGCTCCCCTACTCAACATTTCTCCCCCTAGTCAGCCTCCCTGCTCCCCCTACTCAACATGTCTCCCCCAAGTCAGCCTCCCTGCTCCCCTTACTCAAAATTCTTGCCCCCTTACTCAACATTATTGCCCCCCCCCTACTTAACCAACACCCCTGCCCTTTAACCAAACTCCCTGCTCCCCCTACTCAACCTCCCTGCTCCCCCTACTCAACTTCCCCGCTCCCCCTACTCAACTTCCCCACTCCCCCTACTCAACCTCCCTGCTCCACCTACTCAACATCCCTGCCAATATGTATAGGGGGTGTTTCTCCTAGTAAAACTTGTTACAATCTTCATGCTACAGAAGGGGGGGGGAGGGGGGGGGGCAGCTTTCTGTTCAGTACAAGCTCTCTCCTTTCAATGTTCTTTGTGAGCAGTTTTAATTTCTCTCTCGGAGGATGTAATGAAGTTGGACTCGGGAGGCCAAGCTCTGTATGACCCGGACAGTTTTCTCATTCGTTCAGTTGCGTCTCATATAAGCTGGCCAATTTTTTTTTTTTTTTTTGGTGCTGTTTTTATTTTTTTATTTATTTTTTAAATAAATAAATACATAAAAAATCAACTATAAGAAAACACTTCATTCAGAGAATTTGTGAAAGGGAATGAGCCCGCAATGCTGGCTGCATTCCCCCTCTAAATGGCCAGGCTCAAACGTTGGATGAGGTATGATGCTGCTCTCTTATCCCCAGTCTCTTCAACTAATTTGTTTCCTTTCAATAGCACGTTGAATGCCTGCGTAGCTCGTTCCAGAAACACTATCCACTCTCGAAATGCTTGATTCTCTGTTTCAACTGTCACACAACGCGCTCTGATTGGTTAATCCTTTTTCGCCAATGGCAGGTGTTGTAGTGGGAGTTTCGAAAAATCCCTTCTTATTGCACATCTAGACTATAAGACAAAGCTATCTACCAAATTTCAGCTTCCTAGGACTTACGGTTTGGGCTGTAGAGCGATGATCAGTCAGTGGTCAGTCAGTCAGTGACTTTGACATTTATACAGGGTGTCCCACCAAACTTGGACACCTCAAATTACTCGGCCCCTGAAAGAGTTTTTGAAAAATAAAAAAATCTTGGGTACATGTGCTAATTATGCGGTTTCAGTTATGAATTTTTTTTTATACAGGGTGGTTCAAAAGTCAGAAATTGAGGTGTCAACTTTCGATTTTTAAATGGATCGACCTGAATTTTATTTGATAATTTTACTTCTAAATGATTCCTGAGTACTTTTTTAAACAAAAATATTACATACAGGGTGGTTTTTTTTCGACCAATTTTTTTTCTAAATCTTGAATAACTCAAGTTTGGTTAATTTTTTCGATAACAAGAAGAGAATGTGTTTATGTAATGAATACACGCACTTTCAATTGGCATCAAAAAATTTTATACAGGGTGGTTCACAAGTGAAATAATGACTTGATTTTTTTTAAAACCGAGTTTTTTTAGTTTTTTATTTAGGATTAATAATTCTCGTCTAATTTTACACATTTTTCGTTAGTCATATCGAAAAACAAAACTAAAGTGTTGTACAGGGTGAGACATAATTTTTTTGTAACACCCTGTATATGGGCAGTCAAAGAGACGCAAAATTAAATATAAAGACTAAATATGCAAGAAAAACTTTGATTTTTAATTAAACTAAAAAGTTATTTTGTTTTAACTAATATTGTCGCATGGACCACCCTGTAGATATTTTCTTAAAACATCATATGGGTAGTCGAAACTGTCTAAAATTGAACGAGGAGTCCAAATCTGAAAGAAAAAAAAATGAATTCAAAAAGCCATGCTCAATTTTGTGTCTACACCTACCTACTTTTTATTTCAAGTTTTAAAATCATTCAGTGTGGACACCAAATTGAAAATGGCTTCAAATTCGTGTTTTTTACTTGTTTTTCCCACATGATTCGAAGTTTTAGTTGAATTTTATACAACTTAGAGTACCTACATGATAGTTTAAGAAAATATCTACAGGGTGGTCCATGCGACAACATTAGTTAAAAAACCATAACTTTTTAGTTTAATTAAAAATCAAAGTTTTTCTTGCATATTTAGTCTTTATATTTAATTTTGCGTCTCTTTGACTGCCCATATACAGGGTGTTACAAAAAAATTATGTCTCACCCTGTACAACACTTTAGTTTTGTTTTTCGATATGACTAACGAAAAATGTGTAAAATTAGACGAGAATTATTAATCCTAATAAAAAACTAAAAAAACTCGGTTTTAAAAAAAATCAAGTCATTATTTCACTTGTGAACCACCCTGTATAAAATTTTTTGATGCCAATTGAAAGTGCGTGTATTCATTACATAAACACATTCTCTTCTTGTTATCGAAAAAATTAACCAAACTTGAGTTATTCAAGATTTAGAAAAAAAATTGGTCGAAAAAAAACCACCCTGTATGTAATATTTTTGTTTAAAAAAGTACTCAGGAATCATTTAGAAGTAAAATTATCAAATAAAATTCAGGTCGATCTATTTAAAAATCGAAAGTTGACACCTCAATTTCTGACTTTTGAACCACCCTGTATAAAAAAAAATTCATAACTGAAACCGCATAATTATCACATGTACCCTAGATTTTTTTATTTTTCAAAAACTCTTTCAGGGGCCGAGTAATTTGAGGTGTCCAAGTTTGGTGGGACACCCTGTATATTAAGATAGCAAAATTTTGGTTATAGGAATACCTTCAGGTGCACTCGTGTTGACCGAGCACATAAATGGAAAGTATAAAAGTATTGTGTGACTCTCGCCTAGCGTAGGAAAGGCATACTACGGGATGGGCAAACTACAACACAGACTTGTTACAAAAAGTTGTCACAATAATATTCCTAATGTTTGAGAATCGAACCATCGACATTCAGGTAACGAGCCCGCCGTATTATCAATCAAGCTACTGAGGTTGGTAGTAGTCACTGTGGCGGAGTGAGTTAGCGCGCTCGGAATTGCACACATGGTGACCTGGGTTCGATCGCCAGTGGTGTAGGAATTTTTCTGCTCTGTACTTGGATGTTCGGGGCCCACTCATACCTCGTGAGGAAAAATGAGTAGCTGCTTTGATGTGAAGCAGCGACCAGTGGCAGAATCATAGGCAAAAAAAACGAGATATTTTAAATTAAAGTGGTAAAGTCTTATGATTCTGCGCTACCCACTAAAATTGCGACATAATAACACAAAGAAAAAGCATTATTATTATTATTACTGAGATTATTAAAAATAAGAAATATTAATGGGTTTAGTTATTTTTTACGCACGAAAATTGTACAAAGATTTTTTTTTTTAATGCTTGAGCCAAATATCCCAAACAGTTAATTGAAACACAGCACCAACAAGTCATTTATCTTGATATTTTCCTCTGAAGGACAAAACTCGGAGCAAATGCCTCACCCTGATGCAACCTTGAGTGGACACACGAAAATACTTTGAATAAAAGCTCAGAGAGAGCACACATAATGACCATGTTTATTTCTCGTCTCTGCGAAAACATTAAAATATCATTTCGAAATTAATTTCAGCCACTGACCCTGCAGAGTTTTCTGAAAGCAAACGCCTCGTATGCTTGTCAAAGCGAAAGCACTGCTGAGGTCCGGAGAGGAAGAAGAATGTCGGGAACAGGAAGAGGAAATGACTCCATCCCACCAAACGGGAGAAATGGCGGAGCAAATGCTGAAGAAAATTAAGGACAGAAGTCATCGCGCTAATGTACAAGAGGGAAAATCATTTCACTAAGTAAAACTGAAAGGGTCTGTCGAAAGGTTAAGGGGGCTGTTGACAGTGTTTTGCAGACAAGGACATTTGATTGACATTTGTGGACATTAATTGATAGTGATTGGCTACCAATCTATTCTTATAACTGTTATTGACTTAAAATCCTAAGGGCAAATTACTAGACGAGACTTATTAAGTCATGACTTAAGCATTAGTTTATGCATTTAACACAATATCTAAGACTTAGCGCCACAGAGGTATTAGAAAAACGTCTGTTAATTTCACTCTAAGGGTCTGTTGCTTGGGTATCAGTGTAGCTGCAGTGGTTAGCTCGCATGTTGATCACACACGAAGTAAAAAAACAGACAGTTGACATGGAATCTGTTGCTCGGATGTCAGGGCGGAATTAATACACATTTTGTTTTACCTCTGTGGAACAAAGTGTAGGGGCGAAATTAATAGACGTTTTTTGTAATACCTCTGTGGCGCTAAGTCGCGAATTGCGTACTGTGGAAGATAGGGAAAACCGACGCTTAACAATGACTTGTGATATAGAATTTGTCTATTAATTTCGCCCTAGATTTTACGACACGGTAAATCTTATGCTAAGTCTTGACTTGAGATCCCGATTTTCTCTATTAATTTCGCCCTTGGTGTTTCTGCTGCAGTGGTTAACTAGCATGACTCTCTGATCATACACAGACACCCGCAAAACGCAACACAGAGACAGTCACAATATTTACAAAGCCGTGAAACAGTGAACAGGAGGAGGCAGTTCTGTCTTAATGAACTTGTGAATTAATAATGCTGTTTGCTCGGAACTATAATTGCGGGGCGGTGGGGGCCGCGGGATTACCAAAGCGTCTTGCCTTGTCTTGCTGAAAAGTAAACCTTGCTGAAATAAAGGATTTTAAGAAGAAAATTATGCAGGAAAAACTCACTCGTCTTAATGTTTTCATGTAAAACAGAGAATGTTGAGTGTACAGGGTCGTGCAGGAAGCCACTGAGACATGTTCTCCTATGCTATTGCATAGAGACTGGCATGTTGGATTGTGGGCCATACTGTTTAGCAGCATAATTTAAGAACTGGAAATGTATTATAAATGTGGAATCCATGTACTATGCATTTCTATTTGCTCTGCATATTTGTAGTATACAAACAAGTGCAGCTTCTCGATAGTGATAGCCGTGGTTGAGAGAAGGAGAATACAGGATGTCAACAGTTGTAGATTTCCTCTGGATAACCATGGTTCAACAATTATTATTATTATATAATAATATTTGTTAGATAATAAGACATAAGTACAGTACAAATAATGATTACAAATATTAAAAAATGGAAAGAATATAATAATAAAAAAAATACATACACACATAATTATGATGTTTTAACTAAATGGCGGGGTTATTGTCTATGGCAATTTCTTCCACCCAACAGTTGTACACGTCTTCTGCATAGATTCCGAGGAACGATATCCATACTCATGTAGGTATGCAATTAAACTATGCGATTTAACATTCACCATTTAACATTCTGAAGGATAATTATATTATTGTGGTGTCCACAATTTTCTATGGAGACAGTTGTATGCTATTTCCTATGCAGAAGGGGTGCTTCAGTGTTCGACCAGAATGTGTTACCTATTTTCTGATGCTATCATAGTCACCTGTAACCAACGTTTACCAGTACAACTAAAAAAATGGCTGTTGTAACTTGGATGAATCCAGCAATTGCGAAGCGGAGAGAGAGGCGTTAGCGAACCTATTATCCGTAGCTTGGTGCCATTACCGTAAATATTAATAAGGAAAAATATTATTTCTGCAAATAATATTTCCACCGCGGCCTTTGCTTTCTTCAGCTCACATTAATATCAATTTTCTCGCCTTCTTTTATTTCTTTGTTTTGAAATGTTCCCTGGCACGTTACCGTCTAAAAGTTCTCGCAGAAGTTCCCTCTTGCGTTCCGGAAAGGGACCAACGCTCCTTGCGCAGTGCAGGACAATTAAAGTTACCATATTCATGGACACTTTGGAACATGAATGGTACAGCGCATTCATGTCTCCCAAAGGGGCATACACAAATCTATGTTCGGAACAAAAAGGAGAAACAATTCAAGCCTTGTCTCGAGACGCTGCTATAACATTCATGGGAGATACAAGCTTTTGAATGCTGTAGCAGTCATGTCCATATGAGTTGACTTTGCATTTCGAAAAATGTGAATGCTATAGCAGTCATGTTATGATATCACAACTACTCAAAATCGCTTTAGTAAATATACGCTGAAACCGGAACTTGAACCACCGACCTCCAGGTTACAAGTCCGCCGCTTTATCGATGAAGCTACTGAGGTCGGTAGAGCAGACCAGGTAGTAGGCGGCCACGGCAATAGGTGAGTTCGGTGCGAAGATTACCAGCACCTTTTTCGCATGTATGAATTCGGTGCCGCCGAAAAAAGGTGATGTATGAGTTCGGTGCGGTCCTAATGACTTATAAATTGATTGTTTTTACTTTCCTTATCCTATAATAAGGAAAGTATTGTATTCGTCGAAAATTTGACCTACCCAGTTTTTCACATTTCTGGACGAATTATAGCCTCAGGATACCAAAAAAGTTGTTTTCAGCCATTGGTCCGTGCGTCTGTCTGTCTGTCTGTCTGTCTGTCTGTGTGTAAACAGGATATCTCGAGAACGGTAAGAGCTAGAGACTTGAAATTTGGTATGCCAATTATAATTATACACCAGACGAACCACGAAACTTTTGGTTGCAATCGGCCGCAGACTGCGGCCGCAGGACCGCAAATATTGGCCGCAAGTGCCGCTTCTTTGAATTGGTTAAAGATACAAAAAAAATATTAGAGAACAATTATGTCTTAGATTAAAAAAATAATAGGGGTCTCTTCTGATCATTTTTTTGATATCTTGAACTTTTTGGACCTCGGCCCCAATTTACCGGTATTTTAGGGGGAACCCGCTTTGATTAACTTTTTTATTATTTATCGTAGATGGGGGTTGTGACATATCAAATCCAATGATTTTGAGGTGCTGATTACGAATTTGATATTGATTTTTAGCTAAATAATACCTTTGAGTCACCAGTGGCTTTTGGTCCTGTTCTAATTCCTTATAATTATGATAAGGAAAGTCGTGTGATGTTTACACCAGATTTTTTTATAATGTACTCTGTTGCTTGTTAACAGTCATCCTGCTGTTATTAAGTTAGTAGATTATATTGTAGACAGTTATTTTTTTTTTTTAAGTGGGGTTTAACGTCGCTTTCAACTGCCATGGTCATATCACGACGGGGGTTTTACCCTCCATTCGCAGGAAAGTCACAAACCTGCTACTCACATTGACCTCACCCAGCCTGAGTGGGGCCGGGAAAAGCCAGCGTCACGAGAATTACAATTTGAATGGTCACCCATCCAAGTCTTGTAGACAGTTACATTCAGCAAGGCTGTCCATTTCCTCCTTGAAGGCCATGCCTAGGGTTAATAGTAGGGTTAGGTAAAATACAATGAAGGCCATGCCTTGGGTTTATAGTAGGGTTAGGTAAAATACAATGAAGGCCATGCCTTGGGTTTATAGTAGGGTTAGGTAAAATACAATGAAGGCCATGCCTTGGGTTTATAGTAGGGTTAGGTAAAATACAATGAAGGCCATGCCTTGGGTTTATAGTAGGGTTAGGTAAAATACAATGAAGGCCATGTCTCGGTTTATTAATTGAAGGCCATGCCTATAAGGAAAAAAATACTATAATTACCTGATCATCAGGGCAAGTACCAGGGCACCGAATTCATACATGACCTTTTTTAGGCGGCACCGAATTCATACATGACCTTTTTTAGGCGGCACCGAACTCATACATTTTTTTATTTTCCGCACAGAACTCATACGTAGCCGCGGCCACAACGAGGACCCTGTACCCTAGACCCTACACCCTAGACCCCAGACCCTGGTACCTACAGCTTGATACAGACAATTTTTGTTGAACTGAAATTAGATAGGTGTGAATCCTCATACATACATATTCTTTGTCGTTCTGTGAACAGGTCCTATGTCAGATTAAAAAATTAATACTAAATCGAAAAAGTCCCAAAAGGTTGGCCAGGAGTTTGGCGGCTAAGTTGTCGATCGAGCTAAAATTATTCCATATTTCTTTTTTATTGTCTTAGTATTCTGGTTGAACTGAAATTATGTTCGAATCCTCAAACGTCAGGTTGAAAAAAAGTCCCAAATCGAACTCACTGTGTGGAGTGTAGACTAAAATAAATTTCAGGGCTGTTATCGAGAGAAATTTCTGCTTATGCAAACAGTGTAGGAATTGTCTGGCCCCTAGCCAGGGGATATAAAGGTAAAAGTGACTATACAGTATGTCTCAGAAGTCCTAGCGGAGGCCCTGTAACTTTTGAACGGCTGGGAATTTTGAAATTCTGTTTTTTCCTAGACATAGGAAAAGGCCCATGGCAAATCTGATGGTGATGTCAAAATTCAGGTTTGACCCCCGGAAGTGACATTTTTTGATAAAAAATGGCCATTTCTCTCGAAATTTAAATGAGAAGGTATACTTTGGGTTTCATATTATTAATCTACTGGCCATAACAGGTAATTATACAAAGTTTCAATTTTCTGCCATAACCAGGGGCAGAGGTATGGAGGCTGAAAGTTGAAAATTCAGATACCACATTGATTGGCAATGTGGGATCTATTGCTCACAAAATGTTTTTTAAAATCGTTCTTTTAAGCACCAAAACAATGAAAACGCCAATATGTATCATCCTTCAATCAGTGTCGGAGTAAAAAATCATTATGTTGAAGATTATGATTTCGAGTTTACCTACTGCACAAATATCACAACTAAAATATTTACCATGTAGGTAGGTAAGTTTTCAGTTTTTGAGTTAACAAGCTTCCGAGTTCATTGGCTTGATGAAAAAATATCAATATGTACTATTTCATTAATTTTATTAATAATGCATGTTTCCGTATGAATCCGGTTCGACTCTTAAGAATTGTCATGTTGAGAAGAAAAACTACGCTAAATGTGAATAAGAGCTTCATTATTAATATCATAAGAAATACAAAAAAATGATAGCCAAAAAAATAAATTTAAATAAATTAAAAAAAAAACAAAAAAATATTAATTCTCATCGCTGATAAAAGGTAAGTGCAATGTAGTGTTGTCGACTTCCAACTTGGAGACCGAACCTTCAAGTTGGAAAAAAATCACAATCTGGTTATTTTTTTACTTCGCCACTGATTGAATGGTGATACAGATATTGGTGTTTTCATTGTTTTGTTACTTCAAAGACACTTCTTCTATCCTTTTAAACCCATTTTGTGAGCAATAGATCCCATATTGCCAATCAATGTGGTATCTGAATTTTCAACTTTCAGCCTCCATACCTCCGCCCCTGGTTATGGCAGAAAAATGAAACTTTGTATAATTACCTGTTATGGCCAGTAGATTAATAATATGAAACCCAAAGTATACCTTCTCATTTAAATTTCGAGAGAAATGACCATTTTTTATCAAAAAATGTCACTTCCGGGAGTCGAACCTGAATTTTAACATCACCATCAGATTTGCCATGGGCCTTTTCCTATGTTTAGAAAATAACAGAATTTCAAAATTCCTAGCCGTTCAAAAGTTACAGGGCCTCCGCTAGGACTTCTGAGACATACTGTATATGGTGTGTGTATATATGTGTGTGTGTGTGTGTGTGTGTGTGTGTGTGTGTGTGTGTGTGTGTGTGTGTGTGTGTGTGTGTGTGTGTGTGTGTGTGTGTGTGTGTGAGAGAGAGAGAGAGAGAGAGAGAGAGAGAGTGTGTGTGTGTGTGTGTGTGTGACTGTGTGTGTATACAGACGGGTAGGTACGAATGAGCGAGTATGGATGTGTCCAATAGTATATGCTCGTATACCTATGTCATCTATTATTCAGATTTCTACTTTCTGTGGCCCAAAAAAAAGGATGTGTAATATGTATGACAGTCTCCACCTATGCAAGGGTTGCATTGAGTGGTACTGCTGGTTTGGTGTGGTAATGGCTTAGCCAGAGTTGGCTGGACCATGAAGGATTGTAGGCAGTGTAGATATTAACAAAATTGTTAAATTTGGGAAGAGAATGTCACAGGCATTGATCAAATTAAATATTAGTTATTCTGATTAGTAACCCTTAGAAATCTTCAAAGCTTAAAAGAATTACCTTTGTACAAATTATTTTTTGGTCATCATCATAGGGTGGCGTCATCGTGAACGATGGTAGCCAGACAGTGAAAGAATGACTCAGCACTTCTACCACTGTCTTTATAAGGAGCCTAATAAGGCCCCCCAGAACCAAGCCAATGCTGGTCTACTGCCTGTTTATTAGTTCACCAGCCAGACTGCTGGTCTACTCCCTGTTTATAGTCCCCCAGCCAGACTGCTGGTCTACTCGCTGTTTATAGTCCCCCGGCCAGACTGCTGGTCTACTCCCTGTTTATAGTCCCCTAGCCAGACTATTTGGTACCTACAAAAAAATGTGTTTTTTTCAATAAATTCAATTTGTATGTAAATACTCCATGGATAGATATGTACAATGAACATTGAACATATACTACAAAACCTAATTTCTTAAAATGATCAAATTTCTTAAAATACCTAATGTAATGATTAAAGAAAAATGAAGAGTAGCTCTCAAATTATAATTGGATTTACATTTATGGAAACTGAAAATGTATTTCAGTGGCCCAAAGTTCCCAAATATACAATGGGGACTTTTTTTTACATTAATTATGAAGTAACTAAGTAGATACACAAGCGCGCGATAACAAAAGAAAAATATAATGGAACTCGAAATGGTATTGTCAGTTGCGAAAACATTTTTGACAATACTCTTCTTGAGAAGACGAAATCTTGAAAGTTTTTTAATGATGGAAAGAAGTAAATTTGTACGAAGAAAATAATGGAGGTGAGAGAGAGACAGAGGATAGAGAGAGTGAGAGAGAGAGAGAGAGAAGGGGGAGGGGAGAGAGAGAGAAGGTGGGGGAGAGAGACTAAGAAAAATATTATACAACTAATTATAAAAGAAAATATGCCTTCAAGATAAACATGAATAAATTATCTGAGAGAGAGAAATAGAGAAAGAGGGAGAGAGAACGGAAGATAAAAAGAAAGGAGGAGGGAATGAAGAGAGAGAGAGAGAAAGAAAGAAAGGAGAGAAAAGGGAAGAAAGAGGAGAGAGAGAGGAAGGAGAGAAAGAAGGAAGAAAGAGAGAGAGAGAGAGAAATAAGTTACGTCATCTAGGATGAGGTCATTATATTATCTTGAGCTGAAATCTTTCTTTGTAAAGCGTGAAATATATTTGTTGGGATAAGAAAGAGAGCCGATCGAAGTCACTTTTTACAGGTTCCCGTCAACAGAAGTTTTTGTCACAGATGCAGGGTCAATAGTTCATAATTTGAGAGCTGGATGTCTATGCATGTTGTAAAGCACTATCTTGGCAATATTACATAATTTTGTTCTCTAAGCAAAGTGATTATGTAGTAGTGATTTAGAGTGTCGTTTAACCACCAGCTCATAATTCATCCATGGTTTAACAAACTAGTTTCAATGGTCGGGTGGACAAAATGTCATGATATATTTTATGACCACCGAAGGACTCTTTACAGTATGTACCTTATGTGAAGCACAAGGTACCTCACCAGAGTCGATCTAAACAATTGCTATAGTATCTCACATAGTTCTAAGCAAGATTGATTTTAGGATGACAAGGTTTAATCATCTAAGCTGTTCATTTAAGGTATTATTAGTTCGATGAAGGTGACTACCTATTATAATAATGTATATTGCTAATAGAACACTTTTTTAACATGATCATTCATTGAAAACATGCTGAGTAAAAAGTTCACTGAGAGCGGAAACGTACGAGCAGGCCCTCAAGTATAATGTGCATATTCAAATGGGATCTTAGAGTATGTACTTACAATAAATTTCAATACCAATTGGAAATTGTAATTGAACTTTTTACAATGAAGAATACAAATTTCCATTTCCGAATAATTTATCAGCCGAACATGCTCGGAGTAGCAATGTATGGAGGAAGCTGGTGCATAAATATGTTCCACTGCAAGGGAACTAACTGTGTCCCATGTAAGTTTCACCTGTATATTTTTGCGACACTAACGTATTCGTGCATAAGTATTTATTAAAATAGTATAGCATAGTACAGTAGTGTGGTAAAGGTGGCACTCTGTGAATCCAGAGTTTCGAGAAGTGGCGGGTTCAAAACCCAGCCGTGACATGACAAGTTATCGTCCCATTTGGGATTTTTACTACATAATAATATGTCTTGGGATTTCTGCTGGTAAAATTGGACTTAATAGTCCTAATCAGGCAGTATAAATAAGACGATATTATTAATATTTTACCATTACGCAACAGTGTGTAAGCCATCGAATCTGGCTCACCTTGATTTTGGGGACACAGATTGTTGAAAAACAATAGTAACAGTATCATTTGGCCCTTAGAGCCACATTGCACGACGATGGCCGTATTAACGATGAACCTAAATAGGTTATTATGGCACATGTCTTACCGCTTGGCCACATTAATTCACCCTCCGGGAATCTGCCACATAGATATTTTAGTCCTCATAAGACTCCTATATGGACCATGGAGCCTCTTACATACCTGTAACAAAACAAACATTAAACTATTATTGTAAAACACTGGAAACCCCTTTGTCTTTAAGTCACCGACTTTCTTTTAATCTATCAATTTTCCTTCCTATCTCTCTCTCTCTCTCTCTCTCTATCTATCTCCTTCTCCCCCCCTCTCTCACTCACTCACTCACTCACTCACTCTCACTCTCTCTCTCTCACTCTCTCTCTCTTTCCCTCTCTCTATCTCCCCTTTCCTCCTCTTCCTCTCACTCTACCATCCCACCTCTCTCTCTAACTCTTCACCCCCTCCCCCTACACCACTGTCTCTACATCCCTCCCCATCCTCCCTTTCTCTCCTTTATTCCTTTCTCTCCCTCCCTCAATCCCTTTTTCTCTACATCTCTTTCCCCCCCCCCCCTCTCTCACTCTGTCCCTCTCTCTCCTCTCTCTATCTCCCCTCTCCTCGTCTTCCTCTCACTCTATAATCCCCCTCTCTCTCTCTCTCTCACTTCCTCCCTCCCTCTCACGCTCTCTCTCCCTTATCGAGGCAACTCCCACGATAACAATATTCAAGTATGTAGCCGATAGCAGGAAGCAAATTGTGCTCCTCAAGTATCCTTCTGAGAAATAGTAAACCGTAGAACTGACCTCAGTAGCTTGATCGATAAGGCGGCGGACTTGTAACCTGGAGGTCGGTGGTTCAGGTCCCGGTTTCAGCGTTAGTAGTTCTGATATCACGAAAGTGATTAACACAAATATGATAACTTTTGTTTATAGTACTTTGACTAGTTGTGATATTACGAAAGTGATTAACACAAATATAATAATATCTTTTTTTAGTAGTTTGAGGCGTTTTCTCCCGCTTGATATCACGGACGTGATTGACACAAACATCTTAACTTTTTTTCGAGATTTTTCATCTAAGGGCAGAATTACCAAACAAGATGATAGTTAAGATAAGCCACGCCTTCAAGTCAGAGTTTCAACCAATCACAGCAAACTTTTACCCGAGTCTGGCTTAGTTTACTTTGATCCTGTTTCATAATTCAGAAATTAATTTAAAATTGTACAAAATCTCATGATATACATAATTATGTATTAATTGATGTTTTCTGTAAATTTAATTGTACAATTAATACAGACATTTGACATTTCTTAAATTCATACCTCGTGAGGAATAGGGACTGCTGACTGCGATCAGTGGCGGAGTAATAGGCAAAAATAAGATATTGGTATATCAAAGATATGGAAAAGTCCTATAATTCTGCGCTACCCACTAAAATTGTGATATAATAACACAAAGAAACACATTTATTTTATTTATTTTTTATTACATAAATTCAGCTCTTAGATGACAATACATAGTGGTGTAAGAAATTGCATTATTCATTGAAGGATCCCGGGTATGATGTGAGGAAGCATTTTTAGTACTATCTGGTTGGCAGTCTGACTTTTATGTCCACATTTGCATGTTCGGGAGGGAGGTAACAATACCCCCGTTGAACATTGAACTCGCACCTCAGCCACAGTTTGTACAATTTCTGTTTAGTTTTTACCAAAATTTTCCAGATTGAAACCAGATGGAGGATTCCGGAATAGATGGTTTGTATAGTTTTCAGCCAGCTCAAGCCAATTTGTGTCTGTCCGTGGTTGAAAACATTGGAGAGACTGAAAAAATTCAACAAACTTATTTTTTCTGGAAATATTTTAGATACAAAAAAAAACGTTATTTCAATGTGTGTGTAAACACACGGAACACACCACATTTGAAAATATTCAAAAAATGTTTTCGAGCAAAGTGACACGAGTGAGGGAGAGAGGGGGGGAAGGGGAAGGAGATAGGGGGGGGGGAAGAGGGGGTAAAACAGAAACAGGAGAACACGGTGTTGCTTTTAGGAGAGTCAATATTGAATATTGGGTTGAAAGGATGTGATTTGAAAAATCAAACAGTATCTGATTTATTTACTATCAGTCTAGAGCAGTAACGTAGGCCGCCATGATCACGGGAATCTGTTCAAATTTAAATGAACAGCTCGTTTTTTTTTTATTAATGGAGTTTCTATGTTGCATGCATTTTATTTCATTGGAAGTTGTTATCAAAATAAAATTAATTGCAATATAATTATTATTTTTTTTTTACATAAAAATAATTCCGTGTCCGTGCGATAGGGACAGATGCCTAAATAACGGTGGTGAGAGGATTGTATGGACGCCCAGATCTAATGTCTAGGCTCCTTTCATGTCCCTTGATTCTATTTGGTTTAAACGTCCTGACTTGAGATAGTCAGGACGTGGGTTTTACCACCCATTCGCTGGAAATCGTACAAGCTACCCACATTAATCTCACCCAGCCTAGGGGTCGGAATTGCCAGCTTCACGTGTTCGGAGGGAAGAGAATTTTCTGCGCGAATAGTTTGCTCCAATTGGGAATCGAACTCAGGATCTGCACTACGGGCATCAGTAGTCACAACCGTTGCGTCTTTCAATAACAGAATATCATCAACATAAAATCCTCATTATCTGGAATTTTACATCGCTCCTGATGCAGAGTGCTCATCCTCGTTCAAATCACAGGAGAGTTGAAGATTTTTTAATTATAAGAACGCTCGCAAAACTACGCTGCTCCCCGTAGCATGAAATTTTTATGAAGAGTAAATACAATAGAAAACTTCACGCGAGTTTATGAGGGGAAAATGAAATAATAACACATGCAGCTAAAATCATAAATTTGAGGGAAAATCTGCAAAGTTTTAAACTGTTTTTTTCTTTTTTTTTTTTTTCTTCTTCCTCATTTTTCTCCACCTCCGCATTCTTCTTTCTCTTCCACCTTCTTCTCCTCCTCCCCTCTCTTTACACCGCACTTATAATTCGTGGAGGTTTGTTTCATACAGAACAGGAACAGAGAAAATATTAATATTTGTTTCCACACAATGAATTGGGGAAAAACCGGGAGCATGTTAGTGGTAAACGGGATGTATATGAATCAGGGGAGATGTACTTAGGAGCTCCGAGCGACCAGTCTTTATTTAAATCTCATTTTTTTTTTTTTGGTTTAAAGTAGGTTACGACTGCATGGTTATGTAACGACGGGGGTGCTACCCTCCATTCCCAGGAAACTCACTAAACCTGCTACCCACAGTTACCTCACACAGCCTGGATTGGGCCGGAATTCATCGCGCCATCGACGCGACGGACGCTGCGCTGGCAGTAAAACTTTCCAATGAAAGTCTCTTCCCATCAAGTTTATATGAACGCCTTTAAATTAAAGAATTATGCAATGTGCAATGTACGAAATTACTTTTTCTCCTTGCTTCACAATCTTTATACTATCTACTTTTACATTATTATAAAAAATATGTCTCTTATTCGATACTAGCCGTTTGCCCGTGCTTTGCAACGGGACTAAATTTCAAATTTACTAAGGCATGGCCGTACTGCTGGACAGCAATGCCTTTTTGAACTTTTTATAATTTTTCTGGACAAAGCGATAATGGTTTTGGGGGGGTCAATTCCGAGACATTTTTCGTTATCTCTTACCGTTTTGGCTAAACAACTCCGGACAAACAAACAAACAAACAAACATAGGTAGGTAGGTAGTCCTTTTTTCTGTTTTATATATAGAGATTTTCTAGTAAGTTGACAATTCTTCGGAGAAAGGATACCCGCTTCGCTAGGCTGAGGCAAAACCGTTTCCACACTGAAAGTCTTTTTAATGGCTCCAGTTGATCAAGAGACCGTAGAGAACATTTCATACCTAATATTGGCCTTTTCATCGACTTCTGTATTATTTTTTGTCGGTAAAGGTATACCTATAAAAAAACTTCCATATACCAAAATAAAAAAATTAAGAAAAAAAAATAAATCGTAATTGATATGTATGTAAATGATATGATATAGTATATTTAAATGTACTATCTACATAATATATGTACATACTTATGTAATTTATTGAATCTGTGTTTTCTAAGGTCATAGTAAACAAACATCTAAGGCCAGGTGGAGTATTTCCTCACCTGCCGTAAGGTGTGGATGGAGCCTAATAATAAGGGAGACAGTAGACTCTACTGAGTAGAGTATTCCCTCACCTGTCGTAAGGTGTGGACGGAGCCTAATAATACGGGAGGCGGTGGAGTATTCCTTCACCTGTAGTAAGTTGTGGATGGAGCCTAATAATAAGGGAGGCACCACACTCTACTGAGTAGAGTATTCCCTCACCTGTCGTAAGGTGTGGACGGAGCCTAATAATAAGGGAGGCGGTAGATAATTACAGCTGCAGGGAAAGCCAAGCTCGGCACAAAGTAGGAGTCAAAACAAAGCTACAAGAAAAAGTGTCAGAATGAAAAGAGAGGTAGGAAAAACAGAGACACAAAGGATCTCCTGTGAATAAATATACTGGGTGGTTCAGACATGCGAGGAAAATAATTCATCCAAGACAATGTCTGTTAGGTAATTGTCTAAATGTTAATTTTTATTTGATTAATTCCGTTTTTTTTCAAATTTGTTTTTTGGTTGATAAAATTAATGTAAGGAATACTCACTAAAATATTTCCTTAAAGTAATTTTTGTTGTTATTAACCTATTTACTTTGCTAACAAAAAATAAAAATCAATACTGTGGCATATTTTGTCTCTACGATAACTTATAGTTTACATTATCGCTCTATTTGAATCCTTTAAATTATTATTCACAGAATCAGAATTCAGTATATCATTTTTTAAAGTCTCTTCTTCCTGTAGTAACTTAAGTTTTTAAATGTTATCACCTCATTGAAAAAGATAGTAGGTATGTTCTTTTTTATAACCTCGGACAACCGGTCTTTGGTTAATCATTCTGAACTACTCCGTATATACTTGCAATGATGTACAGTCACTCTTTTTGAACCATCCTGTACTACGATGGTGTAAAGTCACTCATTCTGAACCACCCTGTTTACAGTTCCTGTAGATATGCGCAGTTGATGTACAATCAGGCATGAACCACCCTGTTTACAGTTCCTGTAGATATGCGCAGTTGATGTACGATCAGAAAATCCGAGCCACCCTGTTTACAGATCCTGTAGATATGCGCAGTTGATGTACGATCAGAAATTCCGAGCCACCCTGTTTACAGATTCTGTAGATATGCGCAGTTGATGTACGATCAGAAATTCCGAGCCACCCTGTTTACAGATCCTGTAGATATGCGCAGTTGACGTACGATCAGAAATTCTGAACCACCCTGTATTGCTATGATGTACCGGCCCCAGGAGAATCATTATAATATTTTTTAATTAAGCGAAGAACTAATTGTAAATTCTGAGAGACATAGCAGTAAATAAATTAAGTCTCTTAAGACGACAAAATGTAAAAGCTGGAAAGTAGCATACTTTTTATCATTTTATGGTCGACGACAGAGTAGCAACGTTAAAAAAATGAGGGATTTCAGTTGTTTGTAGAGAAGACAAGCGAGTGTTAAAGTTTATGTACCTTAGGAAAACAAAAAGCAAGTGAATTTATATAAATAATATATGATGAATAAGTGTAAGGATTTTTATGTAATTATTTTGCAGGAGTGAGAAGGTATGCAACCTGCAGTGCTTCCCAAATTGTGAGGAGTACTTCAACCGGTGGTTCATGTCACAAATTAAGCAAAAAAAATTAATACAGTGAGTTTGAGTAGTTATAAATAATAACACTCTTTAGTGGAAGGTAACCACCAGGTGAGGTTTTCTACCACCTCAGAGTCTTATTATTATTCACAAACTCAAATGAATGAGGAAAAATTCATGCACTGGATGGGATTCGAAACAACGGATACCTACGCTACCTGAATTAACAGACAAGCGCGTTAACCACTTGACTGCCAATGCACCTACCAGTAGTTGTGACATCATGAAAGTGATATGATAAATATGAAATGCAATGCAGTAAATTTATTTGATCAAGCTTTGTTTATATTTATTTAATAACTTATAAGAAATTGTGTATATAAGAAATTGTATATAAGAAATGGTGAATATAGCTTGATCGAAATGTTTATAAATAAATAGATAATAATAAATATAACTCATTCTTGAGTCGTATTTTTCTTTCTAACCAAAGTTAACCAAACGGGAATAAAATGAACCAAATTGGAAGCAAGTCATTTTTCTTTTGGAAGAGGAAAAATTTCCACTTCCAAAGTTAACCAAAATGGAAGTAGAAAATTCTTGCTTCCAGTTCTTTTATAGGTTAAGCCCATTGATTATCTTTAAAAGTACTGAAACGCATTTTTTTTTTCACGAATGTGTTGAAGTTGACCTTGGAATAAAATGGAAATATTTGGAAGAAACCTAACCTGGTTTTTTTTGGTATAAAAGAAAAATACAGCTTTTCTTTCACGTTATATCACGTATCCCTTTTCCCTTAACGGGTAAAATCATATCGACTATCTGATAGAGGCGCGGTCGGTACTAAGAATTTTTAGAATTTTTTAAAGTCCTAGCTCGTACACAATGAAAATCATCACACATTTCTAGAATAATTAATGTATATAATTATCATGATTGGTATCGTAATCAAACTCTGTAGATACTGAAAGAGCTACTCTATCAATCCCATTTTAGTCCGATCTATGTGGCAGCACCCCCAAAACATTTTCCCACCGGCCGCGCCTGATGTGATACATAATATCTATCCACCCATGTCTACACCACCCCTCATATAATTCCACACACCCACCAGGCATTCACACTCACGTCCCACACCCAACTAATTATGAAACATACACTCCCCCTCAGACATTCACACCAGCCAGGCAATCACACCCACACACAGAACATAACACCCAGCCATACAGAATGATATTCTAAGAATATTTCCGAGGGTAAATATAATACCAAACAGTTTATAAAGGATGGAAGTCGCACGAGGTATACTCAGCAAAACACCACCCGAGAGGTAGCTATTATCCACGAGCACCTATTAGAATATAAAAGAACTCAATTTTCAAATAGAGAAAGGCGCCAAGTTTAAATATATTTTATATTTATTTACCTCTAATAAGAGCAGAAAAAAAGTGGAGAAATGTGCTGCTTGCACTCTCAAAAGACTATCCTTCTGCCCTGAAGAAATGAAATTTAGGGCGAAATTAATAGACAAAATTGATAACTTGAGTCATTGCTTAGCAGGATTTCTCTATCTAAGATATAACGAAATCCGAGACTTAGAGATACAGAGGTTTTACAAAAATGACTTAGAGCCACAGAGGTATTACAAAAATGACTTAGCTCCACAGAGGTATTACAAAAATATTTATTAATTTCACCCTTAGTCCTGTGTTTCTGTTTTGGATGCTTGAACATTAAAATATAGGTCATTCGAGTTTTACCCTCCATTCAGTGGAATAGTAAAACACAAACTAGGTAGCCACATTAACCTCACCCAGCCTGAGGTGGGCCAGAAATAACAATAACAACAATATCGCCTTATTTATACTGCCCGATTAGGACTATTATGTCCTATTATTCCTGCAGTAAGCCCAAGAAGTATTATAATGTGGTAAAAATCAAAAATGGGAGGATAACTTGTCATGTCCCGGCTGGGTTTCGAACCCGCGACCTCTGGAATCTCTGGATTCACAGAGTGCCGCCTTTACCACTGAGCTACCGGGACAGACTCACGGAATAACCAATATCACGAGACGCGAGTGTTTGATTTTGAGGGGTTATAATCACCTCGTCACAGCTTGCTGGAAACTTCAGTGAAATGACGAGAACTGGTGTACTCAACGCCCAATACTTTGGTGGTCAAGTGGTTAAAGCGCTAGTCTGGTAATCCAGGTAGCGTAGGGATCCGTTGGTTCGAATCCCACCCAGTGTATGAATTTTTACTCAATTTGAATATGTGACCACATAGTAATAAGACTCTGAGGGTTAGGTGGTAGAAAATGCTTTGAGTATTATCCTCGCCTGGTAGTTGCCTTTCACCGAAGAGTGTTACTCTTAAATTATCTATGTATGTATGATTTTATTTGTGGTGAAGCACAAGGCCTCTTCACAATGGTCGTTACTCAAACAAGTAACTTCTCATTTTCCTTTAACCTCGCCTTGCTGAAAAAATCAAATTAATGAGAAAAAATTCATACACTGGGTGTGATTCGAGCCAATGGATCCCAACGCTACCTGGATTAGCCGACCAGCGCGTTAACCACTTGACTACCAGAGACTCCTGCCATTAAAACCATAAAAAATTGTTGGTTGGAAGAGATAACCCCGCCCTTTAGGTAGGACATTAGCTTCATTCTCTTTTTTCTTTATAATTCCATCGTATTTTACTGTATATGTTTTTGTCTTACCTAATAAAGCATACTTCTTCTTCTTCTTTTACTCTGTCTTGAGCAGGGTCGACGTTGTTCAACCTCAGGGTGGAGGTTGAATGGTTTCGGCACATTTTTTACGGCTGGATGCCTTCCTAACGCCAACGATTCCCTTTGATTGAACGTAATAATAATAAACTACCTCCATTATTTTACCTCACAAGTAGAATTGGACTAGCACTTTCGAGCTTCGCAATATTCCACACCAAGCGCTCGAATAATATTAGAAAAATATAATCTACATTTTCCATATGTGTGTGTGTGTGTGACACTCTTGGCAAGTTTGCCAAAAGTTTCTCCTTCGCAAAGTGTCCTTTATGAAACGGGGGAAAAAAACGGCGAAGAGGGAGGTCTAAGATGTGTTCGTTTATAATTGAGCCAAGTGTATGTGAGTTCTAAATGGGAAATATATTCAAATCTGTTTCATTTCCAACAGCATTATGATGTCAATTACAGTTGGAAATAATTTCACACCACTGTGTTGCTCTCTGTAGCTGCCACGTAGTTCTGTCCCGGTAGCTCAGTGATTCCAACGATTCCAGAGGTAGTGGGTTCGAAACCCAGCCGGGACATGACAAGTTATCCTCCCATTTGGGATTTTTACAACGCAATAATATGTCTTGGGCTTACTGCTGGAATAATGGGACTTTAATAGTCTGATCGGGCAGTATAAATAAGGCGATATTATTATTATTATTTCCACCCATATCAATGCTTGCAGTTACTTGGCGTCTGCCTCACTGCTCTCACTCGCAGCACGACCTGGCAAAGCAAATAATAATAACACGCTTTGTAACAATACACCCGAACTCGGAGCTAACGTGAACTGCACTGGCAAATATTTGAACCGAATAATATTACTATTTACCCAGGTAAGCAATTTGAAATAAATAGGAAAACATGGATCATATTATACGAAGAGATTTCTCATGGAAAATTCTCCAGACTGGCAGGCGCCGCGGTGATGTGTGTGGAGTTGCTTCTAGCTAGGTACGTGTCATGGTTTTGTCGTAGTGGTTAAGGCGCTGGTCTGGTGATCCCGGTAGCGTGGGGATCCGTTGTTTCGGATCCCACTCGATGCATGATTTTAGACAGTAAAATAAAATCCCAAGTTTTCACTTCCATCTGCGTCTAGTCTAGTTATTTACCTGCTATTCCAAGAAAGTCAGTAACCCACCAGCCTGATCAATATCTTTGTGCATTCATAGAAATACTAAATACTCGTACAGAAAATTGTGAAAAGGTAGTGACTGTCAGATAACGTTATTATTATTAACGTTATTATTATTTTTTTTTTTTCAAGTCCAATCAAATCATCTCAGATGATTATTATTATCAAGAAGATCACTTTATTTCATAAAGGTAAGTTAATACATTATGTGGGCTTAACAAAGCAACACATAATAATAAGTACATAAATTCAACCATCTCTCTCGATCTTCATATTTGGCGGCGCTATTGTTCGAGGTGTTCAGGTGAGTAGTGCAAGAGGACATGCTGGTGGTGTCTTCTCTTATCTCATACTTCCATGCGCGGATATAGCCCTCTTGTACTGGGGGGGCACAATCGCACAATATACCTAACTAGCGGGTTGCACCCGCTGCTTCGCAAGCCACACACACACACACACACACATTCATACACCACACACACACACACCCACACACACACCCACACAAACACACAAACACACACACACCCCCCCCCACACACACACAAATGTCAATATTTTTCGTGTCACCCATCCATTTCTTGTCCTAACTGGAGCTCAAGAATGGCTCATCAGAATTTCGCGATCAATATGTTAAATGATGAATCCAACCCTTGCAAAAACATTCTCGCTTTGAGTTGATAGTTCGTCACGACATTTTTCGAGAAAAAATGTCATTCAGGTCAAAAAACGTAAATACTATTTGTTCACTCATCTATTTTATGTCCTTACACAACGTAGCTCAAGAACGGCTCATCAGAATTTCGTGATTGATATCTCAAATGAAAACTTGAACCCTTGCTGAAAACTTTCTCTTTTTGAGTTGATAAGCCGCCGCCGTGGCGCCGTCCCGACAAATTTTGAGAAAAAAAAATGTGATTTCGGTCGAAAAATGTGATTTTTTTGTGTCACCCATCCATTTTTTATCCTTACCATTGACCTATAGGTAAAATTTCAGGTTTCTCGGACAATCTGTGTGGATTTGACAACTTTATTAATTAGTTATTTCTTATTGGTCTTAGAATTGGGAATTATTTTGGGGCCCGTGCCCCCCTAACTCATTGAGATCTTTTTTTACGAGATCAGTCTTAGAATTGGGAATTATTTTGGGGCCCGCGCCCCCCGAACTCATTGAGATCTTTTTTTTACGGGATTGGTCTTAGAATTGGGAATTATTTTGGGGCCCGTGCCCCCCAAACTCATTGTGATTTTTTTTAACGGGATTATAGGTATAATGAAATTTGGGAAACACGACTAATCGAAAAAATCTGGGGGGGCACGTGACCCCCGTGCCCCCCCCCCTATATCCGCGCATGCATACTTCTCTTCTTACATATTTATACAACACAACATACCTGTGAAGATAGAGGTGTTCAGAATTGAATAAGGACGTAAATTACAAATTATTATAGAAAATTGAAAGCAATTCAAAAGAAGTATATAGAAAATAAATGGATAAATTACATACAGATGTCCTAAGTAAAGGGTTATTGGCTATGGCAATCTCTTCCACCCAACCCTTGCAAAGATATTGATAGTTTAAGAAAAATAATTGGGAAATCAACACAGACATGATCGGTAATCCAGGTACCGGAGTGATCCGTTGCGTTGGTTCGAATGCCACACCCTGTGCATGAATTTTTCCTCACTAATTTGAGTTTGTTACCTCATAATAATAAGACTCTGAGGTTTAGGTGGTGGAAAATGCTTTGATCATTAACCTCGTCTGGTGGTTACCTTCCACTAATGAGTGTTATTATTATTAATATTACATCGGAAAAAAATTGCGCCATCGCACTCGGAGCGATTTCTGAAAAAGTGCCTCATATAATATAGGACAAAGATTGGATTTGACTACTAAACTCACACATCAACGAACTAACATTAATAGTAGTGTTGACGTCATATCTTATTCACCCAGTTTTTTTCCAACATTTTCTATTTAACCTTTTGTCCTATTATTATTATTTCACAGGAAGAAAAATAAACAACATATTATGTAAAATAAATACAAATGTTCTAACTAGAGGGCAGGATTATTGCCTCTGGCAATCTCTTCCACCCAACCCTTTTCTAGACAAATTAAGACACTCAAATCTGAAAGTAAATAGATGATGAGTCATGAGTCTCTTGTGCTTTAACGTCATGAACTCAAAAATCTTTCAGTAAAAATAGTGTTCTGGTAATGAAGAAGTGAATATTGTAATAGTCAGTCACGAGGAAAAGCTTTAAAATAATGACGAAAGGATAAAATGCAAAAAGAAAGTAATCTCAGAATATCTGGAGGAGTGAGAGGCAAACTTTTCTCCTTGAGAAAGCGAAAAAGGAGGATGTCTTTTTTATAAATTGTCTCTCTCCCCTCAATTAAAATGGCTTTACAACTCTTATCTTCCCTCTATTATATTGCAGAGCTCTCGGCTTTCGGTTGCCCCTTGAGAGTTAAGACGATAAGCGGACTAAGTAGCTGATAATTGAAATATGGCGGCATTACAGGCCGGAATTATCATGAGGAAATGAACTCCAACTTTCTTCTTTTCAATTCCTGACGGCTTACTTTGCGAAAGTTTCGAGAAACTTTTCCGTTAAACGTTTTTTTTCCAAATGCCTCGCTTGGATCAAGTTGTATGCAGGATTTTGAATTCCAAAGGATTAAATGTGGAATATTAAATGGATAGTTGATAGATACCAAACCTTAATTTTGCTCCGATCTGAAAAAAAAATCGATGTGTATTTAGATTTTGGTTTTATTTGTGTCTGTCTCTTGTTATTCTTGGTTGTAACACGCAAACCTGAACAACTAGACAACTACCAATTTCTTCTAATATATTTTTTTTTTCAAATGACGAGGAATTCCGGGTACAATAAAATTAATTTTCTCTGATCATTTAGACATTAGTATTATTTTCATCATTATTTATTTATTTATTTTTCATACTATTTCATCATTTATTTATTTTTTCTTAATTTTATACTGTAAATATTAGACTTTGTCCTCCTATAAAGATTTAAACAATTATAATACGTGAAATAAGGCTCAGAATCACAGTCAAAAGCATTCCTACAATCACTCACCATTTTATAAGTCTCACATTAATATAATCACATTCATCTTGATATAAGCTTCCCTAGAATCTTATATCACATTCATCACTCACAATGACATGAGCCTTCTCAGAATCACACTCACGATAACATGAGCCTCCTCAGAATCACACTCACGATAACATGAGCCTCCTCAGAATCACACTCACGATGACATGACCCTTCTCAAAATCACACTCACGATGACATGAGCCTCCTCAGAATCACACTCACGATAACATGAGCCTCCACAGAATCACACTCACCATGACATGAGCCTCCCCAGAATCACACTCAACATGACATGAGCCTCCCAGAATCACACACACCATGACATGAGCCTCCTCAGAATCACACTCACCATGACATGAACCTCCCCAGAATCACACTCACCATGACATGAGCCTCCTCAGAATCACACTCACCATGACATGAGCCTCCTCAGAATCACACTCACCATGACATGAGCCTCCTCAGAATCACACTCACCATGACATGAGCCCCCCCAGAATCACACTCACGAGCCGGCACCTCATTGTTTTCTCATTTAAATTCACTACGAGGCATGGCGAGTAAACCTTCTCTCCCAAATCTATTTCTCTCCCAGAAAATCTTTCTTTCATTTGAGGCCTCAGAAATAAAAGAAAAAGGCTACCTACTTTTTCTCGTCCAAAGGGGAGGAAAATTCTTTAATGACTGCAAATTAAAAAGGAAAATGGGTTCCTTTTATACGAGCACAGATGTGGGAGAACTGTATTCAATTCTATTAGATAGATTCCTTACTGGGTATCCCTTGCGTCGGAAATAATAATAATAATAATAATAACACTCTTTAGTGGAAGGTAACCACCAGGCGAGGTTAATGCTCAAAGCATTTTCTACCACCTAACCCTCAGAGTCTTATTATTATGTGGTCACAAACTCAAATTAATGAGGAAAAAATTCATGCACTGAGTGAGATTCGAACCAACGGATCCCTCCGCTACCTGGACTACCAGACTAGCGCGTCAACCACTTGACTACCACTTAGGGCCGAAATCTCCTTGTTCTTTTTCTTTCACTTTGCCTTTTTCCCAAAGCTACTTGGGGTCGGCATTGTTCAACCTCATGGTTTAGGTTGGTTAGTTGTGGCACATTTTTACGACTGGATGCCCTAACGTCAACGATTCTCTTTCTTTGACGTCCTGATTAGGACGGGAACACTCCATTCGCTGATTAGGACCCTCCATTCGCTGGGAATCGTAACAGCTACCCACATTGACTTCACCCAGCCTGGGTAGGGCCAAAAATGCTAGCCTCATGTGTACGGAGGGGACAGAATTTCTAAGACTATTGCAGTTTTTTTTACTAAAAATAGTACTATATTATTTATTAAGACTGGTAGTATAACACTAAAACATACTTTTATTAAGACTGGCAGTATAAAACTAAGACTAATGAAAAAAAAAATTACTAAGACTAATGCAAAAAATTGATTTGTTGTAATTCTTGAGCTAGTTGCTAAAATGTTGTCTTAAAAACTAGCGTTGCTGCAGTTGCCCTTTGGTATTTGGTATATGTATAAGTAGACCAGTGTCTATTTGTAGTTGGTAACAAAGCGCACGATTAGCTCAGTTGTTAAGCACTCGCTTGCCATGCGGAAGGACCCGGGTTCGATCCCCCGTGCTGACAAAAATTTGTATTCTTAATTTGGTTATACAATGGTTTGTAAGGGATACCTTCTGGAGCGCTCGTGTTGACCCAGCACCTAAATGGGAAGTATTGTGTCACTTCTCGCCCATCAGAGGGTAGGCATATTTTTATTTATTTATTTATTTATTGTTCAAGGGATACAGAATATGTACATAGAACTTGATTTGTGAAAGTAAGAGAAAAAAAAATACAAGATATAAAGGAAGTAGGTAAAAAAAAAAAAAAAAAAAAAAAAAACAACAGAAGAAGCTAGGATAACATAGTGGATGACGTAAATTCATCCATGGTATATGGTTCCATGTCCAATAATTTATCTTTGAGCAGGGATTTGAATGTGTCCCGGCTCGACGATATCCACTCATCTGGTAGGTTGTTGTACAGGGTTACTCCCAAATAATAGTAAGAGGAGTGATCCAATCTTGGTACAGTAAGGCGGCCACCTCTCCTCGTTGGATATGAATGACTGTGACTGGGGAATGTATCTTTGTGAGTATGAAATAATGACAGAAGGCGCAAGATGAAACTGCCATAAAAGGTAAGTATACCATTTTCTTTAAAAAGACCTCTGCAGCTGGATCTGTTACTGAGATTAAGTATCGATCTAAGTGCACGTTTTTGTAATTTGAATATAGAATCTGCAGACGATGATCCACCCCAGAAAGAAATGCCATATTCCATGATGCTGTGGAAGTTGGAATGGTAAACTAATTTTGCTGATTCAACCCCGATATCCAGGCGAATTGTTTTAATTAGATAAATAGCGGAGCTTAGGCGAGATCTAAGTTTGCCTATATGTGCATCCCAATTCAGCCGGTGGTCAATGGTGATTCCCAAGTATTTGATTTCGTTTGTGGAAGAAATTTGCGATGACTGGTGAGACAAAGATGACAAAAGATTCGGGAGAAGACTTGATGGGCCCATTGACATATAAAAGGTTTTAGTGGTGTTCAAGGAGAGGTCGTTAGCAATGAACCACTGGGAGATAGTAATGAGGACTTGGTTGATTTTATCGGCTAACTTGGTCTTGTCCTTATCATAGACTAATATGGTTGTATCATCAGCAAATAAAGTTACTTCAGTCTCAGGGATGGAGTGTTGTAGGTCATTGATGTATAGTAAGAACAGAACTGGACCAAGAATGGAACCCTGAGGTACCCCACGTAACACAGGCCGCCCATCGGATATATAATCCCGAAGAATACCGAATTCGTTAACCCCAGTTAACTTGACCTTCTGAAATCTATCACATAAGTAAGATTGGAACCATTGAAGACTTGCATCCCTTATTCCATAATGATCTAATTTTCGGAGAAGTATCTGATGATTGACGCTGTCGAAAGCCTTGCTGAGGTCACAGAAAATGGCGGCTGTGGGGATTTTTTTCTCTATATTGAGATACACTGTATGGAGAAAGTTGTTGATGGCATCCGACGTGCTTCTCTCTTCACGAAAACCAAACTGATCATGTGATAGTATGTTAGACTCGTTGAGAAAGTTGGTGAGCCTAAGACCGACAATCTTTTCTAATATTTTTGAAAACGTTGGTAGAAGAGCAATGGGACGATAATTGTTAAATGATGTAAATGCGCCTTTTTTATGAATTGGATTTAATAGAGCTAGCTTGAGAGAAGAAGGAAAGCGACCTTGTGAGAGAGAAGCATTAATTATGTTTGATATGGGTTTACTTAGGATATGAATTGTGGGTTTAATAACAGCAATAGGAATATCATCATAACCAGAAGAGTACTTATTCTCCATAAGCTTAACAACCTTGACAACTTCACACTCGTTTGTTGGAAGAAGCTGAAACGAGGAATTATTATAAGATGATGCAGGTGGCCCGAGATGTGGTAAAGAAATAGATGATGAATAGTTGGCGGAGTTCTGGAAGAAGACATTAAACGAATCAGCTAGAGAATTCAAAGAAGATATTTCATTATTCCCCGTATGATCTGGGCAGCCAACCATTGCCCCCCAGTCACGAGGAAGACAGCCGCCCCCAGACTGTTTGATCAGCTTCCACGTTACTTTGGATCTTGATCTTGGCTTTGTGTTTTTTATAAGGTGTAGTTTACTGTTTCGCCGAGCCGCCCTAACTACGCGTCGTAATATTGATTTGTACTTGTTGTAGTACTCGGTAAGAACTGGATCGCCGCTGGACTTAACTAGGCGAAACAGCAATCTTTTGTTTGTTGTGGAGGTTCGAATTCCAGAGGTCATCCATTTTTTATACTACGGGATGGGCAGGCTACAACACAGACTACAAGGATCTACAGTAGATCCTGTTTCATGGCTACGAAATAAAAAAGGCTGTGAAACACTCATTTTTTTATATAAAAAAAGTAGACCAGTGTCTATTTGTAGTTGGTATTTTAGCTGTTTAGCTACAAGTAGCTGAACCGCCTGAAGCTAAGCAACGTCCAGCGAGGTTAGAACTTGTAACCCTCGTGATACTTCCCGGCCAGACTCAGTCTGGGTGAGATTAAAACTGAGTAACTGGTTTGTGAAATGGAGGATATATCCTCCATCGTGATATGACCATACAATTGAAAGCGACGTTAAACCCCAAAAAAAAGGCCTCATCTTGACAAGCTCCGTGGTTTAGTGATTAAAAGCATTGGTTGTTGACCCGGAGGTTTCGGGTTCGAATCCCGGTCGGAGCGGAAAATTTTGAGTTTTTATCGGATGTAAAGGCAAAATGCCCTGAAGTAATGCGAAAGTGGCAGGACACAACTTGTCTTTTAAAAAAATCTCAAAAACCCAAGACTTTCTTTCTACGTACCCTGTGCAGAAAGGTTTCTCTTTTTTTTAAGCATTTTCTTTTGAAATATGTTTTCTTTTTATATGAAAGCTGAGAACAGGTGTCTTAGAATTTCCTTTCTTAGCGTCATTAGACGGGGCATCACTTTATTAAAATACTTGAAGCTCCTGGAGGGGTGCGGGGCGCCCAGGGAAGGGGGGGCGGGGGGGGTTGTTGACATTTTCTCCTCCGCTCCCTCTCAAGTAGCTGCTAAGAACGTGCATAATGAGAGTAATTAAATAATAATAATAATAATATCTACATAGGGATGTTCAGGGCCACTGGTCTAGAGTGGGTGTGTTTTGTGTCCCGGTAGCTCAGTGGTGAAGGCGGCACTCTTTGAATCCAGAGATTCCAGAGGTCGTGGGTTCGAAACCCAGCCGGGACATGACAAGTTATCTTCCCATTTTAGATTTTTACCACATAATAATACGTCTTGGGTTTGCTGTTGCAATAATGGGACCCAATAGTCCTAATTGGGGAGTTATTATTATTATTTGTTTAAGATCCAGCCTTCAAATCTGGAAGTATTAGAAGGTCCAGAACCAACCAACCTCCTCGAGAAAGAGGTTGAACAGTGCCAACCCCGAGTAGGGTTGGGAAAAGGCACAATGAAAGAAGAAGAAGCAGCCTCTTCACAATTTTTGTGATGCGCTCGGCACCACTAAGGGCCGCATTATGAAACAGGATTAAAATTTGATAAGCCAGACACGCCCTCAGGAGTTTCAACCAATCACAGCGCACTATAGCCCGAGTGAAGGGATAATGTCCACTATAATAATATTTCCGTGTCCGTGAGATAGGCACCGATGTCTACATCACGGTGGTGAAAGGATTGTATGGATCAAGTGTCTAGGCTCCTTTCATGTCCATTGATTCTATCTCATTTCAGATAGTCAGGACGACGGTTTTACTTCATCCGATGGGAATCGTATCAGCTTAACCTCACCCAACCTGAAGGGATCGGTGGTGTCCACTAGGATTAAATCTAATCTTGTTTCGTAGTTCGGCCCTAAGTGTCTCCTTATAAATCTAATCTAAATCATTTAGATTAGACCAGTGTTTTTCAAACTGTGGTTCGAACCCCGGGGGGGGGGGGGGGGGGGGGGGGCGTGAGTAGTTATCAGGGGGTCGTGAATATTGTCATTACTCATACAAGCAATCATTAATAGGGAATTTTTATACCTATAACGATCAAAAGGCCCGAATTATGAAACAAGATAAGATTACCTAATCTTACGCAATATCCCTTAACACCGCGCCCTCTGGTGGGAACTTCAACCAATCACAGCGCATTCACATCAGCTATTAAGTGATAATGTGGTTCGGACTAACAAATCCTAGTTATTTAATCCTTATGTTTCCTAATTCAGCTCTTAATCCCCGTTTCCCATGATGTTCTTTTAAACTAATCTGTTCGGTCTACACCCTGTACATCCTGAACAGTTCACCATTTTCCAGTATTATGTGAATTTAACGACATGGTAATTTTATGTGTATATTCTCTGAGTCGTTTTAAGGATTTGCAATTCTTTTCCTTGCTTCGGGTTTCAGGTGCCAAGACTTTTTCTTGAAATCTGCTTGATCGCTTTCATCGATCTTTCCAATACGCATGGTTTAAAGAGGTGCGTTAACCTGACAGCCCACCAGTACGGATTTTGTCCAAATAAGGCTCAACGTTTTGTAGGTTAACGCACCTGGTTTAAAGGGTTGGTTGGAAGAGATTGCCGTAGGAAATAACCTCGCCCTTTAGTCAGGGCATAAAAAAATAATGTACCTGGTCATTACTCATACAAATACCAACTCATTTTTCCTCACGAGGGCAGAAAAATTTCGAAAAATTTCTGCACAGCTTTCGACCAAAGTTTCCAGAGCCAACAGAGGAAAATCTACGACCTTCTCTCTGCAAGCTTTCGAATACCTGACTGCTCTATTTGCCAAAACCCCAAAATTCCTCCCCGTCTTTCGTCCTCGTATCCTGAAAGTTTCGAGCTGTAAAATTTTATACCAACAATAAAAAGACAAAGTTTTCCTCTCCCTCTCTCTCACTTTTATGCTCTCTCTCGCTTCGATTTTTTTTTTGAAACTCGTTAAAATATTACCGTCAATTCCGAATCTTCCAGTGTCTGATATTGGTGTCAAGGTAGCTAGCTGATATTGGTTCATTGGAAAAGATTATTCAGCAATACAAGGCTTTAAAAATTTCAGCAAAGTGCTTTGAACTTGGTTTATGAGAAAACGATGGAAGAAATTTGGTACTAAAAGGTAAGTTGAAGGTACTACAAATTAGCAGAGGTCTTCAAATTTCTAGAAATTACTGCATATTTCTGTATTGCTACTGATTTGGCTTGTGATAATACAACCCAACTCATAAGATAACCATCGCATTGCGACAAGAAAAGAAAATTGCGGAGGCCTAATGAATTTTAGCCTTTAAAAAAAAAAATCTGTTGTTCCTCAAAAACAATGGAAGTAGCCTGAGGGATTGAAAACCTCGGGCGAAAATCTTGAACATCATGAATATTTGAAATCTCCAAAATTTACACCCTCTTGTTAAAAAAAAAGTAATGAATATACAGCAACATACCGCCGTTCAGTAATGGAAATATTGGCGGGTTAATTCAAGTGACTTCTTTGAATTTTGTTAATAAACGTTTAAACAGGTTTGTCATTCCCTGTTTCTCTTCTCGTCGCTTACAAGGTGTATATTCTCTTAAGGTGTAAATTCTTTGCACGTACCAGTTATCATATTTGTGTTGATCACTTTCGTGATATCACAACTATTCAAACTAGCTTTACTAAATCTTCGATGAACAAGTCCGGTTACAAGTCCGCCGCCTTATCAATCAAGCTAACTGAGGTCGGTCCCAAGTGTAAACACAGTAAAAAAAATCAAACTGTGACTATTTTTTTTTACCAGACTAGCTCCTGACATACCTAGTTATAAATATTCCTAGCAGTGCACTCGAATGCCTTGCGACTTGAAAGTCGTGCATACATAGAAAGCTCTGCACCTTGGCTGGTGCAATCAGTCACGCAAAATCAATACAAGACTTCATTTGAGCTCGGTACATTCTTCCATTGTGTAGAACATTTCAGCAGGTATGTTCACCAGGGACTATTTCATAGGTTGAGTTCATCGAAAGATATAATAGTAATATGTACTATACTAATACTAATAAGACTAATTAAAATAATAATAAAATCGCCATACATGGCTTCGAAATAAAAAAAGGCTGAAAAAACTTATATTATAATTATATATGAAAAAGTCGTAGGTAAAAGATAATTGATGGCACATCTACACCAATTGGTGCAAATTATTTCAAAGCATGTGCCCTTAAGACCGGCCCTAGTCCCTAGACCTTGAGAGGAAGGAGAGTAATTATTTGCATCACGCTATTAGAGGTATATTAGCCACTCAGTGTGTTCCCTGTGCCGTGCACATTGCATAAGCGTTCCCTTGATTGTTATTGCCACCCTTTATTACACTAGGAGCGTCGCCCCTTCAATCACACCTCAATCAGGTGCCACGAACTCATTACTGGCTGCACCCGAAGCAAGGAAAGACTAACCTTCAAAGTGCCTAATCTAAGTGAGTCTGACCAAAGAACACGATACATTTTTTAAAAAAAATTGTATAAATTCAACAACCTACTAGTATATCAAACCAGATTTTTCATAAAAAAATTTTTCTTCACTTAGGCACTTTAACCAATTATAACATGATCGTTCGTGCCGATCCTCTCAAGGTCTACATGAGGTGAAGGAGTTTAGCAGATACAGTGGGGATCAAAATTGTAAATAGTTGACAAACCAAACATCTACTGTTGCTTCTCAGGTGGTGAAATGAAAAACATGTGTGGGAATATTGATGTTATATAGAAGTATAAAAAGTATGTGTGTTCATGTCTATACCATGATAATTATATTGAAAGTAAGGTAACTGCTAGGTATAGGAGGAAACCTCACAGCTGCCAGCAATTCTTCATAGCTTTCAGTGGGAGATGTGAGGGGGCGGAGCATTCGTCAGAGAAAATATAGCCGGTGGTGATGTTGAAATGTTCGTACGGTTTTCCCTTTGCTTTCCTATTGTGTAATTAAATTGAGCGTCTCTGGACACACACACACACACACACACACACACACACACACACACACACACACACACACACACACACACACACACACACACACACACACACACACACGAACACACAGGAGAAGCGTCTACAGTAGCTGCTGTTACATGGCTACGAAAGAAAAGGGTCTGAAACAACTAAATTTATAAATAGAAAAGGAAATTTCATCCCTAAAGATTACTAAAAATTCATTTTGTTGTTGTAGTTGTAGTAGTAATTGAAATTAATTTACATAAATCCTCAGTAGCTTGATCGAAACGGCGGCGGACTGATAACGGCAGTATGATAACTTTTTTTTACCACAGATATGATAACTGGTACGTGAAAAGAATTTACACTTTAAAGAATAATATATACACCTTGTATATAAGCAACGAGAAGAGAAACAGGCAATGACAAAGCTATTTAAACGTTTATTAACAAAATTCAAAGAAGTCACTTGCATTATTATGAAAATCATGATTCCACAAGAAAAATAATAATAATAATATCGCCTTTGGTTATTTTTACTGCAGGAAGAGGACTAATGAGACCCATTATTCCATCAGTAAGTCCAAGACATATTATTATGTCAAAATACCAAATGAGAGGAAAACTTTATGTCCCGGCTGGGTTTCGAACCCGCGACCTTCGGATAACCAGACCACGCCTTGAGAGCTCCCGGTAAAAAAAACACGGGGACGAGCTACCGGGAACCAATATCTACATATTTATACAGCAGATAATCGATACCTACATGAACAGTGTACAAATACCTTTCGGATTCAATATTCCAGATAATACAATTTAAACAGAAAACAAAGTTTATCCCGGAAAACTTGAATATTTTCTTCTATGAATTTTTTTACATTTCATTGCGTTTTAGTATCGTCATTCCTCCTACACTTCACTTTGGCTTCAGGCTCTTCTGGTTGGTTTGTTTGAGTTTTTTTCTGGCAAACTATTTATGTATAGGGTTGGGTGGAAGAGATTGCCATAGACAATAACCCCGCCCTTTAGTTAACACATACAGGGTGGACCAAAAAAACGTTTACACCCGTTAATGGTAGATTACTGACGACATTTCCAGGCCGGATCTGCAATCCGTTTTTTCGGATTCGCCTTTGTAACTGCACAAAGTGATTTTTTGCAACTTTCCGAAAAAGTCCGACTTTGGCTTATTCTTCAGGTCAGTACTTTTTTCCTGTTTAAGATGAGTTGATTCTGAACAATTTTGCAGAAAGCCAACAAAATTTCCATGTTTCTAGCTACACTGCTTTGTTTTTTACGATTTGGTTTGTCATATTTTTTTACACCTGAACAGAAAAAAAACACCCAAAAAAACTTTTTTACTAAATAAAACACTCGACATTTGTCCGAACAAATTTTGGCACAGACATGGGCAAGTTTGATAAAAGTTGGCGGCCGCCCCCAGGATGCTAAAAAATAATTTTACGATTTTTTATCACGTGATCTTCTGGGAAAAATTATTAGATGTTTGCCAAAAACTCTTCAAAAATCCTAAGAGTTTCCTATCTGTAGACTGTGTAAGGGCGTCTTGTATTGTTTACAAAAATTGTTTACATTGCTTTTTTTGAATACCGCGGTATCACATGCCTTCATCAGCCAGTTTAGGAATATTCAAATGATAAATTTCGTGCTTCTCAGATTGTCAGTGGTGTTAGCTAACGTGGTAGTGCTAAGAGTGTTAGACGCATGACCGAGGTTCAATTCTCGACCGTCAATATTATTTTAATTATCAAAAAAATCTGATGGAATATTTTATTCATACCTGTATCTGACCTGTTGTAACACCAACAACTTATGGTTTTTTTGGGGGTAATACCATCTGTAAATTGAGTTATATCAGATACTATTGGTATCACAATACACATAATTATTATTCATGTAAGCCCCTGAGGGGACTGCCTTGATAATGTAAGGATGGTTTTTCTTATGCTTCCCTACGAGAGAAAAAAAAAAAAAAGTAGCGAATTTTCCAAACAAAAATAGAGTTTATGAAATAAATCCAGGTAAATAATATGTAGGTAGGTTCTTCTATCATAAACAATACTAATTAAATAACAAATATTTACCGATTGCCAACTCTTAATAGAAGTCTTGAAAAAAAACAAGATAATATTTTGTAAAATTAATAAACTTTTGCAGTCTTTATTATGTTTTATACTATTTTGATATAAACAAAAAGGTATTTTAAAAAACATTTTGTGTTAGTATGTTCAATGAGGAAGTGCACGATTAGCTCAGTGGTAAGCTAGTCACTTGCCTTGCAGAAGATCCCACCCCGGTCCGAAGGCCAGAGCCAGCAAAAAATTCATGACTACAAAATAAAAAAGACTGTTGCCATTTTTTATTTGCCCATAGTACACACTATGGATTCTCCTCACACAAATTTTTGAAACCAATTGGTTCTAACTCAGAACTGTCCCTCTACCTTCTTGCCTTTCTCTCTCTCTCTCTCTCTCTCTCTCTCTCTCTCTCTCTCTCTCTCTCTCCCTCCCTTCTCAATTCCCTTAGAGGAACTGTTGGAAGTGGCGTCCACCTTCCTGGATGCAAAGGTTGAACCTCTTCATCATGTTCCGTCGAATGTTGCGGAAGATTCCAGGTTTTTCTGTCAGGTCATCGAATGCCAACAGGATTCTTGCTACCAGATTTCGTAAACTATGTTTTTCACGTGATCCCAAATGTTCCTGTTGGCAACTCCATATGCTAAATGCGTATCTGCCATTTCAGCATCCGAATAATAAGAATTATGTAACTTGTACTAAAAAAACTCAAGAAGTTTAAAGATTAAATTTCATAGAATGCAGAAAAATATGCTTGAAAACTATCATCGAGAAACAAACAATCATTCATTTGACTGGCCTTTAATTAATTCCAAGGAAAATAATTATCAGACATAAATAGCTAATTACTCTTTGAGTACAAGACGACCGTACACGGTCAACACTTTTAAGATTTTGAACATCATTTTTTGAGACTTACCTGGTTAGTTTACCCAGAAGATCACGTGATAAAAAATCGTAAAATTATTTTTTAGCATCCTTGGGTTGGCCGCCAACTTTTATCAAACTTGCCCATGTCTGTGCCAAAATTTGCTGGGGCAAATCTTGAGTGTTTCAAAGTGTAAAAAATTTACATGAGAATTTTTTTTCTATTCAGGTGTCAAAAAAGATGCCAAACCAAACCGTAAAAAACAAAGTAGTGTAGCTAGAAACATCGAAATTTTGTTGACTTTCTGCAGAAATGTTCAGAATCAACTCATCTTAAACAGGAAAAAAGTTCTGACCTGAAGAATGATCCAAAGTCGGACTTTTTCAGAAAGTTGAAAAAAATCACTTTGTACAGTTATAAAGGCGAATCCGAAAAAACGGATTGCAGATCCGTCCTAGAAATGTCGTCAGTAATCTACCATTAACGGGTGTAAACGTTTTTTTGGTCCACCCTGTATATTATGTTTATATATATATTTTCCTTTCCTTTTTCCTTTGGGAATATATTGTTTCCACTTTTTCATTGTTATAATAATTATTTGAACTGCGCATACTCGTATGTCTGTTTATATCTATATTTTTTTAATAATACATTATGTACATATAAGAAGATTTTTTTGTTTGTTGCCTTAACGTCGCTTTCAACTGCATGGTCATATAACGACGGGGGTGTTATCCTCCATTTGCTGGAAAATTACAAACTAGCTACCCACATTAACCTCACCCAGCCTGGGTTGGGCCGGAATGTCAGATTAACGAAGTCTTCACGTCGCTGAACGTTGCTTAACTTCGGTGATCTTACGAGAATCGGTGCTTTCAACGCACTATCGACCCTGTCTTAACCTCTTAACAAGAATAATAATATCGCCTTATTTATTTATACCTACTACCCGATTAGGAAGATTTTTTTTTAAAACAAAAACGTTAGGCTGGCATTTCCGGCCCTACCCAGGCTTGGTGAGGTTAATGTGGGTAGCTGTAACGGTTCCCAGCGAATGGAGGGTAACAACCCCGTCTTGATCAGGACCTTAAAACCAAATAAAATCGTTGGCGTTAGGAAGGACCTCCAGCCGTAAAAAAAGTGCTCCACCCTACCAACTTCATCCGGGAGGTTGAAAAATGCCAACCCCAATAGTAACATAAGCTAATATGGGATAAAGGCAAGTGAGGGGGGGGGCAATTAATATATTTATTAATGTTGCCTATGTGGCAAACACTATGTGAGTTGCCAAAAGAACACAGTATACAAATGAAACTAGTTAGTTATTTCATCTTTCTTTGTTGTTATTTTTTCTTCTATTTTTCTGTTCTTCTATATTTTTTTTCCTTTTTTTCATTATTCAAATATTAGGTGTATAGATGTTTGTTTATAATATGAAGAGTGTCTTTCAATACTGTCCGGCACATATCTTTCAGCGTCTTTTTCTTCATGTTGTGGGTTTTGAAGTATTATAATATATTTAGTGCTTTATTTAGATCCTCGGCTCGAGACAGGGAGTCTTATTACGCAGCCTACAGTTTATACTTAGATAAAATATAAATAATTTATTTTTAAAAAAAAAGCAGGAAATAGCTGTTCTATGAGAAGATAATAAATAATGCACAATCAAACCTGAATAAACTGGAAGTCAATAGATCGGACATATTTTCCTGCTTATAGGAGTTTTCTTCATTTTTTAAGGAAGAAATTCTGTAAATCTCTGTAAGAACAACGAGTATGCCAGCGTCGATGGCATATTGAATACACCGGTTCCCTTCAGAACACCGAAGTTAAGCGACATCCAGCGAGGTTAAGACTTGGATGGGTGACCATTCAAAATCTAATTCTCGTGACGCTGGCTTTTCCCGGCCCCACTCAGGCTGGGTGAGGTCAATGTGAGTAGCAGGTTTGTGAGTTTCCTGCGAATGGAGGGTAAAACCCCCGTCGTGATATGACCATGGCAGTTGAAAGCGACGTTAAACCCCAATTAAAAAAAAAGAACAACGAGTATTTTTCAGTTTATCAACTTTCCCGTTTAAAAAAAGCTTTTTTAAGCAGAAAATCTCTGTTTAAAGACCACTAGTTTTTTTTTCTTCGATTTTATCTAAGTTTCCTGCTTACACAAGTTTAATACTGTCTATCCAGGTTTCCTGCTTACACAAGTACTGTCTATACAGGTTTACTGCTTACACAAGTTCTAATGATGCAGGTTTACTGCTTACACAAGTCCTATTAATCCAGGTTACCTGCTTACACAAGTACTGTTTATCCAGGTTTACTGCTTACACAAGTTCTAATGATCCAGGTTTACTGCTAACACAAGTCCTATTTATCCAGGTTTCTGCTTACACAAGTTTTGATTATCCAGGTTTACTGCTTACACAAGTCCTATTCATCCAGGTTTCCTGCTTACACAAGTTTTCATTATCCAGGTTTCCTGCTTTCACAAGTCCTGTATATCCAGGTTCGTCTATATTACGAACGAATTTGATCACTCTCACCTGATGGATATCATGATGTGCCAGGATTTCTATATTTTGTTATTAATAATCAAAAGTGCTTCATGCTGAGATGTTTGCTATCTGAAAAATTTTAAAATGCTTTAATGCATTTCAAGGACTACGAAGAAAATATGAGTAAAAAAAACAATCAAATATTAACGGCGAAGCTCTTGAAAAATCATAATATTGCATTTTATCTTTTTCCTCGAGAATTTGTTACTGTGCTCACTCGCTCAGAAAAGTTCATCACATTCGTTTTATCATTTCTAAATTTCCCGTTTTGTGATTGAGATGAAAATTCAAGTGCTGGCACAGCGAAGGAAAGCCATTAGGTATCTTCTGTTTAGCAGGATAATTGTATGGTTACACAATGAGGGGACTGGTGTACGTGTGCGCGTGTCAGTCACGAGTCATACTTGCTTGCCAGGGGGAAGATCCCGGGTTCGATCCTCCGAGTCGACAAAAAATGTAACCATTTTTCGTTTCCGGGATGGCATGAGTGTAAAGGTATAGTGCTCTGCAGTGGTATGAAAGCGGTTCCTACTTTTAGAATGCGTAACAGTAACCACATAAACTGTTATCTTATGATATAAAATTATCTTTAAAATGTCATATCATTTGTTCAACTAATCAGAAACGAGAAACAAGTAAATAGTTCGTCGTGATATGACCATGTAGTTGAAAGCGACGTTAAACCAAAAAAATAGGTTATATGTTAGTTATATTACTTTTCAAAACACCCAATAAAATTCAACCTTCTGGCTGCCAAACCGAAAAGAAACTAATTACCTATTCAAACTTCAAACAATAATTATACAAAACAGGGATAATAATTTTCAATTTCCCCGTTTTTCGCAGGAGGGAAAGAAAACTTGTCTGTAGAATTATAATTTATTTATTTAATTCTATTATGCTTTCTTTTCTTCTTCCTAATTACTTTCTACTTTGTTTTACAAATGCGTGAGCAAAACGAAAGTAGATTGTTTTGAGAAAGCTGCTTTGCTTTCTGCCATTGTGAATCCGAAATCGTGTTGTTTGCACTGGTCCTCGTGACTGGGTGCAGGGTGCCCAGGATAGATTTTCGTTTTAAATGTACAAAGCAAAGAATAGTTTGGAAATTAAAAGGACTCAAGAGAACTTGAATTTTTACACAACTCTTGGTAAAACGAATCAAATCTAACGCGTCTTCGTCTCAACGCCCTCATGCAGAGAGCGTTAAGTAAAAAAAGAAGAAAAAACGCCTCTTGAACATCTAGAACATTGAGAAGTAAAACAAACAAAAAGCCAAGTGTTTTATTTTCAAATGACTTAGAGAAAGGATTATAATTTTGTGATTATTGTGTACATGATCTACCGGGACAGATGTTTTTTGAAAGTTTTCAGATACTGTACGAAAATTGTTTCCAAATAATACCTACATGACAAGTGAAAGCTTGTCAAAAACTAAAACCACGCCCTTTAGTCAGGATATATGCTTCTTTATATTTTTCTATTCATTTTAATTTTTACTGTACATATTGTTTCGATTTTTTTTCATTGTTAAAATAATTATTTGTATTGGTACATTTATGTCTATCTATATCTAATAAAGTGCTGGAATAAAAGCTTCTCCAAACTTGATATTAGCAAAGAAGAACCAAGCTAAGATTTTTTTTCAGCGCTATAGAGCTAATACAAAAGAAAAAGCTAAGAAATAGTTTCCACTAGTAGTTGTAACTAGATAATCAATACCATTTTACGAGAAGCAATCCGGGCGACCCTGAGCCGTCCAAATAGAAATGAAAATTGCCGTCAGTAACGAATGAAATGCATTTACCCCACGCCTGGGGTGCTGGGCGCTTGTAAAACTTAGCAGGAAATGAGCTTATTGTACTTCAAGATACAAACGGGTGCTTGCGAAAAACCGCGGGGTCCTAATTGTTAAACACAGCACGTGACATATGGCGCTGGCATCAGATGCAATGACCAGAGGGTTTTTTATGAGGTCAAATAATATGCAAGTTTGACCTGATTAGAGAGACTTGAAAATTCGAGGTGTTGCAAAGGCAGGCTTAATGGTTCGCTCAATATTGATCGACCGATTAAACTTCTAAGTGGACGTTTAATTTCAAAATTTTGTTCACTAAGTTCATAATGGGACATTAGATACATCCACATTTACGTAATGTTGGTCGGACCAAAAATAAAATCAAACAGGTTTTATGAGGAAAAGTATGCAACTTTGACCTGATTAGAAATATTTGGAACTTCGGGTCGTCGCAAAGGCAGACTTAATGGTCTGCTCACAATTAATTGACCGATTAAAATAGTCACCTTAGTTTCCTCCAAGCCTTACACTATTTTCCTCATTAAACATATTAGATAAAGTTTTATTTACATAGAATATATTGTACAAAATTGTACATATATAGAAATTGACATTAATAAAACAAAACTTGATCAAGAGCGGTGTTAATGCCAACGGCATTCTCTTCCTTCAACGCTGACCCTAGTTTCCGGCAACCCTGACCCAAGTTACCTAGAACCCTGACCCTAATGTGTTATGATATCCCTGGTATCCTACAAGTTTGACCCGGGAAAGCGGGGTCATAGCGTGACTCCAGCACGTCAGATGCAGTCCGCTGATAGGGACAATATTTTGTTCTGTCATAAGTGTCAAACTGATGGCCAGAGGGTAGAGACTAGAGTATACCTACTAGTCCTCCCTCCCACTTTTTCTTCCCCTATTTCTTTACCCTCTCTCTCTCTCTCTGTCTGTCTGTCTCTCTCTCCCTCTCTCTCTTTCTCTTTCTCTCTTTCTCTCCCTCTCTCTCTTTCTCTCTCTCTGTCGATTTTTTTTTTAAAGTTTACTTTTACATTCCTGAGAACGGAACAACTCGGTCAGAATTTTTCACTCCAGCCGGGATTCGAACCTGCAACCTCCGGGTCAGTAAACAATGATCTTAACCACTGATTGAGGGGGTGTTGGGGCTCTTCCCACCCAACACCCCCTCCCCTAGCTTGTTGCTGCCAGACGAGACGCGAGTAGCTCTCTTAGTGATTTGTGACATTTAAATTTGACGGAAAGATATTAGATTTCTCTTCCAATATCATCCCAGCAATAAGTATACACCGTCGCGTCGTCTCAGACATTTTTCTCCGAAGCAACGAGGAAAATCCGCAGCCAATATTGCTTTCTTATTAAAAGCTCTCGGATCCTCGGGGGCGGGGAAAATAAACAAGATTTGAATGGGTGAGTAGAAGAACCAGGAATGTCAAAAATCGATTTTTTTTTTTCGTAGAATAAGAAGGAATTTACTCTTTTCTATCATCTCTGTGAATATGAAGGAGAAATACCCATTATAAGTATATTTTTTTTCGATTTTAAAGTGGGGGAAGCATACTCATTAGCATGCTAATATTTTTCTTATCCTTGCTTTCCTGAAAAGTCGATTTTTGACATTCCTGGTTCTTCTACTCACCATTCATTTCTTCGTACTCGCATCGGGCTAGGTGAAGGGCTCTTCTTCTCCGGTGTTATCTGTAAGAAGTTGTTAAACTGTGGTGTGTGTTTGTGAGAAAAGAGACCGTTCATATGTGGCCGTGGTGGTTAAAGTGCTGAAGTGGTAATTCAGTTAGTTCTTATAGAGTTACAAGTGATTTAGTATAATTTCTCAAAATTACCACGTGTACACAATGTGAAATAATCACGAGGAAGTATTGTGTCCATATTTGGCAGTGTTTCTTATAACACTTGAAAATAAATCAAATAACAGCTGTTCTTTTCTTTCTGGGCACGCCCCCATCACACTTGCCGCTTCTGATTTGGGTTATTGAAACGGGGATTTTGAGAGTGAGAGTGCTTTCTAGAATTGGGCCCATTTGGCAATAACTCATTAGAAGAAGTAAATGAAAGTTATTATAGCCCAACACCAGCATTATGCTGAAAGGGCTATACTAATAACTTTCATATTTTCATTTAATTTCATTTATATATATTTATGTATGTTTTATATTGTTATATCAAATTGTATTTTGAATTAATAAAGAAAGTACAAAAAAAGAAACTTCGAAGGTCCACCTAATTATTTTTGACACAGGTCGAGGTTTTTTCACTTATAAACTCCGTGTTTTATACTATGTATGCAATACGCAATATTTTTCTAGATTTTTTGCTAGACTTTTTTTCTATATTATTTTTAAATATACAGGGTTAATTATAAAGTAGTGTGTATAATAATGACAATGTACCAGTATTAGGGCCCAACTAAATAAATCCCTTGATATTCCCTCCCCTCCAAGTTATGTCTCGTCTGGGTTTCGAACCCGCGACCTGTGGATTATGATTACCAGTCAGTCGCCTTGACCACTGAGCTACCGAGACAGACCTAAGATCATCAAAAATCCACAACGTAGCTGAGTAAGGGTAAGCGCAGAGTTCCTCAGATATAAAGTGACGTATTGTGTATCCGGATTATGTGAATTTACATATGAATAACTAGCTACGGCATGAGACACACGAGATGTACAGGGTGTATCAAAAGCTTCGTAAAATAAATAAATAAATAAACCTTTATTTGGAACATAAGTATTACATACATACATACATCAAAATTAATACATAATTATATCGATCAACTGGTTCCAATTCAGCTTATTTGCTGAGGTACGTATAGTAATGTTAATTAACAAAACCGACCTCAGTAGCTTGATTGATAGGCGGCGGACTTGTAACCTGGAGGTCGGTGGTTCAAGTCCTCCTGGTTTCGGCGTAGATTTAGTAAAGCGAGTTTGAGTGGTTGTGATATCGTGAAGGTGATAAACACAAATATGATAAATTTTTTTAAATTAATAAAATTATAAATATGTTTATGTGTGTCATTCATTATATCACAATTTTAGTGAGTAGCGCAGAATTATAGGACTTTTCCATATCTTCAATATCCTAAATATCTTATTTTTGCCGATAACTCCGCCACTGGTCGCTACTCACATTAAAGTAACTAATTATTTTTTCTCACGAGGTATGAGTAGACCCCGAACATCCAAATATACAGAGCTAAAATATCCTGCCTCCTGCCCAGCTGGGGATCGAACCCAGGTCACCATGCGTGCAATGCCTAGCGCTCTAACTCACTCGACCACGGTGAATACAAATGATATTTCAGAGGATAAGGTATTGTTGTCAAACACCTCAAAGAGAAAGAAGTGTTTGAAGAACACCAAATTATTGCACGATATTATTCAACAAAATTATTCCAAATTATTAATAGTCCTATAGCGTTTGAGCATTAAAAGCACTTTTGGTAATTAAAATTCAATTAATGTTTTTTTTTTCAGTGACGTATTTTTCGGAAACACCCATCGACCTATCGATTCTGAGAAAAACACTCATTTCCAATTCAGATGTTTTCAAACACTCATTTCCCTTTGAAGTGATTTCAAAAACTTGTGTCTCTTTTTAATGCTTTCAACCATTTATTTCTCTTGTAGGTGTTTTCAAACACTCATTTCTCTTCTAAGTGTTTTTCACGACGCTAAGTAAGAGAGCAGGTAAGCCTGTATGTTATTAATGCATCGTGAATACGCGAGGAAAAGTCCCAATCAATCAAAATGCTCGAGATATGCGCGCAAAATGTTTCACCTGTCACGGAGATCTATCAAATGAGATAGAATAAATTCTGTAACTGACGCGACTTGAGACGAGGCAGTGCCGGGAGCGCCAAGAGCTGATACATCTGATTTTGTAGATATAGTTATCATATTTGTGTTAATGTGAGAAGTTTTCATGTTGTATTTACGAGTAATCATATTAGGTAACCTTGGGCGATGCTAAAGTTTCTGTGGGTAAGACGTTAGTTACGGGGATGTACGTTAGTATCAATTGTAAAGGAAATAAATTCTCAATAAGAGGAAATCTTTGTCGGTTGGCAAACCTGTTGACTGAACACCGAACCAACACTATTGATGAACTATTTCATAGCATTACCTGACTCACAGAGTCAGGGTAATCACTTTCGTGATATCACAATTGAGTAGTTGTGATATCACGAAAAGTCACAACTACTCAAACTCGCTTTACTAAATCCACGCTGAAACAGGGACTTGAACCACCGACTTCCAGGTTACAAGTCTGCCGCCTAATTGATCTAGCTGCTTAGGTGGGTAGCTACTGAGATATAACCTCGAATATAACCTTTTAGTGTTGAGATAAGACTGAAAAGTCCCTTTACTCCATCAACAAGTCTTGTGTATTTCATAGGATAGGAACGGTACTTTTTTTTTAAGATGAGTGTTTCACAGCCAAACCGAGATTTATAGAACCAATCATAGGTACCTACCTACTGCTCAATTGTCTTGGCGTTTCTTTCTGAACAAACTCCTGCCAAAATATTTCTGCAGCTTTTCCTTCAACCAGGAAGACAAACCACACTCGTCAGACGTACCTACATTACACACACACACTACTTTCTCTCACACACACATACATACCTACACACACATACACACACACATACATACACAGTTACACACACACACACACACACAGAAATCCTCCTGCCAAATGAGACTAGAAATGAAATGATGTATGAAATTCGCCCCATTTTGTAATTCCACGTCACCATCAGGATAAAATAGTATGAGGAGTATAAAACAGACACACACACCAGCGCGTAGCGCAGCGTTAAGTACCTTATTTCTGGTCAGATCACTGAAGTTAGGCAACGTCCAGCGAGGTGAGTACTTGGTGGGTGACCCATCAAAATTAAACCTATGAGATGCTGACTATTCCTGACCCCAACGAGGCTGGGTGATCTTCATCTGGGTAACTAGTTTGGGAGTTTCTGGTGAATGGAGGTTAAAACTCTTGTCTGGAATTACGAGGATGTTGAGGAGACCTTTATATTCTCCTGTAAATCCACATCCTTTTCAAGACAGAACTGCATTTCAAGACAGAACTGCATGACATAACTACATTTCAAGACAGATATTCCATGATTGTTATCACTTCCATGCTATTTATTACTTCCGATAAATTTCTAATATTAGAAATCGGAAGTCTTGTGTTTTTTATTTGACGAATGGTCTCCGACACATTTTATAAATTGAAATTAAAAACTTCAATTTTGTTATTTAGTACAGTACTAGTTAGTTATCATATTTGTGTTAATCACTTTCGTGATATCACAACTACTCAAACAAGCTTTACTAAATCTACGCTGAAACCGGGACTTGAACCACCGACCTCCAGGTTACAAGTCCGCCGCCTTATCGATCAAGCTACAAACTTATTTTGTATGCTTAATTGGTTGTCTATAGCCTAAGCACTTTGCAGAGAGCCTGGATCTCACAATAAGCCAGCTAATCCTATACTACACAAACAACAGCATTCTAAATAGAATATCAGAAGCTGAGTGACACGAAACCGCGTACGAAATCTCTTGGCAAGGAAAACAATAAAACACAGAACTCTGGTAGTTCATCCCTGTGCTCTCCTCTTTTCCTTCTCTCCCTCTCCTCTTTTAATCTCTCTCCCCTTCCCCCTTCCTCTCCTCTTTTATCTATCTCCACTTCTCCCCTCCTCTCCTTCTCTCTGCTCTCTCTCTCTCTCTCCTTCCCCTCACTTCACTTTTCTCTCATCTCTCTATTTCCTTCTCTCCCTCTCCTCTTATAACTTTCTCACCATGCCTTCTCCCCCCTTCTCTTTCTCTCTCCCCTTCTCCTTCTCTCTCTCCTTCCCCTCTCTTCACTTTTCTCTCTCCTCTATCTCCCTGGCATCCACCTTCTCTCATTCCATTCCTCTATTTTCCTTCTCCTAACCCCCCTCTGTCTCTCTTCTAGTTTCTTTCTGCTCTTCTAACCTATCCATCTTTCTTACCTCCTCCTACTCCTCCTCCTCTCTCTCCTCTCTCTCTCTCTCCTCTCTCTCTCTCTCCTCTCTCTCTCCTCTCTCCTCTCCTCTCTCTCTCCTCTCTCTCTCTCTCTCTCTCTCTCTCTCTCTCTCCTCTCTCTTTCTCTCCTCTCTCTCTCTCCTCTCTTCATCTCTCTCTCACCTACTATTCACTTTCTTTTTCTATCTCCTTCTTCGACATTTGCCATATTTCTCTCTCCCATTTTTTAATGAAAAATTTCTCTCCTTTCATACTCACATACAAAAAAAATATTATCATAGCAGTTAGATGGGGGAGGGAGAGAGAGGGAAGATGGGTTCGCCTGGTGGAGAGAGTGAGAGGAGAGATGGGTTTCTCGCATCCTACCTGTCAACCTCTAATCCTTTGTCTGTATCATGCTGGGAAAATGTAATCTCAGTGTCTCCCTCTCTCTCCCTCCGCTAACCCTTCCCACAGATCTGCCCCCCCGCCCCTCTCTCTATCTCTCTCTCTCTACCTCTACCCATCTTCCCTGGTGAAATATTTACGATGTTAATAAAAAAATCAACCGCGCCTTTTTTTTCGAATGCGAGAGATAGAGAAAGAAAGAGAGAAAAAAAAGTAGGAGGGTATTTTACATTAAAAGTCATTATTAATATTAATAAAAAAATAATACGATGAAAAATAAATATATAATACGGTCAACAATAACTGCAGTGGTTAGCAGGATAGGATCCTGATTAATTCGCAGGTTAGTGTTTAATTACTAAACAAGCTACCACATAAATCTCTAACATTAAAAAACTAACGTTTCAGTCATATACGAAATGCATCTGTTAGCAACGTCTAGCAACGTGAAGACTTCGTGATATAGTATTGTATTATGTTCGTTTTTAATGTAAAAAAAATGATCCGAATTCAGAAAATTTCATATTAAATGTGTAAATATGAAATAAAATAAATTGAGTGACTGTAGGGTAGGTATTAGTATCGGGACTTTGAACAATTCTGCAAGCCAAGAGGGCAGCATTAGCAACTTTAGTAAAAGTCCCGGGTAACATTATTACTTCAGATATTTTTTTGATATTAGAAAACGAAAATATTGTTTTCGTTTTTCGTACGAGTAATAAAAAAAAATAAAAAAATATGCTCCGGTTTCAATTTTTTTTCTTCATATTTCTAGTCGTTTTATAACCTCCTGAGCAACTTTGGTTTTATGTCTGTCTGTTAAATACATTCCTTGTAACGCACAAATCTCAGAAACTACTAACGGATTTCAACAAATATAGTAAAAAACGGTATACTACCATTTAAAACAAACTCAAAAACCCGATTAAAAAGTTTTAGAGATACGAGTGATTTCGTATAAAATTTCAAAATTGCCACGGGTATATAATGTGAACCAATCATGAGGAAGTATTGTGTCCATGATTGGCAGTGTATTTCTGCAATACAATTTCCAGGAATGCCAGGTAATATTTGCCATAACCTGGGAACACGGTTAACCTGAATCCTCAATTCCGCGAAGGATGAAAATATGGGTATCATCATACAAGCTGAGAAATTTTCTTCTTCAGATGGACTTATTTATTATTTAAATACAAAAATGAAATACTCGTATCTTCCTGAAGATCTTTTTTATCAAGATTAAACTGTGATGAAATTCTTGATTCTCGAGAATTCGGGAAGATTGTAATGTGGTTGGGTGGAAGATTGTCATAGGCGATAACCCCGCCCTATAGTTATGACGTATGTATACACTATACAGGGTGGGGCAAAAGTCTGGAAACCCCTGAATAACTTTCGAATGGCTTCTTCGGTAAAAGTAAAATTTTGTACAGTGATCCGAGCTAATAAGACCTTCTTTTAGAGTGGGATCGATTTTTGTTACCGGCCCCCATGTCTGGGCCAGGGGGGGCAACTTCGTTTTTTTAAATACGAACCCCCATCTTGCGATACATTTTTGAAAAGGCCTTTAAATAAGAAATACATTGGTGCAAATTTTATTTTTTTAATATTAACGGTTTGCAAATGGCGTCCAACTTTGTGTATGCAGTAAAGTCTGGAAACCCCTGAATATCTTTCGAAAAGGCTTTCTAAGTAAATTTAAAATTGTGTACGGTAATCCTTGGTAATGAGACCTTTTATTAGAATGGGACCAATTTTTTTTAACCGGCCCCCATGTCGGGGCCAGGGGGGCCAACTTCATTTTTTTTTAAATACGAAATCCCACCTTGCGATACATTTTTGGAAAGGTCTTATTACCCTGACTTACCGTGTACAATTTTAAATTTACTAAGGAAGCCCTTTCAAAAGATATTCAGGGGTTTCCAGACTTTACTGCATACACTAAGTTGGACGCCATTTGCAAAAAGTTAATATTAAAAAAATAAAATTTGTACCAATGTATTTCTTATTTAAAGACCTTTCCAAAAATGTATCGCAAGGTAGGGGTTTGTATTTAAAAAAATGAAGTTGGCCCCCCTGGCCCCGACATGGGGGCCGGTAACAAAAATCGACCCCACTCTAAAAGAAGGTCTTATTAGCCCGGTTTACCTTACAAAATTTTAATTTTACCGAAGAAGCCATTCGAAAGTTATTCAGGGGTTTCCAGACTTTTGCCCCACCCTGTATATTTTTTCCCCCTGTTTCTATTAATATTGTCAATATTGTATTTTATTTTTTATCATTATTATTTTGTTTGTATATATTTTTCTGTTTATACTGATATATATAATGTTCTTCTAAGTGTTTCATAATAATCGAAACTTGAGTACGGCTCAGTCATCTGGGGCCCTAGCACTCAAGTTGCATCTAAATCAATTGAGAGAGTACAATCCACCTTTGTTAGGTATCTATTTAAAAAGGAAAATGGTTTCTACCCTAAATACCCTCAAGCAATTTCCTATACAACTCTTATATGTAGAAATGCTTGACATACAATCTCTCTCAAAAAGGCGAGATCTCGACGGATTGATGTTGCTGTATAAGCTACTGAACAACCAGCTCTTAAGTCCAAGCCTCCTCAATTGTTTGAGATTTAAAATACAAAATCGAACGCTAAGACCTAGAATGGCTGGGCTGTTTCAAGTTCCTGATCCCCAATTTACTAAACTGCAAGAAGCGCCAATAACTAGAGCCATGACACTCTGGCACTCTGCAACACACTTCAGCTGGACCATGATCACTTTAATCTCTCTGGTGATCTGTTCCGGCTGGAATGTGAGCAGAGAATGTCTGTATAAAATGTTAAAGTTAAGTTTATAACCCTTAGTTTGTATGCCTTGTTAGGACATTAGTATTGTTGTTTAGATTACTTTAAAGTAAAGTTCTAAATGATGTTATGTCCATTAAAAAATAATAATAATAATAATGGGTGGAGATGTCTTGTACTGGTTAAGTAAGCTTTTTTTATACCAGGAGCTTTTGTTATGCTTGTCTTTAGTGAGAAATATAAGTTTTTCAAGATGATTATGCGTGTGTGGGTGTGATATGTGTTTGTGAGGGTATGTGTGTGTGATGTGTGTGTGTGTGTGTTTTGTGTGTGTGTTTGTGTGATGTATGTAGGATGTGTTTGGGTGGGTGTGTATGCGTGTATGTGTGTGCGATGTGTGTGTGTTTGTATGTCGGTGTGATTTGTGTGTCGGTGTGATGTGAGTGGGTGTGATGTATGAGTGATCTATGTGGGTGTGATGTATGTATGTGACGGTGTGATGTGTGTGGTATGTGTTTGTGTGGGTGTGTGTAATGGCTTGGCGAATCAGTGCAATAAGTGTAAACCGCTAGTGGGAGAATAATTAAGGTCTTTTGCATCACCCTTGACACAACACAACAGAGTGAAGCTAGTAAGTTTAGTAAGTATATCACACTGAAATTCGATGCCACTAGAGAAACACAGATTTTCTATCATGTGTCTATGACCTATTGAGTTTCTGCTTAAAGTTTCAGTTTTGCTTAGAGAAACCATAGAAACGCTCTTGATCCCTTGTAGGGTAAGTACTGCTTTGTTGTGATTTGAACTTTTTCGTCAGGTTGATGTTTTCATTAAAAAAAAAAAATATATATATATATATATATATATATATATATATTATATGAGGGAGACCCGTGGTACGGGCTCTCCTCTGGTATTTCCCCGTCCTCTAAGGGGTTCATTGATGGTAAATAAAACGGCTTTTGCCAATAGAACAACACAGAATAAGAGTTTTTAAAAGATTTATTTTATTTACAAGATTTGGTATAAGATAATATTATGGTGATGATATGATTGATAGTTAATCCACAAACACGTAACTCCCCGAGCGGAATGAGATCGATTTCTTTTCTACGACGAATCAACTGAGAACTTCAGGACTACGCTCAATACTCAGTACTACTGAACTAAAAATCAAAGGTTCTCTGATTCTTGAAATTCGGGAGATCCCTTCCCCCACCACTCGATCTTCGCTCTCGAAAGGGTGTAACGTTGAAGACCGAAACTGGTAGTTTGTGAATTCTGCAAATGTTCGGAGGCGGAGTTGTCCATATATACACTCACCGGAAGAATTAACCGGACACTTCCTGTTTTCCCCTTTAACACCGTGTATTTCCATGCGGCTGCAAAAGGTTGTAACTTCTACTGTAAATAACTTTTTTATATGACTTTTGTTTTGTATAAAAGAAAACAGATTAAGGATTTACACTCATTATAAGAAAAAATTCAGGAAAAATCATTGCAACTCATGGAAAGAAAAATTTAAAATTTCAATTTAGCGTATTTTTGAGATTTTTGAAACATCCTCAATGAATTGTGTTTTTTTTTTTAAATCCTTGTATTAGTAGGTCATGTTGAAATTGAAATCTTTAGGTTTTTGTATTTTTAAGAAAAATCGAATGATAAAAATAAAACAGTGAACTGAGTGTGTTCTAAATAAAACACCTCTAAATTTCTGTGTTTTGCAAGTTTACATTTGTCTTTCCATGAGTTGCAATGATTTTTCCTGATTTTTTTTCTTATAATGAGCTTAAATCCTTAATCTGTTTTCTTTTATACAAAACAAAAATCATCGGAAAATGTTATCTACAGTAGAAGTTACAACCTTTTGCAGCCGCATGGAAATACACGGTGTTAAAGGGGAAAACAGGAAGTGTCCGGTTAATTCTTCCGGTGAGTGTATATAAAGTACTTTCCTTATAATAGGCTAAGAAAAGTAAAAAAAAAATACTTCCGATTACTAATATTAGCCAATCTCCTAAGGGACTTTCTAATTCCCCAGCCAGACTGCTGATGGTCTACTCCCTGTTTATAGTCCACCAGTCAGACAGACGTAATATTAAAGCAAACGAAAAAAAACCAGTGTGAAACTAGCACTTACCTACATTAAATTTAAATTTCGATTTACTCGATTAGCAGTATGCACTTGAATTATCAATCACTAATTTGTTAATTTTTCCATTAGGCTTAAAGAATCTCTAGTTAACAATCCGATTAGTCTCTCACTTTGCACTGGGGCTTAAAGCTTTTAATTTGAATATTATATTAGTTTGAATACGTCTGGCTGGGGGACTATAAACAGGAAGTAGACCAGCAGTCTGGCTGAGAAACTATAGACAGGGAGTAGACCAGCATTGGCTTGGTTCTGGGGGCCCTTGTCAATTATTAGCCCCCTTGTAAAGACAGTGGTAGAAGTGCTGAGTCATTCCTCCACTGACTGGCTACCATCGTGCACGATGACGCCACCCTATGATGATGATGATTATCTTTTTCTTTGTATATGTAAATATAAACATGTTTTGTTTGTACTGATATTGTTTGTAAACAAAATATAAAGAGTTGAATAACAATAATAATAATAGACTCGGCAGGAGCAAGCGAAGGCCCGTTACAAAATGTTGTTAAATTAGTCCCAGGAGTACAATAATATTGTAATTATTACTGTACAATTTACATGCAATATGTAATTATGTTGCGCACAATATGCACTATCGATCGAATGCCACCTCTACCACCAGGCATTCAAAATTATACAAGGTAGTCTCACGAGTGAAAAATAATAATAATTATCGCATTATTAATACTGCCCAATTAGGACTATTAAGTCCCATTATTGTAATTATAATTGTCATTTTATATTTACAGGTCAAACCCAGTGTAATATATAAAACATAAATACATATCAGTGCAACTAAAAAAAAAAAAAAAAAAAAAACATAGATTAAGTAAATATTCAAGCAGTAAGTACAAGATATATTATTATTGTATTATTGTTGTAAAAATTCGCAAACAAAATAAAATATACAGGGTCTTCATAAAGTCTCACCCAGGCCTAGGTTTCTCGAAAACGACTCAGAATATCAAAAAACGCAAAAACCCGTATTCCTTTATATTTAGGGGGATTGATTTTCAGCCAAAAAAATTTTGCCTACACGGCCCCAGTCAGGCTGGACATGGACCAACTTTAAAATCTTAAATAGAATGGTATGTCTTGTGGCATATTGTTTTAAAGGTCTTATTGAGAGAAGTTCATTACAATAAATTTCAGTGTGCTGCAACTTACCGTTCTCAAGATACAGGGTCGGAAGTCCTGCGTAATATCCCTATATTTTGACCTATAACTCGTTAACCGTAAATTATGGAGAAATTTTTTATTGATAATAATAACTCCTTATAGCAAGAACTTTCGAACAAGTTAAAATTTGATTTGTTTTTTCGTTAAAATTTTTCGACTGTTCGTCCGGCTGGTTGACGAAACCGACCAGAAACTAACATCAACAGAGTATGTCGAGTTATAACTTGTTCGAAAGGTCTTGTCATAAGGAGTTATTATTAACAAGAAAAATTTTCTCCATAATTTACGGTTAACGAGTTATAGGTCAAAATATATGGATATTACGCAGGACGTTCGACCCTGTATCTCGAGAACGGTAAGTCGTAGCACACTGAAATTTATTGTATTGAACTTCTCTCAATAAGACCTTTAAAACAATATGCCACAAGACATACCATTCTATTTAAGATTTTAAAGTTGGTCCATGTCCAGCCTGACTGGGGCCGTGTAGGCAAAAATTTTTTGGCTGAAAATCAATCCCCCTAAATATAAAGGAATACGGGTTTTTGCGTTTTTTGATATTCTGAGTCGTTTTCGAGAAACCTAGGCCTGGGTGAGACTTTATGAAGACCCTGTATTTGGAAATCGTTCATGAAACAAGATTCAACGAGACACCAAAAATACTGAAGTTCAGTTCCTATAAACTAAACTTTGACTTGGACTACATTTCATTGCAAATACTAATGTGGCTCAAATATTTTTTTTCTTGTTATGACGAATAAAATTCATCAATTGATATCGTCAAAACAGAAGAAAAAAAAAATATTTCCAAAATATAAATGTCACCAGTTACTATAGTTTCATAACACTTTATGTTAAATAATTTAATTAAATAACAACTGCCCACATATATAGTTCACTAGCGGGCTATCGCCCGCTTTGCGGGCCGAGGCATGGCCGTGAAAGCAAAAAATTCTTTTTCGCCAATGGCAGGTGTTGTAGTGGGAATTTCGAAAAATCCCGTCTCATTGCACATCTAGACTATAAGACAAAGTTACCTACCAAATTTCAGCTCGCTAGGTATCAGTCAGTCAGTGACTTTGACATTTATATATTAAGATTACATTAAATCCTGAACATAGCCCAAAACCTAACAGCTTAATTCATACAACCAATCTTCCTTAGGCTATTAAGTGTATGTACATTGAGGTCACAGCCAGATTTCGCCTGAGATTGAGAGTGTAATGAAAGAAAAACAAACTGATTTGTCTTCCGGGTAAGTCATTTAAAACAGCTGTACTGATGCCTTTCTGAATTTCCGATAATATTACCTTTAACATTCATGAAATTTTGTCGAGAGAATGATAGCCAATTCTGGATATTCTTATTGTTTTACTGTGCTTTACTCAAGATAAAAAGTTTATTTCATGTTCCTTTACATTTTTTTTTCATTTAAAAAACCTAGAAAGACCACATTTGTTGTCATTTTAGCGGGAATCGTGTTTTTATCGAACAAAAATGATCTCTAACGTGTTCATTTGCAAATTTTTTTAAGTGACTAGTGTATATTTACGAATGGCTCCCCACCACAAATAGAATGAATAAGGATTGAGTGAAAGAGATTGCCATAGGCAATAACCCCGCCCTTTAGTTAAGACATATGTACATATTTTGTTTATTTTTTTCCTGTTAATTTTTATATTGTCAACTTAGTACATATTTTAATTCAAACCCTTATTTGTTTGAATATTATGTTCTTTTAATAAAAAGTTTAATAATAATAATGAAATGATTCATTTAAAATTACTGATCTTCACCGACCTGAGCAGCTTGAGCTATAAGGCGGCAGACTTGTAACCAGGAGGTCGGTGGTTCAAGTTCCGGTTTCAGCGTAGATATAGTAGAGCGAGTTTGAGTAGTTGTGATATCACGAAAGTGAATAACACAAATATGATAACTTACTGATCATGCTGGCCGGTCTACTCGCGAGTAGACAGAGTAGGACAAGCCGCCACAGCGAGTAGATACAATGCAGCGGCGGAGATTTCCCCAGTGTACCATCTCTACACTGCCTCCGTGAGTTCTACTTCTGCCCTTCCCATCATGTATGTAGATTTTTGTTATCTTTAAATAATTAAATTAAAACATCGAGTCACAAATTAATTTTTCATTTCTCTCCGTGTTTTTCACAGCCACTCTCACAAGTTAAGCCTACATGCTCGCACATGTACAGACCTACACAGAGTATTTGATACATACAACACCTCCCTACTGCATCCCAAGTCTTAATCTTTCCTCAGATTCTTATTAATATCAGCAACTTCGTTACTCCAGAAGAGGATATTGAAGGAAAGTAATATTTTACACCACATTTTAAACCCAAACCACCAAGTCTATGTTTGAACAGTTTTTTGATGATGTAGTCAAAATCAAGCTCAACTTCGATAACGCCAGAGATAATAAATCTTGGATCTTTGATTTTGAAAACAAGTTTTTCATTTGAAAGAGAAGATTTTGATTTTTTGGGGGGTATTTTTTTTTTGTTTATACAGTATTCAGTAATATTCAATTTCGATCGCTTTCCAATGAAACGAAAAAACGATGGGAAATGCACGTCATTGAATGAAGTTATGATATCGAAGTACTTTTGATAAAATACTTTACCTGCGATATTTAAACAATTCATTTTTCTTCAGAGGTATTACAACCACGAGTATACCACATACCCAGCCACATCAAGTTGATTTTTCTCCTCTGCTTTATTCTTCTACAATCATGAGTATGCCACATATCCAGCCACATAAACTTAAGTCTTCTCCTTTGCTTTCTTTTACAATGCCGAGTATGCCACATACCCAGCCACATCAACTTGAGTCTTCTCCTCTGCTTAATTTTTCTACAATCCTGAGTCTGCCACATACCCAGTCACATCAACTTGAGTTGTTGTTGTTGTTGTTGTTGTAGCCAGCTTGGCTACAGCTGGAGGGGTGAGTGATGGTCTCCAGCCAACTTTATTTCAAAGTTGGCTCGTCCTGAACCACATATTTCTATGTGCGATCAACCATCATGAGGACTTGGACTTTTCTGTACAAGCCATTAAACCCTTAGGAAACTGCAAGCTAGCCTGGCTTGTAAGGGTTGGCTAGTCTGTTCTCTGTTTATAGTCCTCTAGCGAGACACTGGTCTTCTCCCTGTTTAACGTCCCCCAGCCAGACATCAACTTGAGTCTTCTCCTCTGCTTTATTTTACAATCCCGAGTATGCCACATACCCAGCCACATCAACTTGAGTCTTCTCTTGTGCTTTCTTCACTATACCGAGAATGCCACATACCGAACCACATCAACTTGAGTCTTCTCCTCTGCTTTCTTTTAAAATCCCAAGAGTGCCACATACCGAACCACATCAACTTGAGTATTCTCCTCTGCTTTCTTCTACAATGCCGAGTATGCCACATACCCAGCCACATCAACTTGAGTCTTCTCCTCTGCTTTCTCAACTTCTTCACCTTAATTTTCTTCAACATCATTTTCCAAAAGTGTTTATTTTTGTTTAATTTTCGCTCTCGGAATTTTTCAAGGTTTTAATTGAATTTTTATTTAAATTTTCGTATTCTCGGGGTGTTTGTAAGTGTTCAGTTAAAGTTAAAGGGTTGCCATTGTTTTGCTTTCAAGAGCATTATTATCTGATGAAAGGGTCACTGTTTTCTTCTGCTCTCAGAAAAACAGACATGTATCCTTTCTTTCAAATTAACTCTTGTTTCGAATTTATTTGTGTTCTGAAAAGCTTTTGTCGATTTCTCTTTATTTCACTCCTCTTTTGAAAAGAATCGTTGCTCTTTTTCAACAAAAAAATTGTCTGTTCGTGTCATGTACATTACAGTCATTACAATACATTATTTCTGGGGGTCTTTTCTAAAAATTTACTTTGCCAAACTCGTGAAATGTAGGTATGCCAAAGATATCATCAATGTAAATTTATATTATAATATGTGATTATGAACTGTACCTACCTACGTTTTCTAGATAGCTAAAATCAATAGTTGTGTAATAGGAAAAACTGTTCAGCCGACAAGATTTTCAAAATATATACAGGGTGTCCAAGTTTCATTTTTAGAAAAATTCAGAATCAACTTCAGGATCTAAGACTAAAATAATCTTGGGTATTTTTTTCAAACAAAAAAAAAATCACTTCAATGAAAAGTTTTCATCTAAAATTAATCTTGAGCTTATTGAAAAGAAGAGTAAATGGTTCTCATGTCATAGTGTATATTTACCGTTACATAAGCACTGTAGTTTTTCGGAGGCGTTCTCCGCGAAACGACTGTTTTGCTTGATTATGATTATTGAGTAAATTTCAATAGGAAATATCTAATACCCGCCACTTTGTACCTATCTGCATTCAAAACTGAGTTATTATTTTGTTCATATCTCTGTTCAATGGTTCATAATTATCTCAATATTTTAGTCTTGGTGTGTTCCCTACAATTGATTCTTTAAAAAAAGAGGATACCCTGTATGTATAATATCAAATTTATTACCACAGGGAGCATTTATGCATCATAGTGAACGATTATGATTCCAAGAACTTAATGGTAGACCACATTAAGTGGTCAGGATTCAAACTCGTGGCTTCAATTTTAAGAGAAGCCTCAATCATTCAACGATATTATAATAATTATCCCACCATTCCATTAATTCTAATTTTAGATATTAAAATATCTAATATTAGATATAATGTATACGTCTTTTACTGCTCGGGTATTTTGCTATGTTATCTGTGGGTGGGTTTAATGTTTGCTCTATTTTATAATTATGATTCCAAAGTTTTTTAGAACAGTTTAGTTCTCATCTTTGTTTTAATCTTTTTCATCACACAACTACTCAAACTGGCTTTACTAAATCTACTCTGCAACCGGTACTTGAACCACCGACCTCCAGGTTACAAGTCCGCCGCCTTATTTTCACCACGAGAGTACGAAAAACCCAATAGATGTTCCAACATAGATAGGTATGTATACAGCAGTACATGCCACGCTAACATACATCACTTAGCGCGAGAAAAAACTTAGATAATATTTTAAAGAAAAACGTACGAGGAAACACTTTGCACACTCACAAAAACGTTCCCCCCCTCCAAATATAGAAGTCGTGTACTTTATGATGCTATAAATTAAAACTCAGCCCCCCTCTCTGACTTCCTTCTCTTGTCGCTCTGGAGCTAGAATTATGCAAAGTAATTTCCATTGAAAACGAATTTTATCAACTCAATTACCCCCCCTTGTCTCCAGGGTATCAGGCACCAAACAGCAGTGTGTTACCTATCATACTTCCATCCATGTAGCTTCCATCCTAGCCATGTCACCCTACTAGATGTAACCCTTCTCTCATTGAAAGCACTCGGTAGTGCATCAGTCCAAGTATGTACTGTATAAATATCCTCGTTGGCACCTTTTCGGTCAGAGGGTTTCTCTTTTAGGCCTAGAGAGTTGAATGTTATGAGTTCTGGCCGCCCATTTCCAAAATCTGGTCCCAGTATTGATTGCCATGTTTTCGGTTTCAAGTAGACGTACATAATATTATGTACACAGGTACAGAAGAAACCAGTGTAGTAACTACACAGATCATTTTATTAGATCTGAAGTGAAAAAGCAGTTGCAAATCTAAATTTTTTTAATATTTTTAATATTATTATAATGCTGTATTCTCATATTTATGGTCTAACAATTATGGAGAACTAACTGAAAATCTAAATGGAGATCCACTCATGAGTGGAAAGCCTTTTGCCCACAAAGTTGCAACAATTCCTTCGTCATACAACGGAATCTTAGCCAAGGAGATACAAAAAGCAATGTACTGTTGTACTACTTTCTTCGCAAGAATAAGTTGAAAATGAGGTTTCCCAAAGTTGGCTCTTTCCAATGGTGAATAATTTAATCTTTTAATTTTTTTTTTTTTAACAATGTTATTTCGAGTAGAAACGTTATACATGACAAATTTAAAGAGTTGAAGCAATTAATGACACGATAGGGAAAAGTCAGCAATGAGAATGCAAACTGGAGAATAATGTAAATGGTTGACTGCTATTCACAACTGGGCAATCTGGGCATAGATGTACTAACCTGAAAAGGTTACAAAACAAACTCTGTGCTAATAACAGCTTTCATCAGAAGATATCATATTTGCCATCACATCCGTGATGTCACTAATTCTCGAACTCGCTTTAAATTTTCGCCGTCCATGGTACTTGAATCCACGACCTCTAGCTTACGAGTCCGCCACCTTATGGATTAAGACACATAATAGGATAGTTAAAAGCTATCAAAATTTTGTATAATGATATACAGTCGAACCTGGATATAAGAGAAACTGTCATATAAGAGAACGATTTCCTCGTCAAATTCACCACTCTAAGGGAAAATAATCTCTTCATAAGAGAAACCTGGATATATATAAATAAATAAAATTATCGTCCCTCAAGTTCTCTTATATCAAGGTTCCACTGTATTATGTAGTAGTACAAAAGGCATAAATTTGAAGTTTAGAACAGTGTTGCCACTTTTTTTAACATTAACTTTTGGATTTTCACATTTTCTGAAAACACAGGCTCCAATATTCGTCACGTATTAAAGACAGGTGTGACAGTGACCTGGATGTGAGACACCCCCTCCTATTCATTGCCAGTCATTTTATATGACAAAGTTTTTTGATTAATGATTCCCCCGCTTGGGGAGCGCACCTCCTGTCTTCAACTCTACACCTTTTGGAGCGCTCCAAAGTTTTCTGCACGTTCCGTTTTTTTAAAATGAAGGTGTGGGGTGTGGGATCTCCCTGAGTTAAGCTATTCATATACATATCACACTTCACGTCGCAGGCAAATTGGGGTCGCATGCGATTTATTGGGATCATTATGTGGGAACCGTGTGCTCCAAGGCAACCCAGTGTGCCACATGTTCTTATCTCATCATGAGACATGCAAATGGTGTGTCCTGATTTTTAAAATAATATCAACTTTAGGTGGAGAACCTTGCCCTTTTCCGGAGATGTTTTGTTTCTTTAAGTATTTTTACTATGCATTTTAGAGAGGAGGTCAATCTTCTAACTTTTTAAGAGATAAAGACCGGGGTGGACAGTATGAGTTTTAGGCACTAATAACAATGTACCATACCCTCCTCACAGTTCTCACATCATGATACCTATGGACAAACCCCGTCGGAGTAGCAGCTTTCTTGGAGCTGGCATCAGAGTGATGTTATTGCAGACGTTAACAACAACAACAACAGCATCCCATACCCACTAAACATCCTCCTCTCTTATCTAATCTCAGTACCCTGGAAATGCTGCTATTGTGAACGTGGTTTTAGTTGATACAGTTTTCACCACTAAAAACATAGTATAAACGCAACAAAGAAATGTGTTGGAAAAGTGGACTCTTCCGAAAAAACCTCGTTTCGAAAGCTCCAACCCAAAGTCAGACGATCTCCCCAGTTCACCTGCTCAGCATTCCTGCTGGAATGAGATGGCCACCAGCAGAGCGCTTTGAAATAACATCAAAGTTTTGTTCTTCCAAACTATTTCGGGTTCAAAAATGAGAGGAATTCCAAGGAGTTTATTTCCGAGATGTTTTTACTTTTCGGTGCAAGAAAGAAGCTATCAAGAGAGAAGCTACATAGAAATTAACATCATAAAGCTATATGGCTTCTATGTTGATAATTTCTTGAGTCCCATTTGCTTTTGTTTATATTCAAAATTCAAAGCCCTCAACGTTGGTTTGTGTAGAAGCACTTACTTTATTTCTGATTTCACAAGAAAGAAGGATTGAATCCTTTTTGCGGACTGTCGAAACTAAAATCTGAACAAGTTAGGAAAACAATATCTCCCCTAAACCAGTACTTGTATTACTCATCTAGAATGGAAAAAGTAAAAAAGTGATTGTCAGTAACAACCTTCATGCCATCAACTGAGACCATTTCTCATAATATATATTTTTACACTAAAAAAACAAAAATATTTTCTTTTAATTATATAAATTTTAATAGTGTGAACAATAAGTATGGAACATGTACAATATTTACAGAATATAACGTCCTAATCCAGGACGTTAAATCAAATAGAATCGTTGGCGTTAGGAAGGGCATTCAACCGTAAAAAATGTGCCAAAACCAACTAACCTGAACCATGAAGTTGAACAACGTCGACCCTGCTTGAGCGGGATAAGACAGAGTAAAAGAAGAAGAATAATAAAATACTAGTATTATTTTAAAAAGACAAAAAGAAAATAAATTGAACATAAAACAAAAAAAAGGAAATTTAACCGATGTCCTAACTAAAGGACGAGGTTCTCTTCCTGCGGCAATCTCTTCCAACTAGCCCTTGTCATCATCATCAGAATCAGGAATATCACCCTCTTTTTACTCTTCTCGGCTGAGGTGCAGTCGATTTGGCCTTTGCAGAGAGTTGTCTCGCATCTCATTACTTCTGCTCCTGCATGCATGAAACCCGCGTTTATGTGGAACTAAGATTTCATTAATTCCTCCCCCGTTTCACCTCAGAAGATGATGAACTTCATCCGTCTCTCCCTTCTCCGGTGGATAGACCGGGTGGTGTGGAAGTCATTTCAATATAACCTACCTACTCGTGCCTACTTGAGCTATATTAACATAAACTTTAAATAGTGTGTGATAAACTATTCCAACTCGTGCATCCTTGAGAGATATTAACATATCCTTGTGGGGAAGCAGGAGGAGATACAGAGCTTCTTTGTCTCATATAACAAACCTTACCCCAACTGCAATTTCCTTGGGAGGAATTAATTAACTTCATTGGCCATTAGCCATTTGACTGTGTTCGTCGGTTAAACTTTACACAAGTATAGACAGTGTGCCCGTCGTTTTATGAACATACAGTTGAAAGCGACTTTAAACTCATATTCAGATTCCTCTCCGTTCTTTTCGTAGTGCTGTTACGCGTTTTCTAGCTCCTCAGTTTTCTGTTATTTTCTATTGTATTTGAAGTTTTTCAGTTGTGATTTTTTGCATAGTGGTCTTTTTCATATCGGGCGTTCTTTTGTGATTACCCACTATTCGAATTTCTATCGTTTAAATGAGTTTTTTAGTGATTATTTCACCTCATAATTTCTCCAATATTTTGGTTGTTTGATGGTTGCTATGGCAACCATTTTGTGTTTATAAATTCTTCTATCTATGACCTGTATTTTTATGTTTCCATTTGAATTTTTCTTTTCCCGTGTTTCAATCGTTTCCATGGTAACCTATTTGTTTATTTTTCCTCTGAGTGTTTATTTCTTCAAGGAAAATGGTAGTGTTTGTGTGTAATTTTACCGCGCTCTTATTTGACCTTTAAAAACACTCTGTGTTTTGTTCCTATTGTAATTCTAACTTTTTCGATTTACCTTTCCTTTTTTAACTCTATAATGATGTATTCTGATAAAACTAAAAGTAATCTATCTACTCGCATTTCTTTCGTTCCCAGGCCTGGTTATTCCAAGCTCCCGTCGCCTCCTTTATCCCCTCAAGTTAATTCTTTGAATTTATCTAAGAAGTGTGGCTTTTCTCTTCCATTTGATTCAACTATCAGTATGGAGACATACCTTATTTCCATTGGCGATATTGTGGGCGACGATAAAATGGTGTTCGCTGGGAAAAACAATGATTTGGTAAAAATTTATCTTATTAGTGAATTTGAGGTGAATAAGCTCATTGATAATCATCCTCAGATAGTAATTGATGGTAAGGTTTTTCTGTTAAAGAAATTAACCGAACATGGTCACCGAATATACCTTTGTAACACAGAGCCCGAGATGTCTGATAGCCTGCTGATTAGTGAGCTTGCCAAGTTTACTAAAGTTGTATCATCTATGAGATATGTAAATCTCGGCTGTCGCAACAAACGATTTGCCCATCTAATAGGATTCCGTCGTACAGTTATGGTTGAAGATGTGGAAAATTTACCTTCATATTTCAACTTGTTTTTTGATAATTCAATTTGTAAGATTTTTATTATTATAGACAAAGTGAGATGTTTTCGCTGTCAAGGTGAAGGCCACCTGTCCAAAACATGTCCTAAGAACGTAAAAGAGTCTAATAGCTCTGAACAGAATGGTCAGATGATCGATGCTTCCGTTCTGACCCCAGAAATCACTCCTACTTTTCCTTTACTTCCAGGTACTTCTCACTCCAGTACTTGCGACTTCCTTCCTGCGTTTGCTAGTAGAACTAAAACTACAGCACCGACTGCAGATGATAGTGCTGCGTTTCCTTCTCTTCCTCTTAATCTTTCTCAAAGTCTTGTTGAGGCCTCTACACCTGCTGTAGGTAATACTGCCTGTGTTGGTACTGTAGGGAATGACATGGAAACAGATGTGGAGATGAGTAAGTTAACAAGGTCAAAAAGTGTTGAAAGTTTCATCACTTTGACCCCTAGTTCTCAGCTCAATGACACTATCAATGAGAAAAAGAGACCCCGAGACACTCTGTCTCCTAATGGTTCTGTTTCTGACACTGACACTAAGAAACGCCTTGTCGTTTCTAGTAATGATACTGATCTATCTCAGCTACATCCTTTCTTTAAAGATTATGATGAAGGAGTTGATCCTGTGGAGTTCACTAACTTAATCAGTGACCTCAGAAATGCACAAAATAAATTAGAAATTATTGGAAAAAAATTATGGTTATGATCCTCGTATGGTTATAACTGTGCTGAATAAGTTGTCTACTGAAGACATTGATAAAAAATGTAAGACAAGATTGAAAAATCTCGCTATTGGATAAAGTCGGCGTAGATTCTGCCAACACTCAATAATATTCCATGGTTGTATAGGTGTTGCGGACCCTGGCTGCGGTGTAAGGCAAGGTGTGTTGTTATTTTTTTGTGTTGAGCCCTGGGATCAGTTTACTGTTCCCATCTCTTTTGCCTACAACTGTATGTTGATTCCGTACACCAACCACTTAAGTGTTTTACTCCAGGAGTTGATCATCATGTTTATGGTTGAGCGGAATATAACCTATTCACGTTGATCTATATACCTCTGTTCGAACCTCCTGGCAGTAGTGTATGCTATGATTGTATATATGTGTTTCACTCAAGGACCCTATCACCCCTTGTAGTACCTATCTACAGGATCTTTTCATCCCTGGTAGTTTTGTCCAACTCATTACTCCATTAATTAGTTCAGCTCTTGGTAATGTATCATGTGATTATTACTAATCTGACTTCCATGTATTTCACATCTGAAAAAGACATAATATATGTGTCTGGACAAGTATGCCATGATCGTATGGGTGAGACGGACCCTGGCTGCAGTGTACGGCAATGTATATTGATATTAGTGTGTCTAAGCTCTGGGTTCAGTTTTCTGTTCCAATCTTATTGCTTGAAAACCACATGTCTATTACGCACACCACTTTATTTCTACTTCTGAGGGTTTTTTTGTATATTTTTTTTTGTGTTTTTTTTTGTGTTTTTTTTTTTTTTTGGAGCTGCGTTCCTGTCTACTCCATCTCTTTCTATGCCTTTTTTAAATTTTTAATGTATTTGTATCTTATGGTTGTATGTTGTTGTCATTACTCCAGAAATAAATCATCCTCGAGGTTTTTTTTTTTATTTAATTTTTTATTTATTTATTCATTTTTTTTTTTTTTTTTTTCTCCTCAAATATGAACTTCCTTTTCAATGATTAACAACATTTTACAGTGGAATATTAACGGTATTGTGAGTCATTTAGATGACCTTAAAATACTTATTACTGAGTTCTCGCCTCTTGTTGTATGTATACAAGAAACCCATCTTCTTGATACAAAACAATTTTCTCTTAAAAACTTTGACATTTTCAGACATGATCATAGTGATGGTCTGATAGCTTGCGGTGGCGTTTGTACTTTAGTACACAACACATGCTACAGTAGTCAACTTACCATCACAACTAATTTACAATGCGTTGGAATTCGAGTAAAATTCCCAAACATATCGGTTCCTGTTTCAATATGCAATATTTATACACCACCTCAGTCTTGTCAATATTCTAAAACTGACCTTGTTAACATCTTACATCAACTACCATCTCCTTTTATAATTGTCGGTGACTTCAATGCTCACAATACCCTATGGGGCGATAGGCGTATAGATGTTCATGGTAGAGAAATTGAAAACTTTTTAAGCAATGCTATAAACGTCCATCTATTAAATACGGGTGAGGCAACTCATTTTAACCTCTCTCATAATACTGTGTCGTCTATTGATCTTTCGTTTTGTTCCCCTGAGTTATTTCCTGACATTAGTTGGAGAGTTACTGATGACATCTTATCTTCTGACCACTATCCTATCATTATTTCTCATCAGTCTCCTATTCTTCACCCTCCAAATTCCGATATCACTGTTTGGAATTATGATAGAGCTGATTGGGAATTGTATAAAGCTAATGTCGATTTTGAAAATGTCAATATATCATTCTCAACCGACACTCCACCTGATATTGAAAGTATTATAAGGTCCATCAACCGTTCAATTCTTCATGCTGCTAAACTAGCTATTCCATCGAAGAGACTTCCTAAAAACAAGTTACCTGTTCCCTGGTGGGACGAAGAATTGAAGTCTGTTATCAAAAATAGACGGAAATGCTTACGTTCTGCCAGAAGAAACCCTACTGTTGACAACTTAATAGCTTTTAAAAGAGCTAGGGCTATTGCTCGCCGGTTGCTGAAGAAGAAAAAACGCGATGGATGGTCGAATTTTCTTGCATCTATTGATAGTTCTACGTCAGCAGGCGAGATGTATCATAAAATGGGTAAGCTTCGAGGGAAATATATTCCTCGGCATATAAAAGCTATTTGTGATTTATCAGATTCCGAAAAGTTGATTTTTAACCCAGTGGAAATGGCGAACGCTTTTGCTTCTCATTTTTCTCAGGTTTCTGCCAACAGCAATTATTCTGCATCTTTTTTAACACATAAAATTGAATGTGAAACTAACTCCTCTATCTCTATTAATGCGGAATTTGATGCTGACTATAATGTCCCTTTTACTTTTGAGGAGATGACGCACGTTTTGAGTTCGTGCTCCTCTAAAGCATCTGGTCCAGATGGTATATCTTTTATTATGATACAGAAGCTGTCAAATTTATCTTTAACTAAAATTCTACAATTATATAATTTGATTTGGAAATACGGCATTTTCCCTTCATCTTGGAAAGAAGCGATGATTATTCCTCTTCTTAAACCTGGTAAAGAGGCCACTCTTTGCTCTAATTATAGACCAATTTCTTTACTTAATTGTTTTGGAAAAATTCTTGAAAAGATGGTAAACAAAAGGTTGGTCTGGGTTATCGAAAGTAAATGCTTACTAAGTCCTTGGCAGAGTGGTGGTCGGAAAAAGAGAAGCACCATGGATAACCTTGTCATTCTCGAGAACGAGATTTCTCAAGGACTTTTGAATAAAGAACATACTATAGGTGTGTTTTTAGATATTCAGAAAGCCTTTGACCTTACATGGCGTTTCAAAATTATCAAAACATTATATGACTTTGGTATTGATGGTCATTTGTTAAAATACATTTCACTTTTCTTGACAGATCGTAAAATTTTTGTCAAATGTAATGGCAATGTTTCCGAAGGCAAGCTTTTGGAAAATGGCATACCACAAGGATCCTCACTAAGTCCTCTATTGTTTATTCTTTTTATGAATGATGTATTTCAGGTCATAAAACTACCAACAAGACGTATTCTCTTTGTTGACGATTTGTTACTCATTTTGAGGGGCCGTCAGTTATCTGATGTGACATCACGTCTTCAATCTTCTTTGGATGGTTTGAAGTCTTGGGCTGATTCCAATGGAGTTACTTTTTCACCTGAAAAGTCTGTTTGCGTAGACTTTAATAGGTTACGTAAAAATCATTCGCCAGTTTTAAAATTGAATGACCTTCAGTTGCGTTTCTCTAACTCTATTAAATTTCTAGGACTCACGTGGGATTCTAAGTTAACTTGGGCATCTCATATATCACAAGTAAAAAATAAATCTCTTTTAGCTCTTAATGCGTTAAAGATAGTTTCCAATAAATCCATTGGTGTTCATAGAGAAAATCTTCTGAGATTCTATAAGTCTTATATATTACCCATCATCGATTACGGATCCCCAATCTATGGTTCTGCTAAAGATCATATACTTTCCAAGTTGAATCCTGTTCACCATGCTGGTCTGAGGATCTGCACTGGAGCATATAGAACCAGCCCTGTTATCAGCCTTTGCGTAGAAGCAAATGTTCAGCCCTTGCACATAAGACGCATTAAGTTGATGTTGAATTATGCGGCCAAAGTTGCTGCATGTGAAGGAAATCCGGCTCATATGATTATCTTTAAATATGAACCAAATGCTTTATTTCAGTTATCCAAAAAGCCTCATCCTATGGCCATACGGATTCGTGCCATTCAAAATATTAATATTGAACCGTTTTCTTCTATTACTGCTCAATTCAAATTAACCTTGGCACCCTGGTCAAGTGCTGCTCCTCTTGTTGATTGTTCACTGTCCTCTCTGAAGAAAAGTGATACTGCCCCAGTGATTTATAGATCCGAGTTCATTGATGTTGTCAAAAGAAAATATGATAATCATGTCTTATGTTTTACAGATGGGTCAAAACGCACTCAAGGCACAAGTTGTGCTTTTAGTGTAAATGGCGTTGTGCACTCCTTCCAACTCAATCCTATTATAAGTATATACTCTGCTGAATTACTGGCAATTGATCTCTGTTTACAGGATATTTTAAAATCTTCTGCAATTCCTCCTTCCATCCTTGTAGTCAGTGATTCAAAAAGTGCTTTGTCAGCGATCAACAATGTCAAATACAATGATGATCCTATTGTTTCTCAGATCTACCACCACTGGTTGTGTTTGCGTTTCATTGAAATCAACGTGTCATTTCTATGGTGTCCATCCCATTGCGGCATCAATGGTAATGAAATCGTAGATGCAGCAGCCCAATCTGATAGTTTCAACAATGTGTGCAAGACTATCTCACCATATGATATTAAAACTACTGCCCAAAACCATTGCGTTCGATCATGGCAAGTCATGTGGGACAGTGTCATCAATAATAAATTAAAGTATATCAAACAGGAAGTTGGAAGATGGGAATCTGCAGTGCGCCAGACAAGATACGAGGAGGTGGTCCTAACTCGTCTCAGAATAGGTCACACAAGACTAACCCACTCCTACATCTTTACCAAGACCCCTCGTCCTGTGTGTACCTGTGGTGATCCGCTGTCTGTTCGTCACATCGTAAACGAATGTCACAATTACAATGCAAAGCGCCAATCATGTGACCCAAAACCATCTCTACTGAACTCTACCAGTGAAGTGGACTCACTTATGTCCTTTCTAAGAAATATCAACTCCTCTCACCTTATGTAGACCTTGTGAGGATCGGCACGAACGACCATTCAATATTTGGTTAAAGTGCCTAACGGAAAAAAAAAAAAAAAAAAAAAAAAAAAAAAACTCATATTAAAGAAAAGCTTCGTTTAAAGTTAATCCTGTTTCATAATCCCTCAAGTTTTGTTTTGAAATGACATCAAATAATGTCATAAATCTGTGCCTAGTGCTATTCAGCGGAATACAGTGTCATTCAATTAAGAAATAAATAAAATAATAATGTTTAATTCAGAAATAAATAAGATAGAAAACATAACATTTCCGATATCTAGAGATTTACTCAGAAGTAAGACAACTTCACAGTCTTAAAATATATTTTTTTAAGAAAAGGACTACATTGATTAATTGAAAACTTTGTTAATATATTCTTAGTTTATATCATTCAGTTATTCAACGCATGGCATGCAATGTAGAACTGTGGAATCAAATAAATAGAACAAACATTAAATCTACGCATTCGCAGATAACACACGAGCCCAAAAAGTCTAAAACTCTTACGGCAATATAATAGTACCTAATCCTTCCATTATAAGGAGATTACAGAAAACAATGAGTTTTAATGTAGGGAAAAGACACAAAGTAGAGAAGGAAAGGTAAAGGTTAGAAAGGTAAAAGGAGCAGAACGATACTAGTTTCTAGTTTCCCAATTATGGAGCACTTTATGGTAGACAACTATGACAAAGGGAAAGAAATTACAAAGCCAAAATAATCAGATTCAACCATATCGTGGGTTGTACATTAATAATAGATGTAACATTGAAATCTTTGTGGTTTAAATTTATAATCATTAAGGTAAATTGTAATTATTTAGATTCGAAACAATGAGACGTGTTCATATACAGGTGGGGCAAAAGTCTGGAAACCCCTGAATAACTTTCGAATGGCTTCTTCGGTAAAATTAAAATTTTGTAAGATAAACCGGGCTAATGAGACCTTCTTTTAGAGTGGGGTCGATTTTTGTTACCGGCCCCCATGTCGGGGCCAGGGGGGCCAACTTCATTTTTTTAAATACGAACCCCCACCTTGCGATACATTTTTGGAAAGGTCTTTAAATAAGAAATACATTGGTGCAAAAAAAATTTTTTATTATTATTAAACTGTTTGCAAATGGCGTCCAACTTTGTGTATGCAGTAAAGTCTGGAAACCCCTGAATATCTTTTGAAAGGGCTTTCTCAGTTAATTTAAAATCCTGCACGGTAAGTCGGGGTAATTAGACCTTTCCAAAAATGTATCGTAAGGCGGGGTTTCGTATTTAAAAAAGTGAAGTTGACCTCCCTGGCCCCGACATGGGGGCCAGTAAAAAAAAATCGGTCCAATTCTAGTATAAGGTCTAATTACCAAGGATTACCGTACACAATTTTAAATTTACTGAGAAAGTCCTTTCGAAAGATATTCAGGGGTTTCCAGACTTTACTGCATACACAAAGTTGGACGCCATTTGCAAACAAAATAATATTTAAAAAATAAAATTTGCACAAATGTATTTCTTATTTGAAGACCTTTCCAAAAATGTATCGCAAGGTGGGGGTTCGTATTTAAAAAAATGATGTTGGCCCCCTGGCCCCGAAATGGGGGCCGGTAACAAAATCGATCCCACTCTAAAAGAAGGTCTTATTAGCCCGGTTTACCGTAAAAAATTTAAAGTTTACCGAAGAAGGCATTCGAAAGTTATTCAGGGGTTTCCAGACTTTTGCCCCACCCTGTATTTTCAATCCTGTAGAATTACTAATTATGTATTTGTACCTACATCTGGTTGAAAAATCTCAACAAGAAAATTTGTTGACAACTTGGCAACATTAAAATCGTACAATAAGGTTTTGAACTCTAGAATACTTTCAAATACAATCTATCAAGATTTGTTAAGTTTGCAATTCGTCCAGAAATCGAAACTATTAGCTGCTGAGTTGAAGATAAAAAAAAAAACTGGATAAAAATACCTTTTTCTTTAAAGCATAAACGGAACACAAAATACACGGAACTTAAAATTCAAAGAAAAGGTTAGGTTTCACTTTCAGAATGGCAAAGTAGCTTTCACCGTGTTTTCTTTTCATGCTCTCATTGATTAGAAAGTTTCTAAGGCGTCCATTTCGAGAGAAAGTATAAATACTCGAGCAAAGTCTTTACAGGAGAAGTTTCATTTAATTAATTCGCGCGGATGCAATGGAGAGACCACATCAAATGGAATTCCGACGGCCCTCGTGGTGGAGAAACCAAACTTTCAATTAAAACTTTTCATAACACAACCTGAGCGAGGAACAACGTCACAGATACCAAGGGTAAACTAGCCTCGTTCTGAGCTTTTCTGTCCAAGTTCAGGAACTCAAAGTTTAACTTTGTATGATCAAGTAAAACATGAAACACCTAGAAAAGGCGCCAGGGGTGCCTGAAACAATTGCCGAATCATTTGACAGGCAGGAAATTTGAATGCAATGTTTATGAGTGCTGAGATGTCAACCTATTACTTGGTTTGCTTTTCATCAAGGTTTATAGCTTTGATTTAGGAAGTGCAGGAACCGCCAGTTGCATATTTGTTAATGAATGAATTTAATCATGAACCTAATTAACCACTAATTATTTGAGTTTTTATAAAAAAATCTGTAAAAAAGTTCATGATTTAACTCCTCCATTTGCAAAGTATATTTTGGTCCGACAAAACTCTCGCTTTTAATAACAAAAGGATCGTGTTACCTCATCTATAACTGTAAGTTCTAATATAAAGCATCCTTCACTAAGAGAGAGAGAACAAGAAGATAGAGAGAGAGAGAGAGAAGAGAGAGAGAGAGGAAGATAGAGAGCGCAGATTAGAACCAGAACAACTTTAAAGAAACATAAATAATAGAATTATCTTTAACTCGAGGAAACTTATTCACTCCCTCGCTCTCAGTGGTCAAACTTTAGCTCCAGCGGTGGAACATTGGTTCAATACCTCCTGTCTCCCCAACTCTGCTTCGCCCATCACGCTAGAGGATAGAACATTAACAACGGAATGAGGAATAGTTGTTTGCATTACAACTATTACAAGAATTACTACTATATGAGCGCACGAATAGCTCAGTGGTTTAGCCCTCGCTTGCCATGCGGAAGGTCCCGGGTTCGAACTCCCGCGTCGACAAAAAGTTGTATTCATAATTTGGTTACAGTTGTTTGTAAGGGATACCTTCCGGTGCGCTCGTGTTGACCCAGCACCTAGTTGGGAAGTACCGTGTCACCTCTCGCCCATCAGAGGGGAGGCATACTACGGGACGGGCAGGCTACAACACAGACCACAAGCGTCTACAGTAGCTCCTGTTTCACGAAATAAAAAGGCTGTGAAACACTCATCTTTAAAAAAGAAGAAGTAATAATTCAATACTGACTTATCTGATGGTTTCAGTCACATTGCAGAACCTTCACATAAAAAATTGAAACACCCGTTGGTTGAATTAAAAATGTCTTTGACTACGTTGTCAAATTATAAAGCTACTCTACTTACTGTGTGCTTGACAGACTGACCTCTATATTCCTGGAATATGTAGGTATTCCGAACTGAATGGGAGCTGCGCTGATCGCAAAATGGAATATTCTCTCCAAATTTTGATGAATATACTACCTACTACGTTGTCAATCAATGAAATATATGCTTGATCACTTCAGGAGCAACATACCTGCAACAAAAAAAGAAGGAAATAATCTTGAAAAAACCGCTCTTCTACTTTTACTACGAGGTAACAGTTTTAAAACAACTGATGGTCCACAGACATTGTTCAAGAACAAGAACTATCAACTAAACATTCATGTGCATCTATGCAAATCATATAAAAACCTTGCACAGTAAATAAAAATAAATAAAATATAGCTTTCACAATTGATGGTGTTCATACTGTTCATATACGAATGCTGTAAATAACGTCGATAATGATAACAAAAACATAAGCATAATAATAATCAACATGAAAAGTATTGTGCAGTTGACTGCTTGTCTCGTCTCATGTATTCAGCGAAGGTATGATGTTCTCCCTCCTCCGTGTTCGTTTTGTTTCCCAATTATTTTCATAATTTCGCTGGAAATACCTTTCTTTTCTATTTTCCTCTCTCGTATCAACAATTCCATCAGAAATCTTCTTGTTTGAGTTTTTCAATTCCTTCTTCACAGCTTTGCAAACATTTGAGAAAATAATGACTTTCTGGTTTTTCTGTTATACTCGTACATATTTCTGTATGTTGACTTTCAGTTGCTTTTTTTTTTCTACTCAGCAATATTTCTGTATGTTGTGGCTTTTACATTTTTTTTTAGTTTCAGACAGGGAAGATTTTATTCCGTTGAATGAACTATTTACAAGACTGTACGTTAAATAATCAAACATTTATAAATACTGATTTATAGCAAAAAGATCTCATAATTACTAATTTATACCAAAAGAATCTCTCTCCTTCTCTTAGGTCATAAAAATGTATCAAATACATTCACTGGACTAAGGAGCACTACTCATTCCATGGTTTAAGGAAACACCCTATAGTTCTAGTTCCTTTCCCTTTGCGACTCTTAAATCTTTGTCTTTCTCGTTCAATATTTAAGTTTTATTTTCCTTTTAGCAACAATAAGATGTTTTTGTTGCTTCAAGTAGCAGCACAAAGCAGACACTTGAACCCCTCGCCTTCCACTATTGAGAGTGGGAGAGATTTCCCAGTTTTAATTGTAAAGTGTCAGGTACCTGCTTTAATGATTCTGTTGAATAACTTACGTAAATTATTACTAACAAATTTGTCACTCTTATTCTGAATAAAAGACGAGGTTCTGAATATAGTTTATTTAACAGTACAGAAATGAAAATAACTGCGTTTTATAAGAAAACTTGCTCTAAACAGACACTCTGTTGCCGTTTAGGTGTTCGTCTGTGCCTGTTGTCTCACTGATGATGATGTTTCGAATTATCTTATCACCCATTCGTACCGTAAGAAAAAGGTAGCTTCCTCATTATTACTGCCATTACGATTGGTGGGAACAAATAAGACATAAAATTATTCTTTTCAGTATGTTTGACGTGGGGTTTTCACAGCTTTGGTTCTTCTGGCTTCAATTCGATAGTTATTTTTGTTCAAAGATTTTCTGTATGAATTATTTTGATTCGAATTTGTATTTGCAGATTTGAAAAGGTTTAGCACTTTTTGCTTTGAAGCCACATCCGCTCTGATGACTTTATGATTTCATATCAAAAGTGTAAATCAATTTATATGAAAAGCATAACCAAGCTAATTGTATAACTACCTCCACCACAACCCTTTAACCACTGTTGGCACAATCAAAAGTCTTTAATCTACAAAAGTGAGAATACCGAAATTAATTTCCACAGAAAGGTGATTCTTGAAGTTTTTCCTTCGCCGAAAACCCTAACCTTATTTTCTGGAATCCTTCCTGAACTTACAGAAGAAAACGAATAAAAGTCTCATATTACCAAAACTTTTTTTCGAGCTGTTTATTCTTATTATTCTATTTTCATTTTTCATGAAAACGTAGAAAACTCGAGTTTCCTTCTTTATTTTGTCTCGACATGCAAGGGATTTTATGTGTGTACAAAAAATATGATTTATTACTTGTCTTGGTTGTTGAAATATTCATGGCGGAGCAGCAACTTCTGATGAACAAGACTCTCTTTAGTACCTGGGTAAATCATTTACCATGGAATGACATCGCTCCACCAATGTTAGAATGTTAGCTGCGCTATAGGAATGCAGCTCAACATGAGTTTTTCACATAATACTTCCCAACACTTTATTAACCCTTCTTATAACAATAGGTTTCCCCTCTTCAGGTCAAAATATTGCTGTGAAAATCAGTATTAAAATTCCTCTCCCACTAATTAACTGATTATGGTCAAATAATAATTTCAACCAAGATACTCGTATGTGTAAGCAAATCCACCTCTCAAGTTGAACTATATTGGTTGAAACTGCTGCTTGAAGGACGGTCTAGCTTGTATTTGTTTTAATCCTATTTTATTATTCGACACTTAGAGATTATATGTTTTTGGGGAAAGTTCTGACATCATTTGTTGACGCAAATAAAAACTTTTTCATACCATTACGTTTCTGCATACGCTAACTTTGAATCTTTCTAGTAACTCTTGTCGATGTGATTCATGTCGAGTCCAATATTTATTTAATTTTTGAGTAACCTAGAAAGTAATTTGAAAATATCTCTCAGAGGTGGATGGTGGTGTCCAAAATTGGTTTTTTTTTTATATTTCCTGAATAATAGGGAAAAAACTCAAATCGTACTTTTCATTTTATCTGATGTTATCAATTCAGAAGATGACATACCTTTAGTTTAATTTACAAATGTAGCAGAGGAGACCAGAGGCGTATTCCCTACCAAGTGAAATTCTAGAAGAAAAACTGTTCAGAGGCGTATCAAATATCCATTGCAGGGGTAATTTTAGTAATTTGTTATAGAACACTTCTTGAGATTACTTCTTCAGAACACTTCTTAATTTTATTATTTTTTTTACAAATGCATAACACTGCCTCAGGTTTCGTCTAACATAGGAAAGAGTTCAATGTGCATCCAAGAGTCATGTGCTGGAAATTAAACGGTTATTACATAAAATTATTGCAATTACTGATAATGTATTGTAAGAAATTCTTGAAACCATGCTGAATTATATAATGTGTTTTGAATCATCACTAAAATATTCTCTAAATGTTTCTCGTATCTGATTGGTTGAAAAAAATAAAAGGTAAACACTCTTGGTCCAAAAATTGAATGTCCGAATTGTTTTGTAGAAGACAGGGAACACACAATCAATGAGTCACCTAGTAGCAAAAATAAGCATGACAATCCAGAGAGGTAATGCTGCGAGCGTGTTGGGAGCAATGCCATCAGAAGAATTGACTTCCATGTTCTATCTGTAAATTTTATAAGAATGTTATTAAATTTGTTATGTTATGACGAAGATAATGTCATTTTATATGACTGTTCCTGTAATTAAATAAAATTCAACTCTAGGCATAAGTGTGGCAACTTGTGTGTTCTTTCTTCTCAAAATTATTTGAGGTAACTGTTTGGGGAGGTCTTTCCTGACAGAAACGCCACTGTTTGGGCTTTTGTCTCAATTGAACTTTCTCTGTTTGGTTCAAAGTGTTTCTTTTCCATTCGTTTGAAATGATGCTGTCAAGTTGTGCGATAACAAATGTCACCAGAAACATCTCCTTGTTGATTGCTCCACTTCATTCAACGTGAGGGCTTTCCTTTCTTTTTATCTTATCAAACCTGTCAGAATGCTTTCCAATATCAGCGCTCCCTTTTCATGTGTGTTTTGAACTCGATTTTCGAATTTATTTGATGGAAGGCTCATGCAATTTAAACTCCTCTATACCTATAAAACACAAAACCCTAGGGATATTCTAACTTACTCATCGATAATATTGAACGAAACTACACAAAAAAACAACTAGATTGGTAAAAAAAAAACTTGATACATGGATTCTTCGAACAGATAATATAATAATATTCTCGTAGGTACAAACTAGGAAAGGCACCAACTGTAAATGGCCAGGAATGACCGTAATTTTCTTCTACTAAATTCATCATTCCTTTTCCATTGCCCTCTTGGGATTTTAAATATTAAAACTGGCATTAAAAAATCCTTGCATATTCTCTTCTCAAGAGCAAATGGTAGGGAGCTAATGAATAAAACAAGTATTAACAAGCCTTTGCATTAGGCCATTGCTGGCTTTACATCTGGCTGTCTGAGAGATATAAAATATGAAAGAGAAACGTATGAAGATGAAGAGATAAAAGCAAGAGAGTGAATGAAGACAAGCCCAAGAACTAAATAAAATGTTAACCGTGTGTATGTACATTTGCACAACCAGTGCTGCATGACTTGACCACACGCAAAGGTCTATCTTGCTCAGATGTTTAGACTGTGTAAGATATACAGGGTGATTCTCAATTACAAAACCAAAATTCTAGGGCTGATAAAACTCGTCCAGTGAAATCATTTTTTAGTGATTCTGTCGGAAATGCTCCATTCCCTTTATTTTTTCTTCTACTTATTGTAAGTTTCCAAAAATTTGCACGGATCGAAAGATCATGAAATTTTCTTAAAGGGAGGCGAAATTTCCAATTTTAATGAAATTTTCCGAAAAAAATGAAGCATTTCCGACATTATGGAATATCTTTGATTGCAATCGGAGAGTTTTATCAGTCTTAGAATTTGGTTCCGTAATTAATGGTCACCCTGTATACAAGGTGTTCAAGTTTTTTTTTTATATAGAAAATTTCAGAATCAATTCTAAGGTTCACTCTAAGACTAAACTACTCTCAGATCGTATTTCGAAAAATGCCTTTGAACGGAGATATGAACAAAAGAATAAATCAGTGTTGAATGCAAATAGGTTCAAAATGTTGGTTATTAGGTTGATGGCATTGATGTTCAGAACTATTACCTGCCGATGAGAGTCAATAAGCTCGAAACAGATGTCCAAATATGTTCTGATATGCATGTAGGTACATTAGGGTGGCCCTTATTTTCGAAAGTCAGAATTTTCTCGCTCTATCGGCAAAATATGGTTCCAATTAATATTAAAAAAATCTGGAAAAAGTTTCAGCTCGATCAAAGGTCGTTAACACGTGCCGCCGGGACCTTTAAGTTTAGATCTGCAATCTGAAGGGGCAATATACGTTTTTAAGCATAATGTTGATCCTATCTTGAAGAAACTTCATCTCACAGAAAAAAATATAGAATGTAAAATGTATAGAAGGGTTTTCTGTTTATTATTTGGTACATAATAATTTTAGTGGGTAGCACAGCATTATCGAGACACCTGATAATAGCATTTGTCTAAGTAACTCACTACTGTTTTTTCGTAATATTAAGTAGAAATTTAGAGAACTGTCGTAAATTAGAAAAAATATAGAATGTAAAATGTAAATAAAGGTTTTCTTTTTATTATTTGGTACATAATAATTTTAGTGGGTAGCACAGCATTATCGAGACACCTGCTAATAGCATTTGTCTAAGTAACTCATTACGGTTTTTTCGTAATATCAAGTAGAAAACTATTGTATATTTGATTTTTTTCTATTTGAAGTTGAAGAAAAGAACATTGAACATAATTATTGTAAAAATATTCATACACCCATACTATTAATATAAATGCGCGATAGAATTTCACAAATAAGTAAATCCTGCTGTACTACTTGCTATGAGTTTTCAAGAGATACTCTTTTGTTGGTTTAGGATACTGACTTTTGTGATCTTTGACAACTTGAATGACGAATTGTTTTTGGTTTTCACTCTTTGTTAGCTGATTATTGTATTCGCACATCAATTTAACTCCTCTTTCTGCTGTATCTATTTCTACTTTTAAAACTTTAATCTTGTTATAGGCGTCTTGGAAATTTTCATTTTTTCACCAGTCACTAGGATCTAGACAGTTTAAAACTTTAATCTTGTTATAGGCGTCTTGGAAATTTTCATTTTTTCACCAGTCACTAGGATCTAGACAGAGAAAAGATTTGTTTATTTGAAACCTCTCAAAGAAAACCTGCCAGAGGAAGAGGAGATCTGACACAAAAAAGTCCAGCTCTTTGCTAAGAAAGTTTATAAGATCTTTAGTCTTACAACCGTACTTCTCTTCCCCCACCCCCCCCCCCCTCTTTAGCGAGGGACTTAACCATGTTAGATTTTACAACATTTGAGATATCTCTATCAAAAAACCCCAACCCTACTGCCTCTTCACTCAAATACCAGAGTTTAGAAAAGAGTTCTTAATGACTGATGAAGAACTCAAGACCATCCTTGATATTTGTTTGTTGTAACTTTTATTTATTGTTGTTGTAGCCAGCTTGGCTACAGCTGGAGGGGTGAGTGATGGTCTCCAGCCAACTTTATTTCAAAGTTGGCTCGTCCTGAACCACTATTTCTATTTTCGATCAACCATCATGAGGACTTGGTCTTTTCTTTATAAGTAAGGGTTGGCTAGTCTGTTCTTTGTCCTCTAGTCCTCTAGCGGGTCTTCTCCCTGTTTAACGTCCCCCAGCCAGACTAACTTTCCTTTATATTGAGTCTTGGTATACTGCACCTGTAGGTATTACAGCGCCAAGACTAGATCTCTCATTTATTAAGAAACTTCTTGCGTATCCAAAAATGGACCCTGAAGTACGAGTATCTAGTATGGCATAAAAAAATATTGTAAACCATCTCTGGTATTTGAGTGAAGAGGCAGTAGGTTTGGGGTTTTTTGATAGAGATATCTCAAATGTTGTAAAATCTAACATGGTTAAGTCCCTCACTAAAGAGGGGAAGAAACAAAATAAATACAAGTATGGTTGTAAGACAAAAGATCTTATAAACTTGCTTAGCAAGAAGCTAGACCTTTTTTGTGTCAGTGGAGAGGCAGGTTTTCTTTGAGAGGTTTCAAATAAACAAATCTTTTCTCTCTCTAGATCCTACTGACTGGTGGGAAAATGAAAATTTCCAAGACGCGTATAACAAGATTAAAGTTTTAAAAGTAGTAAATGATACAGCAGAAAGAGGAGTTAAATTGATGTGCGAATACAATAATAAGCTAACAAAGAGTGAAAACCAAAAACAATTCGTCATTCAAGTTGTCAAAGATCACAAAAGTCAGTATCCTAAACCAACAAAAGAGTATCTCTTGAAAACTCATAGCAAGTAGGACAGCAGGATTTACTTATTTGTGAACTTCTATCTCGCATTTATTTTAATAGTATGAATATATGAATATTATTACAATAATTATGTTCAATGTTCTTTTCTTCAACTTAAATAGAAAAAATCTAATAAACGATAGTTATCTAATTTTCTACTTAATATAACGAAAAAAACAGTATTGAGTTACTTAGACAAATGCTATTATCAGGTGTCTCGATAATGCTGTTCTACCCACTAAAATTATTATGTACCTACCAAATAATAAACAAAAAACCCTTCTATACATTTTACATTCTATATTTTTTTCTGTGAGATGAAGTTTCTTCAAGTTAGGATCAACATTATGCTTAAAAACGTATATTGCCCCTTCCGATTGCAGATCTAAACTTAATGGTCCCGGCGGCACGTGTTAACGAACTTTGATCGAGCTGAAACTTTTCCCAGATTTTTCTAATATTAATTTGGAACCATATTTTGCCGATGGAGAGGAAAAAATCTGGGGAAAAAAATCCTCCTCTATAGCTAAGGGCCACCCTAAGGTACATAGTACATCTAATACAATTTCTCACTTTTCTGTTTATACTGATGTCCTTCGGAAATTTACTCAATACCAGAATCAATCACACTCATTTTTTTTATTTTCCAGGTAAAAACTTTTTATTCAAGTAATTTTTTAGCATTTTTCGAAAAAATTATATTTTTTTTATATAACTGTGATATGATTGTTTTTAAACCTTTCTAATGTGATATATTCATGTTATTTGTTTTCTGTTTGTAAATAGAGCTAGGCTCGTAAATATACACCCGTGCTGCGGGCATTTATTATTATTATTATAATTATGTTGGTCTTAGAATGTCTCCTGGAGTTGATGTGCAATTTTCTAAAAAATAAAACCTAAACACCCTGTATTGTGTTCTTTTTCCTTTCTGTTTTTTGTTCTTAATTAACACACATTTCAATCCATATTAGACTTTTCATCTCACTCTTTCTTCCACCCTTATTAATACAACATCTCTCTCTTGCGTACCTTTTTCACAATACCATTTATTATTTCAGTATTCGGTAGTTTTAGCTTTTAAACCTCTTAATAAAGATGTAGGTAAACTATTATTATTGTTTAAATATTATTCTTCTTCTTTCGCTTTATCATTTTCCAACAACTATTATTAATTGAGCTCTGTTATTAAAAAAAAAAAAAAAAAAACTAAAGCAAAAAAGTACAATAATAAGGTTTTTAACTTGCTCCTTTGAAAGCTTTGATGGCGCGTTAAATGCACCGGTTCTCGTAGGATCACCAAAATTAAACGAGGTGAACACTTCGTGATGCTGGCATTCCAGCCCAACCCGGGCTGGGTGAGGTTAATGTGGATGGCAGGTTTGTGAGTTTCCTGCGAATGGAGTATAAACACCCCCGTCGTGATATGACCATGCAGTTGAAAGCGACGTTTAACCTAAATTGAAAAAAAAACTTGCTCCTAAAGAAATTTTCGTTGTATTGTGAGTATTGAGAAAGTATAATTGAACTTCTTTGAATGTTCCAAAAATATTTTTTAAAAAATCAGTTATACATTTTTAGTTGACATATAAATATATCAATATTCAAAAATGAATGAGATATTGATAAAAAGAAAAACCATAATTATCTCATCATATCACAAAATGTAGAGGATGAGAACTGTTCATGTAGGAGTGATGTGTCCATAACAAAATTTGCAGGGTACTTATGTTGTGTCGTATTCATTCAAGAACCTGGATTTATCTCGGAAAAGCTAAGGTGTTCATCATAGGGTGCCTCATGGTGAACGCTCGTAGCCAGACAGAAAAGGAATGACTCAGCACTTCTACCACTGTCTTTACAAGGAGGCTAATAATCGACCAGGGCCCTCAGAACCAAGCCAAATGCTGGTCCAATGCCTGTTTATAGTCCCCTAGCCAGACTCGGAAGTTCACTTAACGCAAGGTTAATTTTGTCTGCTTAAACACTTTATTCTAAGAATATCTGATTGAAATTGTGCGTTTTCCTCGTATATGATTGAACATGGATACATATCTAAGTACGGTATGTGTAATGCTGATTAGAAAGAAACTTTTAGGTGAATATTGATTGAATGTTTTCGCAGTATTCGTACAAATGTTTCAAACATGATGGCAATCAGATCAAGTGTGACTAAACTACAAGGAAATTAGTATTCAAAAATTGAAATCACTTAATTTAGCAAATTATTTATTACTGAGAATTCTCCAAGTGAACCTAAACAACATGTTTATCTCTATACATATATAAAACTCAAATCTGTGCGTGTCTGACTGGCTGACTATGGCCTCTTAGGGGTTGCTGTTTATTATTAAACACAATAAAAAGGTCGTCTATAATAATACAATTAAACACAACAAAAATATATTTTCAAAGGAAATGGATCACCTGGTATATGTTCGGTAGGCTTTCCTTTTTCTAATGATACACGAAATGAGTTTCAAATGAACGGTTAGTAACAGTAGCACTTGCAAGGAACAAGTCCGCTCGGAGAAGCAAAGAAAATCTGCCAAGTCAGGGGATTTTTTTCGTCTTGCTTGAAAATTATTTCGAAAATTCCCGCCTTTCTTGTGTTTTCGTTCCGACTAAGCGGAAACATAAGGAGAGGAGGGGGCAACATTAAAACATCAGCAATTAGTGTGGAATGGAGAGAGACATTGGCTGATCCAGAAGCTTGATGGTAACTTTTGTGGAATTAAATTTAAATTCTAACGAAATGGACATGTTCATTGTACAGAGTGTCTTGAGATTTTTCCAGCGATTCGGGGGTCGGGATGAGTATCTAATGGAGTCTATGACATGAAGATGTATATTCAAAGTACTGTAATGAACAAACTGAAAAATCTGTATATCTCCGATTGTAGAATTCCGCTTAGTCGAAATTCAAGCGTCATTCAGAGTTATCGAGATTTTCGACCTATCGGGATTTCGAGTTAGCGAGATTCTACTTTAGTTTCGAGTGCTAACTGAACGATTGTAAATTTTTGAAAACGATCGAATCCATAAGATTTTAACAGATACGGGACCAGCTTTGTCGGGCCAAAAGAAAATAACACAAATCATTGCGGCCTTTAACAGGGTTGCCGTTAGGAAGGGCATCCAGCCATAAAATGAGGAAGTAAGACTGCCAGAACCATAAAATCCCAACCGTATGAGGAAGAAGTTGACCAATGCCGACCCCAAGACAAGTAGGTTTTGAGAAACGATAAAGAAGTTAAAAGTTAAAGCTAAGAAGTTTGCATATTTGCGTTAATCACTTTCGTAATGTCACAACAATTCAAACTAGCTTTACAAAATCTTTCCTGAACTGGGGATTTGAACCACCGATCTCTGGTTTCAAGTCCACCGCCTTATCGATGAAGCTACTGAGGTCGGTCGCAGAAGTTAATTATCTATTATAATCCACAGTATTTAAAACAGTGCTTATATTCTTTAGTAGAAACTTATAATAATAATGCAGATGCCATCTTATAACACAACAGTTGTGCAACTATACCAACTATTATTTGAAATATTACCCACACAAATGTTCAACCTAAGTTCATTCTCGTCGAGCAATCAAAACATTTCCTTGGAGAGTTGAAAAAAAAAAGAACTAAACGAAGATTTGCATTTATAAAAGTTAGGGAGGAGGTGTCACCATCAATATAAAAGGAGTCAGAAGAGAAATTAAGTCGTTAACTTTTGAATGGGAGCCCAGAAAATAATTTTATTATGATTCATTGTGTCTTCCGACCTCCTGCGGTTGTGGACTTTCCAGATGGCACAATATTGTTTTGAGATATTATTATTAGGGTGTATGATGAAACGTTTTGCTTCGAGATGAATTAACCCTGGCCTGCACTGCTTGTGTTCGGGAGAATCTGTTTTTTTTTTTTTTTTTTTTTTTTTTTTTTTTTTACTAACGTCTACACTGAAGCTAGTGATATAAAACAAGATAGACTTGAAATATGTCACCGAACTGCAGCAATAAATTATGTGATCTGTTACATGTCGTTTAATTAAAACAAAATCTATTATTGAAAGTTGTTAACTTAAGTTATCTTATTTGTGTTGATCACTTTTGTGATATCAAAAGTACTCACACTCGCTTTACTAAATCTACGTTGAAACAGGGACTTGAAACATCGACCTCCAGGTTACAAGTCCGCCGCCTTATCGATCAAGCTACTGAGATTGGTATTGTTGAAAGTTAATTTGATGTGAGCAGCCATCAGTGGCGGCATAGTGGGTAAAATGAGATATTAAAAATAAGGAAAAGTTGTATGTACGAATTTCTTTGTGGTGAAGCACAAAGCCTCTTCACAATTTTTGTGGGTAGCGCAGCATTACTAAGAGCCTCCTTTACATTTCGAATTATTCTATTACATTAATTTCTTTTTACTCTGGTAATGCCGCCACTGGTCGTTACTCATACAAGTAACTACTCATTTTTCCTCACGAGGTATGAGTGGACCCCGAACATCCAAGTACAGAGCAGAAAAAATCCTCCCCCGCTGGGAATCGAACCCAGGTCACCATGTGTGCAATGCCTAGCGCGCTAACTCGCTCTGCCACAGTGACTACAAATAAGGAAAAGTTTATAATTTTGCGCTACTCACTGAAATTGTCATATGTTTCATTAGGTATACAAGTTATTCATTTATTTATTTATTTCTTATTGAAAGCTAATTCAGCAACTCTCTAAGAGTAAACTCTCTATGTTGACAAAATCTACTGTAAATCTACAGGATTTGGCTCATTCTATACATAATAATTATTATTTCTGTATAACTGAACATTTGAGTTTGTGACCACATAATAATGACACTCTGAGGTAAAGTGGTAGAAATGTTTTGAGCATCAACCTCTCCTGGTAGTTACCTTCCACTAAAGAGTATTATTATTATTTCAAAATGATATCCTGACATTTATTTCTTTATTCCCGAAAACTATAACGCACTAATAACAACATAACAGTACTAAAGGGTTCATCTACAAAAAGATAATCCATTGATACTTTCCAGATGAGGGTTAAGATTGTTAAAAATATTAAAATTACAAAGAATTTACGAGGATTGTCACAAATGCCTCGTTTTTCTTCCTTCCGATCATTAAATCAAACAAAATAAATTATCAAGCCTCACTACACATCTTCCAGACCCTCTCCTTTGTCGAAAATGTCCCTGAGCAACTCAGCAAGCAGGGAGAACTGAGGGGGAACTTTCTTGGGTCATAAAGAGCATGATTGGTTAAGTCATTAAACATTTCTTCATTGTTTCTCGAGCTTTTCTTTTCAAAGATGACAAAGATGTAATGAAAGAGAAGAAAAGCATCGTACGGAATGCAACCACAACAAAAATAATTAAACTTTCAGCATAAATTTTCAATGTTTCACATAATAATATGTCATGGGCACGGTGCCTCATTCTTCTTCTCTGGATGAGCTGTTTATATTCTTGTTTATATAATTTGAATAAATACATATTTATGTACTTACTTTGAAAAAACAATATATATATACATTATATACAAGGTGTCCAAGTTTTTTTCTATAGAAAATTTCAGAATCAATTCCAAGGTACACTCGCAGACTAAAATAATCTCAGATTTTTCTCGTAAATCGCCGTGGAACTGAGATATATTATGAACAAAATAATAGCTCAGTTTTGAATGCAATTTTTATGTATGTTAAACGTAAGCGCTTATTTCACAAATTTCTCATAATTTTTATTAAATTAGGTACAAAATTTTAGGTATTAGATTGTAACTTGGGAAATTTAGTCAAAAGTCATAATACACAGTGACATGAAAACCATTTTAACTTCTTTTCAGCTAGTTCAAGTTCATTTTTCAGGTGATTTTTTTTTTCTTTCGAGTGCATTTTTTTTTCATTTTTCGAAAAATACTTAAGAATGTCCTGGTGTTGATTCTGAAATTTTCTATATAAAATAAAAACAAGGATACCCTTTATGTAAATGTACATTGCTAGAATAATACGTACATAATGTTCATTTAAATGTGTAAATGCGTTCCATCGAAAAGGAAGGGTCTGTATTTCTATATTATAATTATATTTTGGGAATGCGGTTAATTTTATTTGTTTGCACCGCAGGAACTCACAAAATGTATAACAGACACAGGAATTTCCTTTGAGCTTTTGAGAAAGGTATTTTTTCCTCTCTGTTCTCCGTTGCAGGGGTTGTATCCAGTACCCTCATGAGCGCTGCAGACATTGTGTATGGTTGCAGTGTTTTTACAAGTATCACTGCCAGTTTGTTGCGATACTTGATCATCATTGTCAATACAGGGGTTAGTTCAAAGGTTTTTTCTTGCCTCCTGTTCTGTTCTTTGCTGGCTTTACGTTGTAATTGCTGACAATGATTAAATTGCGCCATCCTCTACCTACTCTTATGTCTTAGAGAGCGTCGGGTTGCTCAATTTTCAAACCACAGAATTCATTTTTTTTTTTTTTTTTACATACATAAATCAATATATTGCATGGAGAGAAGCTAGAGGCAAAATTAATAGACGTTGTTGTAATATGTAATATCTCTGTGGCGCTAAGTCAAGGATTGCGTACTGTGAAAGATGGGGAAAACCGACTCCCAGCAATGACTTAAGTTATCGATGTTGTCTATTAATTTCGCCTTAGTTCTCGATTTGCGTACTGTCTTAGAAGCTAAGTCATGACTAAAGCTTTCGATTCGATTTTGTGTTTTATTTTCGCCCTGAAAGTTGAAAGTTTATTTTTATCTCCTAGTCTCATTAAAGGCTATGGGTAAATAATATACATATATACAAACATATATACATCAAAAGCTTGATATAGATATTGCACCATAAGTAAAAGGCATACGGCCAGAATATATCCGAGGACAGGTTGAGACTTTCAAGTCTCATAGGAGAGATAGATGACTCCTTTGTTTGCTTTCTCGCAGAGTTCAGCCAGGTGAAAAAAAGACAAACTATACGCAGACGTCTCCATAGGGGACAGCGATACAGGGTGGTACAGATCTATATCTTTGTTCTTTCCCATTTATTATTATTGAATGGTTGGAGTTTCACAAGAGAAGCACCTATTATCACAACGACCACTATTAGATCTATAGTCACCATTTGATTCTATTTGGTTTTAACATCAGGATTTTAGGATAGTCAGAATGGGGGTTTTACCCTCCATTCGCTGGGAGTCATACTAGCTATCCAGGTTAACTTTTCCAGGCTAGGTCAGGTTGGAAATGCCTCACGTGTTCGGAGGGAACAGAATTTTCTGTTCGAAAAAACTGCCGCAACAAAAAAATCGAACACAGGATCTCTGGACAACTGGAAGTAGACACAACCCTTATCCTTTAATAAAGAGGATGTATTTATTTTTATCAATAAAACTTCATACATGCTTATGGTTTTTTTTTTAAACAAATTATTACAGATGTATTTTACTACAAGGTTTATAACATTACATGCTTATGTAATTGCATGTACAATTCGTGTCAACACATGCAAAATAAATAAATATGTAGACGGATCTGCATGGGATAAGGCATACAGGTTGAACTATACTTGATCGCCTCTATGTGGAATAACCAACACATGAGGGAGGTTCGGAACTTGTTCGGTAAACATTAAAAGACGTTATTCACAAAAATTTCGTACATCAGAATGGTAAGAGAATAGAAAGATTTGAAATAGGTGGGAAAAGAAAAAGTGGGAGACCTAAGGTGAGACAGAGAGACAAAGTTGAGGCATGAGGCAGACCTCAGAGAGAAAAACTGGAGAAAAAGAGGACGCGTTCAATAGAAAGATATGGAAGGATTCATAGGACAAATGCCGGTCCCAATTAGGTTTGGGAAAAGGAAAAATAAAAAAAGAAGTCCATCAGGAGATTGTGGTTGGGTGGAAGAGCTCACAGTGTGAGAATTCTGCCGTCAAAGCCTTAAAAATAATAATTGAAGAAAAAAAAAATGGTCGGAATTTTATATCTGTCAGTGTATTAATACAACACACCCTGTAGGTACTGCCCCAATGAGTAGTAATAGGAAGCTTTCAAGATTTTTAGTTTAACGAATCTCGGGGAAAAAATCAAAAGACAAAAGCTCGCCTCACCAATATTGCTTTTCCGTCTCCGTTCATTTTATCTCAATAACACACAAAAAGGTCGCTGCAATTGCCAATAGGGTTTACTCTTTGACCTCTGAGTCATGCGCGGATATAGGGGGGGGCACCGGGGGCACGTGCCCCCCCAGATTTTTTCGGAAAGCGGTGTTTCTCAAATTTCATCATACCCAATCCCGTAAAAAAAAAATCTCAATGAGTTAGGGGGGCACGGGCCCCAAAATAATTCCCAATTCGAAGACTAATCCCGTAAAAAAAATAATGATCTCAATGAGTTAGGGGGCACGGGCCCCAAAATAATTCCCAATTATAAGACTGATCCCGTAAAAAAATGATCTCAATGAGTTAGGGGGGCACGGGACCCAAAATAATTCCCAATTATAAGACTGATCCCGTAAAAAAATGATCTCAATGAGTTAGGGGGGCACGGGCCCCAAAATAATTCCCAATTATAAGACTGATCCCGTAAAAAAATGATCTCAATGAGTTATGGGGGCACGGGCCCCAAAATAATTCCCAATTATAAGACTGATCCCGTAAAAAAATGATCTCAATGAGTTAGGGGGGGGGCCCAAAATAATTCCCAATTATAAGACTGATCCCGTAAAAAAATGATCTCAATGAGTTAGGGGGGCACGGGACCCAAAATAATTCCCAATTATAAGACTGATCCCGTAAAAAATGATCTCAATGAGTTAGGGGGGCACGGGCCCCAAAATAATTCCCAATTATAAGACTGATCCCGTAAAAAAATGATCTCAATGAGTTATGGGGGCACGGGCCCCAAAATAATTCCCAATTATAAGACTGATCCCGTAAAAAAATGATCTCAATGAGTTAGGGGGGCACGGGCCCCAAAATAATTCCCATTTATAAGACTGATCCCGTAAAAAAATGATCTCAATGAGTTATGGGGGCACGGGCCCCAAAATAATTCCCAATTATAAGACTGATCCCGTAAAAAAATGATCTCAATGAGTTAGGGGGGCACGGGACCCAAAATAATTCCCAATTATAAGACTGATCCCGTAAAAAATGATCTCAATGAGTTAGGGGGGCACGGGCCCCAAAATAATTCCCAATTATAAGACTGATCCCGTAAAAAAATGATCTCAATGAGTTAGGGGGGCATGGGCCCCAAAATAATTCCCAATTATAAGACTGATCCCGTAAAAAAATGATCTCAATGAGTTAGGGGGTCACGGGCCCCAAAATAATTCCCAATTCTAAGACTAATCCCGTAATTTTTTTTATCTCAATGAGTTAGGGGGGCACGGCCCCAAAATGATTCCCAATTCTAAGACTAATCCAGTAAAAAAATGATCTCAATGAGTTAGGGGGCACCGGCCCAAAATATTTCCCAATTCTAAGACCAATAAGAAATTACTAAATAATAAAATTGTCAAATCCACACAGATTGTCCGAGAAACCTGAAATTTTACCTATAGGTCCATTAGGATCAGGGAATATATCTCCAGGATTCAGCTCCACGGGGTAAGGACAAAAATGGATGGGTGACACAAAAAAATCACATTTTTCGACCGAAATGGCATTTTTTTCTCAAAACTTGTCGTGACGGCGCCACGGCGGCGGCGTATCAACTCAAAAAGAGAAAGTTTTAAGCAAGGGTTCAAATTTTCATTTGAGATATCAGTCACGAAATTCTGATGAGCCGTTCTTGAGGTACATTGAGTAAGGACATAAAATGGATGGGTAAACAAAAAGTATTTAGGTTTTTTGACCTGAATGACATTTTTTCTCGAAATATGTCGTGACGAACTATCAACTCAAAGCGAGAGTGTTTTTGCAAGGGTTGGAGTCTTCATTTAACATATTGATCGCGAAATTCTGATGAGCCATTCTTGAGCTCCAGTAAGGACAAGAAATGGATGGGTGACACGAAAAATATTGACATTTGTGTGTGTGTGTGTGTGTGTATGTGTTTGTGGGGGGGGGGGGTAGATAGGCTGGCGAAGGGGCGGGTGCAACCCGCTAGTTAGGTATATTGTGCCCCCCCAGTACAAGAGGGCTATATCCGCGCATGCTCTGAGTGTTTTCTATATCAAATGAAAGCTGACATAGGTCCGTCACAATATTAGTTTTCTCTTTGAGGCATATTTTTTCATCCCCAATCACACTTTCTCGTGTGTGTTATTGTGTGTGTTTGTGTGTGTGTGTGCACCTGTTGAAAATTAGAAATACTTGTTTTTCTATGTCTTCGTAATAAGTGTCTGCGTAAAATAAACACATACAATGATGACAATTGTAACTTATTAATTAATTTTCTAAATTAATCTTAATGGTGTCAGGGTGTCTTCACTTTCACTCCCTGACAAGAGTATCTTGTCTCCACTAACAGGGTGTTTCCACTATTTTATCAATAAAGTCCTAGTTTCTCCACTAATTCCTTCTTCATCCATCTCAAATGATCCCTACAGGAGAAGTCTGCAATGACACACTCTGTCGAAAGCAAGTCCCTTGTCAATGAAGGTCAGAGGGTCATTACGTTGCTCCTTTTTCATTCGAAGGGATTTATTTTGTTGCGTATTTTTTAAGTTGAATATTAAAATATCAAGGTAATGGTGGATTAACATTTGCTCCGACACACTCTCCTAATAGCTCTGAACCTCACATGAGCTGTAGGTGAGGTTCCCACATAATCTTTTCACTTTCTGGAACTTCATTCACATTTTTTTTATTTATTTTTTGCTTTCATCTCTGAATATTAATATGTATCTTTTTTCATACCGCTCTGGGTGTTTCCCCATTGGGCTTAAAATTTCCGTGTGGGTTTCTTTCGTGGTTTTTCTGGTTGGCTTTTCCTTCATAAAGAACACATTGGGTTCTTCTGATGATTTTAAGAAGTAAAGTCAGAGGTAATAGTTTCTGATAGATGTGCTAGTTGTGCTACCAATCAAAACTTTATGCAGGACAAACGTAAAAGTAGGAAATGTTTGTTTCGACCCTCGACTCTAAACAAAGAATTCCATCAACGCGGCAACATACAATTCAAATTACATAGCTGCCGACCTCAGTAGCTTGATCGGTAAGTCGGCGGACTTGTAATTTGGAGGTCCGTGGTTCAAGCAAATATTTAGTAAAGCTGCTTTGAGTATAATATTATTGTAATATTATATCGTGATTAGGGCAAATATGATAACTTTACATACACAATATGTGGTTTGATTTACATGACTTGAGCTTTGAAGGTATAATTTTGCTCAGGATGCTTTACTCTATAGTATAAATTTTTTGTAAACCAACAATGTTAATATATCTTAATATCAATTTCATTTATTTTTTATTTGGGTGTAACGTTGGTTAGTTTTATTCAAACTAGCCATTTCTCTAATAATGAAAACTATAAAAAAAGCTATATTAATCTTATCGTGAAATTTTCAAGATATTATAGAGAAGCATGTTAAATTAATAATAAACTATTATGGACTCCAGTTGAAAGTGAAGTGGCACTAAATGGACGAAATGGTGTTTCAACAAACGGCAACTAATTTTTGTTAGAAACTACAATTTGAAAATAAATTGCAAGTAGGTATTATACCGGGTGGGAGGGGAGGGGGGCAGAAGTAACGAGAATAGGGGTGGGCCCCTAATCTCTCCCTTGAAACAAAGCGTGCACATAATTACATAAAATTCTACTTGGTAAATAAATAAATGCTTCCATTTTATATTCTAAAAAAAAAGAATGTAGAACAAGATTGTTATGTGATTGTTTTTTTGTGCTTTTAAAAGGAAAGTTCATTTAAATTTAAATTCTAGCACATTGTTTGAATTTTTTTTCTTTCTATAAATATTTTTCTCTTTTAACTTACGAGCAAATGATAATTCATTGTAGTTCAAGCTGCCAATGAAAACTTTCCATTGTTTTTCGTGGTTCTTGTTCGTTTAATTTGGTTTACCTCGCTTTCTACTGTAAAGGATGCCAGCTTTCATGGTGTAACGACTATGACTTTTCTCATGGCTAGAGATCTAGAGTTCGATTCCCAGCGATTGGATTGCAAAACTACCGTCCTAAATCTCCTTATCAGGGCGCAGGACTTTAAAACCTTTTAATTAATTTGATCTGGGTGTCCATATAATCCTTCCTCCACCGGGAGATAGGTATCTGCCATGGAGGATTAAGCAATGGAGAACTCGTTATGCATCGAACTTGTCATAGAAGAAACTATTCAATATGCCTACCGTTATCATCTTCAAAAGCATGCAAAGAAGAAAAATTAATCTCTTATTGTGGTGGTTTTCTCTGTGAGCTGCTAACTATCTAAAATGGCCGATTTTATGAGACAGGTTCTTGCCTATAAGATCACGTTATGATTTAAATATTACTTTTTCCTCCAGGGTATCTGCGCTATATGTCAGAATATTATTTTTAATGTAAAATAAAATAGTACTACCCTGTTCATACTACCCGGTTAGGACCAAATATTCCCCATTTTCCCAGCATCCAGCAACTGTTTAGGTCTTTCATATTTTTATATTATGTAGTTATGTAGATTTCATTGAACAAATTTATTACTCAACTAATTAAATTAAACCAACTTAGGCTGAGTGGGGTTAGCAGCGATTGTTTAGTGTAAGCTCCAATTTTTACTAAGTTTCATCCCTAGTTCCGCGAAAAACATAACATGGAATTACTACAATACATTCAAAAACCACAACAATATCCAACGCAACTAAAACCTGCATAATGAATTCGATGAGTACATAACAATTTGCTCAATAGCTGAGCGCTTCCCTTGTTTGAGGTTTTTAGCATTTTGTTTGAGTGGATATTGCTTATTTGTAGATCTACATCATGCATGTGACCCACTGAACTTTCCGGGCTTCTCTCATAGTGCCAACTGGGCCCTCGTTGCAGAAAGCACTCTCAAAATTTCCAAGTCTTTTTTCAACCGTCAAATAACGCACCCTCAGAATGCATTATAGAATGGAAATTTGACGGTTGCAACGGAGATTTTGAGAGTGAGAGAACTTAGAGGAACGAGGCCCTGAAAACAACTATCTAATCACAGATACTCTTCGGCGCCTTAATACAAAATACAAATACCTTGTACTTACTCTTACGAGAAGAGAACTTACTATTGTGCACTATTAAATCATAAATTCAAAAAAGAATTAGCTACATGAAAAGTCTTAGAAAAATGGTACTCTCTACATCGAGCCGATATTGACAGTCTCATTAGAGTAATAGTCAGCACTACTATACTAAAATTGAGGACTGAATTATAAAATAGGATAGCAAGTATAACAACAAAGATAAGCCAGAACCTCCATCAAGTTAGACAATAATGCGCTGTGATAGGTGCAAACCCCGACTTGAGAGATGTTCTGGTATTATTCCTATTCATTTAAAATTTGATCGTTGAATATGAAGTTTCATTGACCAAAAGGGATGAAAACTGTTGGGTGGAAGAGATTGACGTAGACAAAAACCTCGCCCTTTAGTTAGGATATAATATGTACATATATATTTTGTTTATTTTTCCCTGTTTATATTTATATTGTCAATTTTATATTTTAATTTTTACCATAATTTTTTGTATAAATGTTCTTCTAATAAAGAGTTTAATAATAATAATGATAAACTGTTGCAGATGTTTTCTAAGCCTAAGAACGCCGAGTATTCTGCTGGTTTACATTACACAAATTTACAGTGACAAAAGTTACTTGATTTGAAGAAACCCGTAATTCAACAGAGTGATTTCATAGCCTCCCAGTAGTTACATCCCACTTCCGAGGGCATTTTTTGGAGTAGCATACCTGAAACAAACAAGAAAAATGTCAATGAATTAGTAACAAAGACGAACTTTGAACAAATAAGAGAAATGTAACAAATGCACGGACCTGTTGACCAATTGGTGCATCAGCATAACGATATAAAAAGTTGTCAGTGGTCTCACAAATGCACTCACTGTAACTGGTTACTGTAAAGTATGTGTTAAAAGGTTGTAATAGAAATACCACCTACACTAAAAATATTGTATTTGAAACTCGAACTAAGTCTATTATCGTATTAGGACCTTTCTTGTCAGATGAGATTGTGACCTGCAGTATTCAGTAACGTATAATTTAGAATAATGTTCTAACTACACATCCCGATCCCCCAAGAGTAACAGCTGAACCATGCAGCCAACTCTGCAATAATCATGAAGGTCTTGCAAAGCTTAGAAGCTAATAAAACAACTGCATCCCATGAAGTGCACACAGTCATTCTGCGAGTAATAAATGCACTGGCGTCCAGCTGCATCCAAGCAAACAAATAAACAAACAGTTTACTTTGCACACAAAATGAGAAAATTGTACCCTGGTTCTCCCGAGATATTTGAAGAGATTATTGGAAAACTGTGTAAAGTGTTGTGACGCTAAACACTGCTGTAATCCTGGCAAAGAGGAAGAGATTTATTTTCATTCCTCTTCATTTCCCAATGTTTATGTCTGAATGAATATCAAAAAGAGCCAGATGCAGTGAATGATGCATCTCTTTCCTTCGCATCTATGCAGGTTGTAACTGTCACGCATAAATTGAAATTAGTGAACACTCTCACAAAGGAAAATGGACACTGGACATGTTAAAAGGGCTGGAAAACAATTACAGAATGCGATACGTAACTTTGTGTAGCTCTTCTTTTGACAGGTTATTCTTTCATAGAAATTACATAGAAAGCTTTATCTAGAATGTTATGGAGTTTATTTTATGCTACGTTATAAAGTTTTTCCCCTTTTTTATCTGCCATGTGAAATAGATTTTTTTATTTTTCATTACCTGTAAGTTAGGTATAAAAAGTATTTTAAGTAATCACCTTCTCAAAATTGAGCTGATAACATTTAATTTTTTCTCTAGAGTTCTTCTGGTTCTTTTAACATTTCCATCTTCTAAAGAACGTATTCTTCAGTAATTTGGCACACACTTCATGCAGCGCCTTAAACCCCAAAGCTGATAGGTATATGTATAATTGTGTATATGTATTATGTATGTACCATGTACCTATATTTTACAAAGTTGAAACTGAGTATATTTTTTTGAACATTGGAGATCCTTGTTCTGCTTGTCCATCAGAGAGAAGGGGTATTTTTCTTTTTGATAAAAATATTTAAAGGTCCGATATTTCCAAATATTTCCATTTTATTTAAAGGTCAACTTCACCACATTCGTGAAAGAAAAATGCGTTTCGGTACTTTTAAAAATGAACAATAGACTTAACCTATATAAAAAACTGGAAGAAAGAATTTTCTACTTCCATTTTGGTTAGCCAAACTGGAAGCAGGAAGAGGAAAAATTTCCTCTTCCAAAAGAACAATGACTTGCTTCCAGTTAGGTTCATTTTATACCAGTTTGGTTAACTTTTGGTTAGAAAGAAAAATACGGCTAGAGACACGATGAAACAATGGAGAGACAAAAAAGATATCAAGATACTGAAGTAGCTTTTGTTTCATGGAATAGAGTATAAATAAACTGGTGTGACACCACACGACTTTCCTAGATCCAATATTACATGAATTTGCCAATATGTATATAATCATGAGCTTAATAAAACTTTATGAACAATGAAATAGCTAATAGCCAATTAAATTTGTCTTTTAGTGTTTAATAGTATGTATCATATTATGTATGGGAACCATTGTTTTTGTCTCGACTGACGTTTTTTTTTTGTAATTATCTTTTAATATTTCCTTTTTCCTAATAATAAAGGAAAGATATAAGCGTTTCCTAAATGCTAGACTTAATAATAATGGATAATTTTTTACTTCATTTTTTACAAATGGTACAATTTTTTGATGTTTCATGGCATTTATACCGTACTATCGTGAAAGTACACTAGTATCTTTTACGAACTCTAGATCACTAGATAGTCATCCAAGTCAACAAGGCAATGAATGGATGCAAAGTAATAGTTCCCAGCTCTTTAATAAATCCATCTCTTACTAACTCTCGCCACCACTTTCCTTTCTTTAGAAACTTCCGAGTAATATTGCTCGAGAAAATCAATTTTCCTTTCAGGAAAAGTTTATAAAATTTACTTTTCCACCGTCAGAGTTTCGTTCAGAGAAATGAATTTTTTAATTAATTAATGATTTTTCAGGAACCATTGTCTACTTTCATTTTTTCTGTATGAATAGTTGATAAAATGAAAGCATTCATTCATTAGTCGCGTTGCGGATTTAATGAAGACAAATTGTAGAATTAGGAGATAAGGAAGGAACGTTCTGTGACAGCGGTCAGACAATGATGGAACTCCCTAGGGATACCTTGGGTGCATTATTGTGTCTTCAGAAAGCTCTACAACTTTGTGCATAGCAGGAGCTAGACTTCATCCGGTTTTACATTTATAGTAATAATAATAATAATAATCTTTGAAGAATGAAGTATTTGTTTAATACAAATAATTTCTCTTTTTTTTTCTCACGAGTTACGAGGAGTCCCCGGATATTGAAAGTACAAAAAAATATACTAGACTGGATTTCGAACGCAGGTTTGTAACACACTCCCCTGCATGCAAGGCGAGGGTGCTATAAGCTCGGCCACGATGACTACTTAGAGTGCAGAACAGATGTATGTCTCTTTTTTGTATAGGGCGTTATTCGCACCTCGACCGAGATGTTTGATGAACCGAGAAATATTCAGAACTGTGATTTGACGTTCCTCGTGAGTTGAAATCTCTTCGGCAAATGTTGCACACATGCTGACTGACATGCTTTTCAACAATGGCTTATTGTAGCTTGGAAATGAAGAAACAAAACCTCATACTACCGTTTCCTCAGCATCATATGTATTACACAAAGGTGCCCTACTCAGCATCAGGAAGCAGAACGAAATAAATGAAAGTATGCAATGTTTGTGAGAAGTGGCTGCCAATACATAACAATGTTGGCTTTGTATACCAAAACAGTAACCCGCACCAAATTGAAGAATAAAGAAAATAATACCCAAACACACACTCATACACACAAAATCAAATGTTTTTTCCGAATAAAATTAAATAAAATAGAGGAAAAAGAAAACTTCAAAAGGAAAGCGAATGCGAGAGAAAAATATAATATTTTCCCAGCCAAAATAGAGGTCACATACGAAATGTAGGACGGTTAGAAATACTCCAGGTAGATGGAGAGTTAATAAAATGGATGCAAAGAAAGGAGTATTATGAAATTTTGAAAAACTGTTTTGTTACATATCGGTCCCTTTTAAATTACTATGGAGGAACAAAAATTTACATGATGGAGTCTATCAAAATTTCAACCCATTGTGTGCAAACAAATTTACACGGGAGTAATAATTATCTATTATGCATAAAATTAATACTCTTCAGTGGAAGGTAATCACCGGGTGAGGTTAATTCTCATTTTCTACCACCTTAACGGAAACATAAGAGTTCTTAGAGTCTCATTGTGGTCACCTACTGAAATATCACACTTTTTTTTAAATATACAGGTTCCACTAAGACAAGTACTTTCAGTAAGTTTTCTAAACCTCAAAATCTCCAAATATTCCTTTGAACTGCTAAACAACACACTCTGATTGGTTTCTATTGAACGACATTTGACGTTTGAAAGGCATAGTTGGTGGTTTTGAGAATGCAAGCAGCCTCCGTGGCGTAATGGTTGTGACTACTGCCCGTAGTCCAGAGTTCCCGAGTTCAACTCCCTGCTGGGGCAGACTTTTCGAAGAAAATTCTGTTCCATCCAAACACGTGAGGCTGCCATTTCCGGCCCTACCCAGGCTGGGTGAGGTTAATGTGGGTAGCTGGTACGATTCCCAGCGAATGGAGGGTAAAACCCCCGTCCTAATTCAGGACGTTAATTAAATAGAATCGTTGGCGTTAGGAAGGGCATCCAGCCATAAAAAAACGTGCTCCACCCTACCAACCTCAACCATGAGGTTGAACAATGCCGACCCCAAAAGCAACATAAGCTAATATGGGATAAAGGCAAGGGAGATATATATAAGTGCTCTCTGAAATTAGGCCCAGATGTTCAATGAATATGCTCAGCAAAGTCTCGGAGGGACCTACATTGAAGACCTCCTAGCATATTACGTCCCTCAGTTAAGTCCCTTTCAACCAAACCTCAGCATTGCCTCACTCCTTAACAAAACACATTCTCTTCCTCCATACGAAATGCCTTTGTATAAATAATACATGCGATCTATTTGAAGATAAACAAAAATGAGTTTATGTATATTTGCGGAAACTGCTGAAAAATAAACCCGAAAACATTTCCAAAGCCAAATATCTTTCCATTCAGCTTTTTCCGAAGATATTCGAATGTTGAAGAAGTGTATTGCTATGCCTATCTGTTGATGGAATCCGGTGAACCGTTCAAGGGGAAACAGGATGGTGCGAAAACCCATACATGGTAGAGATGTACGAATGTTTTATTTGCCACAAAAACACATTTTAGCCACATTTATTTGACACTTACGAACCCTTGAGACAAAATTAGTTGAAATTATATGGGTACAAACATTATTTTCTAACCTCTTCTTACATACAACATTCCCCAGTACTTTTTCTCTCGCTCTCTGTATCAGGTTTTCATCCCTGTCTTTGTCTTTTCTATTCCCCTCTAAAGGGACGATCTCTTCAACTCTCATCACCCTTAAAATAGGTTATACCTCGCAGCCATTAGAAGAAACGAATAAACTAGAAAGATAATGAAAACTAAGGGAATTCCAGGCACACGAAGAAACGGGATAATGCACTTTGATTAACTTGGATGATAATACACATAGCTGTCTGAATCTCCCTGGGGCGGACACTAAATAGAAAATATTAAAAAATATTTAAGAAATAATAATGCTGCGACATTTATAATACACTTAGGAGTCCGTAGCTCCCCTTGCATTAGCGCAAATATTTAGCGAGGTTTCTACCCTGTTTGATATTTTAGAGTTTAATAGGGGTATTACTGTTAGCGAAGGCAAATTATAAATATTTAGCGAGGTGTATTTCTTTCTTGATATAGTAGAGCTGTATGCAGTATTACTCTTAGCGAAGGCAAATTAGAAATACGAGCGAGGTGCATTTCTTTCTTGATATTGTAGTGCTCAGGGATTACTGTTGGCGAAGGCAAATTACAAGCTTCTGAAGAAATGGTTCTCCATATTTGACGATAGATATCAAATTTAGATGTGACGATATTTGTCTGTTGTTTGTTATAGGCACATGAAAAGATCGTAATAATCACCAATGTCAGTTCAGACAAGTGTTGTGGTCAGAATATGACGTCAGAACTTCAGTGACGTCACTATGCATCTACGTCGGAAATGTCCATCTTCAGTTGAGTAAAAGTTTCGAGAATTCCATCCTACTTGATCTACCTTTTTTCTCTTTGGTTTATTTCATTCAAAGTCATTTCACTGGAAAAAAGGAAATCCATCTTAGATGAGAAAATGCCACAGCACGTGGGATGGGAAGAAGAGGAAGGATACAGGAGAGTAGAGTCAGAGGATTAAGGGAGTGAGAGAGAATGTTGGTTTCATTTTCGTTTTTGAATAAAATTTCAACACATTTTTCTGTTTCAACGGACTGCCGTCATAATGACAGAACGCACCTTCTGACGCCGTGTGAGTGTTTGGAAAACTTATTATTAGAATATAAATAAAATTATTCAACCAGCCGATTCTCGAGTGAAGGCATACGTGCAGTCCTTGGGAAATGTACGTTTTTTATAATTCAATAATTGAGTTGGGAATAAAAAAAGAGTTATGATAGTAACACATGGAAGAGAGCACCAGCTAAACGGAAAAGTAAATATCGTAACTAAAAGGCTCCTCTCATGGAGTGTAATATTCTCTCATCCTCCACTCAGCTGACAACTTGACAAGTGAATGGTGAGTGTGAGGAACACGTTCATATTGCTTGCACCAGAATGTGGTGAAGTTATGGTCCTTCCACAATTGGCTATCAAATATGTTACGTAGAACATGATGGAATTGATGAGTTGTTTAGCTTGCACAACACTGAACATAGTTAATAAAATCCCATATTGTAGACAGTTCATTATCATAGGTGGCGTCATCGTGAACGATGGTAGCCAGACAGTTAATTCTACCACTGTCTTTACAAGGAGGCTAATAATTTACAAGGGTCCCTAGCCAAGCCAATGCTGGTCTACTTCCTGTTTATAGTCCCCAGCCACACTGCTGGTCTACTCCCTGTTTAGTTTTTAGTCCCCCAGCCAGACAGTTCAACACTACTTATAAATAGTTGGAGATATCGTCCGCTCAACTGCAACACAAATTCAGCCCCAATCTGTTGAAAATTCAATGAAGCTACCATGTATAACTTGATAGAACCAGTAGAAGGACGACAAATTTGCATCAGCATCAATGAAGTCAAAGACCTATTGAATAAACTGGATAGGAGCAATCAGCTAGGTCACATATCATTAGGAAGAAGCGAGACCAGATCAAGGAGTTTGCAGGAACATGGACAATATATTTACATAGCCAGAGCATCTTCTATTTACAAGGAGAAAGTAACTGCGATGTATATACTCCGACCCACATACACCCCCTGGGAAACTCCCTGAGGGCGAGTAACAAAGTTTCGTTCCAGAAAAATACATTTAAATTAACTGACGTGTATGTCCTGCTCCTCCTCAACCCTCTTTTTGATACTTTGAGGGTGCATACGTAATATTACGTAGTACACTGTCAGAGTATAATTAATTTTCCGTTCCTAATTTCATTATGCTCTCTCTCTCTCCGAATGTTGTATCTATGTACGGTCGCTCCTCTGCTCCTCTCTCTCTCTCCCCTGATGTTGTCATCTATGTACGGTCCTCCTTCAGTCTTCTGCTCCATTTAGGCTGAGTTTGTCTCTATTGTCATCCTTGTATTTGCATAAGTATTTATACGTCATCATTTGATCAATATTGGATCGCCAGATTTTAGCTGAATTCATAAAACCTTTATGTCACACAAAAATGTCACGAACAAACATTCGATGATTCGATCATAATTATGTAGAATTCTTGGATCATAAGACTTGATCTTTCATCACAGAATCGCAGAACATATTGGCTAATTTGAAAGTCTTCAAGTAAACGCGCAATATTGGCAAAAGATCAGTTTGGTTCAGTAAACAAGATTCGAATGAAAATTGACTTCAATAATGGTCATATTGGTCATGATGTCTTTGTAAAATGGTGGACCTGTAGCTCGTTCCACAAACACTTGCTACTCTCCAAATCTCCGAATCTCCCTTTAAACTGTCACACAACGCACTCTGATTGGTAATTTTTAACGCAATAACCAATCAGAGTGCGTTGTGTGATGGTTAAACGGAGATTCGGGGATTTGGTGAATGGAAATTGTAACTGGAATGGGCTACAGATAATTTGTTGTAGAACAAGGGTGTGTTTTCACAAAACCCCTTGTGGAAGACAGATGCATTTTCAAAAGGTTCTAACTCCAAGTGCCTGTCATATGAGACCTACATCACACTGGTCAAACGGACGCCCTAACACAAACTCTTCGTACACCGGCCGTCAGTCTGATGAAATGTTAGGACGATGCCGATGGTAACACAGGGTTGAATGTTTAGACGGTGGCACAACACAGGTTGAAATGTTAGGAGGTGGTACAACACAGGTTGAAATGTTTAGGAGGTGTACAACACAGGGTTGAATGTGGACAACACAGGGTTGAAATTTTAGGACGGTGGACAACACAGGGTTGAAATGTTAGGACGGTGTACAACACAGGGTTGAAATGTTTAGGACGGTGGTACAACACAGGGTTGAAATGTTAGGAGTTGGTACAACACAGGTTGAAATGTTAGGACGGTGGCACAACACAGGTTGAAATGTTTAGGACGGTGGCACAACACAGGGTGAAAGTTAGGAGTGGACAACACAGGTTGAAATCATTAGGACGGTGGTACAACACAGGTTGAACAAAAAGTTCGGAAAAAGTCTTGAGCTATGTTCTAGTTCTACCTGGAGCCTAAAGACATGGCACCCCCTCTCTCACGGCTGGATGAACTTTGTCGTCACAGGAAACAAAGCAAAACATCAAGAACAACTTTACACTTTTTCTCTTCCCGCTCGCGCACTTTTTACTTAAATATTTAACATAAATTTCCATGTTAAACAAAGTAAACATGAAACAAAATGGCGGAATGTTAGATTTAATTAAACACGATTTTGGCTTTAGTTCTCAGTAACGAAGAGATAGAGAGACTTTTGTATTCAAATGTTCGCATTAGTTGCACCAAACTGCATTTCCAAGAATCAAAAAGAAATTGTTGAAAATAAAAACAACCAAATCATTGATGAAACTAGTGGTTAGATACTTATTTCTGAACTTAAAATACGCGTAGGTAGGTACTCAGATTTCATTTGTAATTTACAACAGTTTCTTGCATCTATGCTTTATCTCTCACTAGCGGGCTGTCGCCCGCTTTGCGGGCCGAGGCATGGCCGTGAAAGCAAAAAATCCTTTTTCGTCAATGGCAGGTGTTGTAGTGGGAGTTTCGAAAAATCCCGTCTTATTGCACATCTAGACTATAAGACAAAGCTACCTACCAAATTTCAGCTTTCTAGGACTTACGGTTTGGGCTGTAGAGCGATGATCAGTCAGTGGTCAGTGGTCAGTGGTCAGTGAGTGTCTTTGACATTTATATATAGAGATAATTTTTTCATAATTTCTAGGAAATAGGAAGAATAATTTTTCTAGGAAACTGCATCATAACTTTTTGGCTTCTATAGATGAGTTTTAGGAACAGAAATAATCCTTTTTTTTTTTCTTCAAATTGGGTTTAACGTCCCTTTCAACTATATGGTCATATCAAGACGGGGGTGTTACCCTCAGGGGGGGGGGGGTTGTATTCGCAGAAAACTCACAAACCTGCTACCGCAAACCGCAGAAAATTCATCAACCTCACACAGCCTAGGTTGGGTAGGAATGCCAGCATGACGCAGTCTTCACCGTTTATTCGAATCCCACGCAATGCATGAATTTTTTATCATTAATTTCAGTTTTTAGACCACATAATAATAAGATTCTGAGGGTTAGGTGGTAGAAAATGCTTTAGGCATTAATATTACCTGGTGGTAACCTTATACTAAAGAGTGTTATTATTAAATAAAATATTTAGCGAATATAAGTTATGGCTTGGTCCTGATCTCTTTGTTGGTAATTCTAACAAAGAGATGTTTAAACCACCTTGGAAAACTAACTTGAAAAAAATTAAAAGGCCTCTTTTCTTGTTTCGTTGATCTTAGTTAAAGATTAAAACATCTCGTTTACCATTCTAACCCCTCTTTCCCATTCATTTTCAAGGTCGTTTACATAAACATAATACCCCACAGATTACAAAACTTTCGAATGACATAAACAAACTTTATAATTATTTTAAAATTATGAGGTATTAAAAAGTGTATAGTAAAAAGTAGTAATTAAAAGAAGAAAGTAGAGGTTTCACATTCACTGAGGAGCACGCTAATTAAACATACAGGGTTATGCAGAGGACTAGTGCATACAGTAGAGGTTTTCACAGAGGACCAAGCTAACACATTTACAGAGGAGGAAACCAATTTAACATACAGGGTTATACAGAAGACTAGAGCATTGAGTAGAGGTTTTCACAGAGGACCAAGCTAATTTAACATACAGGGTTATACAGAGGACTAGAGAACATGGTTAGAGTTTTCCGTATTTCATGGAATAGTAAGCTTATTTAACAAACAGGATTATACAAAGGGCTTCTCCAAAGGTCAACGTTAAGGTTTTCACAGAGGAGTAACAGTTTTTATGATTAATGTATTTGAAAACTTACTCTATAAAATGAGGTCATTTAATGGTTATTTCAGTCTCCATAGGAGCCTAGATGTAAGTTAGACTACTTGAAAAATAACAAACCATCGATTCTTTACAAATAACATCACTGACAACATCCTATACAATACAACACAATAAGATATTGCCATAGGGGGCGCATTACGATTCGGCCCAAAAAGGTTTATGAAAAAGGTTTTCGATTACAGGTAAAAAAGGTCACCGAACGATTCGGCCCAGTGCAACAATCTAAGTACCGTACATATTGAGGGATTTTTTATTGTTCAACATTAAATTACGGAATTACCTTCTATGTATATCAGGCTTTGGCCTTCTATGTATTAGGCATGGCCTACTGTGTATTTTACCTAACCCTACTATATTCTTGAGGCATGGCCTTCTATGTATTTTACCTAACCCAACTATATTCTTAAGGCATGGCCTTCTATGCATTTTACCTAATCCTACTATATTCTTGAGGCATGGCCTTCTCTGTATTTTACCTAACCCTACTATATTCTTGAGGCATGGCCTTCTATGTATATTACCTAACCCTACTGTCAAATACTCAAATAAACACTGATAACAAAGATGACTGTTACTAGTTCAAAACAATAACATCGTGAACATCGCCATTGTTCTCAGTTCTTTCAGGGCAACGTTTCCATACTATTTTATAGGGATTTTTTGGTGGAATGAAAGAGGGACTTTTTGTTAGAATGAAAGTGGGACTTTTTGTGTGGGATCAAAACTTGATAGTGTGTTTTGGGACGAATCATGCTATGGAAAAGGTCTCCTCAGGTAATTTGGGCCGAATCGTGAAGTTCCCGCCATAGGCAATAACCCCGTCCTTTAGTTAGGGCATATGTCTGTATATATTTTATCTATATTTTCTTCCTTCTTGTTGTTAACATTGTTTCCATTTTTTCTTTTCTTTGTATTTTTTATTGGTGCTGTGCATGTGTCTGTTGTCGAATAAAGATTTTTATTATAATATGTGAGATGAATGAACAGGTAATGTTAGCTGAATAGTCCTTGAGCGACAAAGTTATCTAAAACGCGTCACCTAGCATATGACTTGGCAGAACAGCCGTTAAGCCGTTTTTCTTCATCTAAAAGAACTTAGCATAAACGAACGTCTGAAGTGTTGTGTGTTTGACATCATAAGCCCCGGAGAAATATATGCAAAGAAGACAAGTTTAATAAAAGTGCAAAAGTGGCTCTATTTAACTGCTCCACTCCTGGGGGGCACAGCTCCTCCTTATTATCCGAGGAGATAAGTGAGCCACTAGACAGAAGGAGGAAGGGGCACATTATCATCTGTTGGAGGAGTATTCTGCCTGCAAAGGCTGTAACCTAGTTAATTTTAAATTTATATTCGCCTTTTCACATTATACAAGTAGGCTGTAGGCTGCAGGAGTGGAGGAACTATCTCACTTAAGAAAGTGGCCTGTTCAGTGCTCCCCTTTCTCTCGAGATAATACTTGAAATATTGTTAGTGTTTTTGATTTCATTATAGAAGAGGATATTGTAATTTTCTTCGAAGTGGAGTGGGTTAAGTTGATTGAGGTTGGACAGATCTGTATTGAAATGTTATTATTTATCATTACAAAGACTAGAAATAGAATTATAAATGAATTTCGAAGCGACAAGTGTTGATCAAATTACTTTCAATTTATAGAGGCAGTCACCAGCTCCGGTTTTCTAATAATATTATTGTTCATCATCGAGTGTCCTTATCGTTAGTACCGATGGTAACCAAAGAATGACGAAAATTTTCAAAATCGTCCAAAATAGAATAAAAAAATGTGAGGCAAAAAAAGTTGTTATATTTGTGATGATCACAATGGTGATATCATAATTACTCAAACTCGCTTAGCTAAATTTATTAATAGAAAATTCCAGAAAGGCTGGTTTGAACAATTGTAACATCGTATAATTTTTTTTAGTGCCAGTCTGACTATTAATTTTTTTTTTCAATTGGATCAGATAAAACGCTCTTTCCACTTCTTCACCAGCCGGCAAGGTGCCCAAAACACTTGCCGCATTCCCTCTTTGAATTCAATAGAAATTCTTTGTTTGAGATAAAAGTACAACTTTTCGTCTCCAGACAGTGTCATAAGCCTTTTCCCAATCTCATTCATAGTACTTTTTGTTGTCTTACACCACGGTCTAAAGGTTTGTTAAACTTGAGACAGAAACCACCGACGCCGGTTCAAAGTCCGCCGCCTTATCAATTATGCTACTGTGATTGTTTTACTATTATCTTGAATACTGTCCAAATAGGATAAAAAATCATTATAATTATAATATGGCACTTTGACGATTTTCATTTCCTAAAGAAGAATATACTTTTTCCATTAACAAACAACCTTTCCGACTGAATTTAAAACTTAATAGGTAATTTAATCATATTCTTTTTCGTCTTTTATTATTTTTTTTTTTTTTTCTCTCTCTCAATTTTTTCCCTATTTCTGATGTAAAAATACAGAATTTCATACGATGATTAAAAATAAAATCAGTGAATTCAAATAAAATGTCTTTGCAATACTATGAATAGGATTCTAAACTAAGGCAATGACCCAGAGGAGTCATCTCTATTCAGAGGTGACGACAGGTAAGAACAGAAAGGAAGTAGGCCAAAACAAAGGAAAACTCGACAGCCTATTCTGTAACTGTGGAGACCGGATGCAGAGAGTCGTGATGTTGTTCCTGAGGAAACCTTGTGCTGCAGTAGGAGAGAGAAATAGAGGAGAGAATCTTGTGAAGAAGTGCGAGAAGGTATTTGAGGAAATCTGGAGCAGTAGGAGAAGTAATATGAGGAAGAGAGAAATCTTGTGGAGCAGTAGGAGAAGGAATATGAGAAGAGGAGATATTTGTGGAGCAGTAGTAGAAGGAATTCGAGGAATCCAAACTGTAGGAAAGATTAGAGGAAATCTTGTGGAAGAAGGAATTGTGGGAAATCTGGAGCAGTAAGAAGGAAATATGAGAAAGAAGAGAAATCTTGTGGAGCAGTAGAGAAGAATTCGAGGAAATCCAACTGTAGAGTAAGAATTAGAGGAAATCTTGTGGAAAAAGGAATTTGATAAAGAGAGAAAATCTTCTAGAACAGTAGGAGAAAGAATTAGAGGAAATCTGGAGCAGAAGTCGAAGAACTTAAGAGAGATAATCTTCTAGAACATTGGAAGATTGCTTGATAGTAAGGGTAAAATTTTCACTTTTCAAAAATGTTTCTAGAAATGGGGTTCAAGTTAGTTAGTATCTTTGACTAAAACAGTTCAATATATTGTGTTTCCAAAAAGTGAAATGAGCAAATTTAGTCACAGTGATATACTCCTGAAGGTAAGTCACCTAAAGACCAAGCTGAGTGCTTCAGCATTAACTGTTTTTGTCATTGTTGTAACCATGTGTAAAAAACCATTACCTGTTTTTTTTTTTTTTTCTACTTCTCTTTCTTATAATAAAGTGGGATAACTGAATATATATGTTTTATTTTATTTGTTTTTTTTCTTTTTTTTTGTATCCGGGTTAATGCAGAGAATGCCTAAGCATTAACTTCGCCCCGGATTACAAAACAATTGTAATAAAAATTAATATTTCTTTGTACATATTTCTAAGTTTTTTTTTTATTTATTGTTATATTTTTGTGTTGTTGATGATTGTTTTGTAAAAATAAAGTGTAATAAATAAATAAATGGTAACAGCTGGGAGGGGGTTGATTGGTCTGCAACCACCTTAGTCTGCTCCTCTTGAACCAAATTTCTCATGTGGGATCGACAATCGTGAGAACTTGGGCTTTTTCTTTATAATGATTAAACCCTTAGGAAAACGACTAGATAGTCTGGCTTGTTAGACTTAGACTGTTCTCTGTTTATAGTCCTCTCGTTAGGGATAGTCAACCTTAATAGCTAGATCAATGACTCCGACGGCAACGGACTTGTAATCTGGAGGTCGATGGTTCAAATCCAAAGTAAGCAAATATTTTGATTGCTGCGAATTCTCATTGGACGTCCCCTCAAATTCAGTGGCAGAAGAGACCTGTTAATACAATGTGCTATTGACGCAATTTATTATTATTGAACATGTTCGATGAAGTTTTATTAGTACATTTAATATTTACAAAGAAATTAATAAAACAAAACTTGATCAAGTGCGGTGCTAATGCCTACTGCCTACGGCATTCCATATTTTCACTGTCTTAACTAGCCATTTAAAGAAAAGAATAAATCCCTGTGTAAACAGCACAAACAGTATTGTGGCTGCCTCTCGTTATTCCAACGAAGACCGAGAGGTTTGAACTTTTTCCAGAATTAGACAGCGGCAGAGGAGACCCCTCTCCCTCGCTCGTCAGCACAAACGGAACATTTATTATGTAAATATTTATGCAAGCGACAAACAAGCACCAGCAGAAAAGTTCGTTGATGAATATGCGAAAAAGTTCCCGCTGTTTTTTGCCCCGGTGATTGCGCGACTTTTGATTTTTAAAATGCACATCTACAACTTGGGAACTTAAATGAAACTTTCCGCAGGGACGGGGGCGGGGAGGAGGAAGTTTTAATTTTTCTGTTGGATTTAGAAATTAGATAGTGCCGGAGGTTGGGAAGCAATGGGGTCACTTGAGGCCGAATACCTAATAATATCGTCTCAATTATGCTGCCCGATTAAGACTTGTTGAGTCCCATTATTCCAGCAGTATGCCCAAGATGTATTATTATGTGGTAGAAATCCGATCTGGGAAAACTTAAATTTAATCTAAGAGAAGTCACCGTGGGTGAGAGTAGTGCATTCCCATCATTGTAGAATTTTTTTTCGTACTCTGTACTTTGGATCTCCGTATTCTTCGAGAGTATATAAATAAGTATATACGAGAGTATATATATAAAATAATTTCGATTATCTAGAAACTTGAATACAAAGTAGGCTCCTAGTGATTTTGTGGAACCCAGAAACACCACAGAAAAATCATACTCAACTAAAGTATACATAAATCAAAGAGAATTTTGTCAAAAAACGAATTGGTGGAGCCACCAGCGGCATTCCGACTGACAGAAGGCGGACTTTCGTTAACCTGGACCCTCCGAAAGTATAGGTAAAAAGCCTAATTATTAAATTCTACTTCAAAGCCGTTCAACATCGACCCAAAATGACCTTGAAATTGAACGACCTTGAACTTATTTGAATTGTAACGACCTTGAACCAGAAAAACCTTGACCTGGAATTACATAGAAATGGAACGACCTTGAACTAATTTGACCTTGAACTTAAACGACCTTTAAAAAAACGACATTGAACTAATTTGACCTCGAGCTTGAATGGACATGAAATGGAACGTTATTGACCTTGAACCAGAACAGCCTTGACCTGTAATGAGCTTGAACTTGAACGACCTTGGCTTATAATGACCTTGAAATAGAACCACATTGACTTTGCATTACCTTGAAAGGGAACGACCTTGAATTAATATGATCTTGAGCTTGAATGACCTAGAAATGAAAAATAGATCGAACTTGACCTTGAATGACCTTGGCCGAACTTCAGCTGTAATGACCTTGAACTTGAAATCGAACTAATATTATTTTGAACGACTATGATTCTATCGGCATTTATAACCAGCAGTTGAAAGCGACGTTTTACTCCCACTTCCCAAAAAAATAATTATTGTTTTAAATATTCATATTTTACTTTAAAGTGTAGAATTTCGGTGCTTAAGAAGCCTGAAATGCAATAACAAAGACGTTACTTTGAGAGGGAAAAAAAGCACACCTCAGGTAAACACCATCATGGGCCCTCACTCATGATCAATAGGGCGAAGTTCAATGCCTGCTGTGCGAAGTTCCTACCAATGAAGTTCGTGAATAGATTTTTTTCCTGGAAATTAATTAAAGGCAAAATAATTTATGGCAGGGTGAATTTAATGAGTGCTGACGGGCGAGGTGTGAGTGCGTCAGTGAGTGAGGTATTCCTGAATAATTAATTAAGCAATTTTAATAAGAGGTGTATGGCGCTGTTGTCGAGCAGTAGGCTAGTCAACACTAGCTAGGCTTGTCAACAGTAAATATAAAGCGCAGAGACCTTTCATTTGGTTTTAGGTTTGTCAACAGTAAATATAAAGCCTCGATATTTTTCATTTGGTTTTGGGCTTGTCAACAGTAAATATAAAGCCTAGATACCTTTAATTTGGCGTTAGGCTTGCCAACAGTAAATATAAAGCCTAGAGTACATTTCATTTGGTTTCAAAAATACAACAACTCGTATTACCATGAGCCATGGGTGTGCATTTTTTTCACCCAAGATGGAGTGATTAAACAACCATCTTTATTTCGCGACAGCAAAATAGCAGCTAAAAACGGCAAGATTGGCTAAGGAGTCTTTTCAGCAGTTGTTTTATCACCATTATTATGTGGTCTCAAACGAACGCACTAGTTTGATTGATAAGAGCGGCAGACTTGTAACCTAGGGGTCGGTGGTTCAAGTCCCGGTTTCAGTGTAGATTTAGTAAAGCAAGTTTGAGTAGTTGTGACATCACGAAAGTGATTAACACAGATTACACAGATATAATTATGATAACTTAACCTTTCAGTCAAATTCTCAAATAAATTATGAAAAATTCATGCATTGGGTGGGATTCGATCCAACTACCGACGCTGGCGGTGTCTGGATCACTAGACTAGCACCTGCTTCACCACCGATGCACCAATAATGGAAGGATTTGGAGCTGTCGAAATCCGAAATGGACGAGGCAAGGAGACAGGGTGCAAGAGGAGACAAATGCGTTATCAATTACACCCAGGCGCGGGCGGGCATCAATCTATTTCTACGAAGGGCAATCAATTTAATCTGTGGTTTTCAATGGGGCTGAAGTGAATGTGCAATTCATACCTACACATTATGTTCTATCATACATTGTTACATAGATTGTATATAAAAAATAAAATAATAAAAAATGACCTCACACGTAAATGCTCGATTCTATGAACGCTAGTAGACAAGTAGACATTTGCCGACCTCCGTGGCTCAGTGGTTAAGAGAATTGGTTTCTGACCCGGAGATTGCGGGTGCGAATCCCAGCCGGAGTGGAAAATTCTGACCCGGTTTTTTGTTTCTGGAATGTCATGAATGTAAAGGTAAAGTGCCCTGAAATAATGCGAAAGCGGTTTCGGAGCCAAATACAACACAAAAAAAGAGTATCGAAAAAAAATGTGATTCCATTACTTTCCTCTCTATAGGATAAGGAAAGTAAAATGATAAGTAGACCTATCAATTTGGACCGTCGAACATAAAGTTAGATACACACTTAATGTATGCATGTGTCTAACAATAGCAAAATTCATAGGTACATTATTTACAAGGCTGTAGCTTCTAATTTAAAAAAGAAGGTGGGGAGAAAAATTCCGTCTCACTTTATTATTTAAATAAAGAAACAACACAAAAGAGGCTTTTATATGAAGCAGAATGTAAAACACTTCCTGGAACATATTTAGCTCCAGAATCAAAGGAAAAGACTACATTTTTTGCCTTTATTTATACTCGTAGATATAGATGTTGGGTGTTCTATCCCTGTGTCTAGCATTGTAAAATATATGAACAGGGTGTTGTGTTCACCAGTGGTGTGAGTTGTTTTCAACCAGGGGTAGACCAGTGTCTTTCCAGGGTGAAGTTGTATCTTCAGGCCAGGGGTTTAAAGAGAACGTTCTTCCAAGTGAGTTGTGAGTCTTTTCAACAACAGGGGAGAGAACGCGTGTCTTTCAAGAGTTGTAGAGTCTTCAACCAGGGAGAACGGTCTTCAGGTAGTTGTATAGTCTTCAACCAGTGGCATACTAGTGTCTTTCATTCAAGTAGAACCTCCTTCAACTGGTGACGGGAGAATTTTCTCGGCAATTACGTAGTAGCGGAACACACTTGACTGGGAAAAGTTTCATTTATGTCTTTCAAACCCATGATGCGTTTTAAGAATATCATATTTTTCAGCGGATCTTAACTAGTGTGTCAAATTTACTCCCTTAAATTTTCGTAGCTCCTGCACTCACGGTGAGGTGGTCTAGTGTATCTAACTGGTGCTGGATTAGTGATGTGACTTTATAAATTGCGTGTTTTTTATGTCCCCTCCTTGGATTTGGATCCCCCAAGGAAAAGGGTTTATGGATCTTGTCTCTAAATAGTCTCCTTGCATTACACTGGCTTGTGTACCTTTCTGTGAAGATATGGGTCGATGCAAGTGATAGTTTCAGGAAGAAACAGGAGAATGAGAAAGTCTTTCTTTCTCAGAGGGAGAGAGAGATGGAAGGAGAGAGAAAAAAGGAGCGCTAAGACACGAGAAGACGTAACAATATAATGCGGGGATTTCTGTATAAATCTCCAATGTGCAACTAGAGCTACGTGAAACTTTCCTTGGGTACAAGAAGATAATTTACAGTGAGTGTCAGTTTACCTGAAGAAAGGGTTGGAAAAGATAACCCCCGTGGTGTAATGGTTGTGACTACTGGTTGTGGTCCATAATATATTCTGAGTTCGATCCCCCCCAGTTGGGAAAAAAAATATAAGAAAAAAATTCTGTCACCTTCAAAGAAAGAACAAGTGATGTTGCCATTTCCGGCCCGAACCAGTCTTGGTATGTTTAATATTGGCAAGTGCCAGCGAGTGAGGAGCACTCTGTTATTAAAATTATGGACCTATGTACTTTTATTAACGCTACTATACACCCAGGTATTGCATGAATTAGACAATGAAATGATTTGATAGGATATTTTTAACGGGGAAAAATATGTTGAACTTTTTCTGTGAGAACAAAATTTCAAAGTTGTAAAATTTTTCTTCAACTCTTCAGTGTCGGCTTTGGATCAAGTCAGAGGATGGGAAGAAATGTCATGTTTTGGAAAAGATTTACTCAGATAATTTGGGCCGATTGGTGAAGTTCCCAATTTGGGCCCATCTTAATAGTCGGTTTTGAGTCCAATAGGATTATGGGACGAGATATTTTTGGGCCAAGTCAGGCGATGGGAAAGAGCTAATTTGGGCCGAATGGTGAGGTTCCTCCTTCGCTCTTCTTCTTTCGCTTTGCTTTTTCCCAAATCTGCTTGAAGTCGGCTTTGGTCAACTGCTTCTCCTCGAAGTTGAAGTTGTTTGGTTTGGGCACTCCTCCACATTTTACGGTTGGATGCTCTTCCTAACGCTAACCCTGTTAAGGGCGCTAAAGATTTGTGTTATGGTCTCTTAGCCTTTTCATTCAGTTGAGGAAAGGGCGCACAGGTGCCTTGTCTTACCTAAGGTCCACTGTCCCTGCTTCGCAAAGATAAGGAAACTAATCATGGTGATAATTAGAGAACACTTTACCACTACACAATGGAAACGCCAGAGGTGGTCGAGGGGGGGGGGTGATCATGTAAATATTATCACACTGAACGGTCCATTATTTTGAATTGACCTAGAGGAGGAGAAGGAGGAGGATTGGATGAGGGAAGAGAGAGGGGGGAAAAGGAGGGGGTTAATTTCACAGTAATCACATCAGGGCATGGATAGAAGTGAAATTCAGGAGGGGCAGGGTAGGCAGGGAGGAGGGAAATATGGAGGAGGGGACACGGGCGTTCGCTGAAAATTATCTAGGCAATAAAATTTGAGGTGGAACGTTTGTGTTGCTCTGCCCCTTGTAGTTATGGCGTTCATTAACAAGATTGCAATGACTGCATCAGTGAAGGCCCACCCAACTGTAACGTTTCCATGAGATTGGACCCCTCTGCTTTCAGTAGATAGGATGGCCTCTATTCTCCTGCTTTCTTGGGTAGAACCTGCTGAGTGCTGAAACCCTTGAACCCTCATTTTTAATTTGGATTTAACGTCGCTATCAACTGCATGGTCATATCATGACAGGAGTTTTAAACTCCATTCGCTGAAAACTTACAAACCAGCTACTTAAACTAACCCGGGAATAGACAGCATCTCATTCGAATGGTCACCCATACACGTCCTAACCTCACTGGATGTTCCTCAGCTTCAGTGACAGAACGAGAACTGGTGTATTCAACGAGCCGTCGACGCTGGCGTAAGGACCATTGATCAGGGTTAAGTGTCAGAGGATGCCTAAAGGTGTTGATACGCGTCTTGCGACGGTCCGGTGCCTCCGTCTGACGCTGTGACTGGGGACCTAGGAAGCAAGGCTTGCGTCTCCCATCAGAGAAAGTCACTCCATCGAAAGTGTACATCTATGAAGTTTTCAGCGGCTCGGACACAGTCGAGAGACGCGTACGGGGTAATAGCACCTCCAACCAGGGGGATCCCCAACCTTTTAAAACTATTGAGACGATCAGAAAACGCTTGGGGAGCTACCTTTAGGCTAATTACTAAAAGCTACCCTGAAAATCAGGGCCGGATTGACCTATTGGGTGGTCGGCAAATTTGTTGAGGGGAACACGAAGGAGACTGACAACAGATCTTTAAAAACGTCATCAGAACCTTTAAAATGTCCCCCTTGAATTGATTCTGACATTTTCTTTTAAAACCGTCATCAGAACCTTTAAAATGTCTTAAAATGTCCCCCTTGAATTGATTCTGACATTTTCTAAGAGATAAAAACTTTTGAGCTATTGAGACGATCAGAAAACGCTTGGGGAGCTACCTTTAGGCTAATTACTAAAAGCTACCCTGAAAATCAGGGCCGGACTGACCTATTGGGTGGTCGGCAAATTTGTTGAGGGGAACACGAAGGAGACTGACAACAGATCTTTAAAAACGTCATCAGAACCTTTAAAATGTCCCCCTTGAATTGATTCTGACATTTTCTTTTAAAACCGTCATCAGACCCTTTAAAATTTCTTAAAATGTCCCCCTTGAATTGATTGTGACATTTTCTAAGAGATATAATTGGACACCACCCTGTATGCAAAAAAATAACAACTTGACTTAAATGATACAAAAGACAACTTTAAAGAACAATGCCATTCCGCTTTCGAATTTCAACCAGTGCACATCATAAAAGTTGCTCTCCTATTTTCTCAATTTTCCTGTGACTTGGTGATTTCCATAGAAAAATTTCAAGTTAATTTTTGATGTGATGTTTTCTTTTTGAGTTTAAAATGTTCTCTTTAACCAATTAAACTCCTTTCTATTTGTGTAAAAGAGTGGATATTGAACAATAAAGTACTTGATGGTGATGGGTATCGTATAAGTAGACCTAATATATCCTAATCTTTGATTGACATGATTACCTTATTCGTAACCTTATCTTTCAGCTGTTAATTTCGTCCTCCTGTTAAAAGTAACCCCTATTTGTCTTGAAAAAAAATTACTTATATATTTATTCACTCAATTATTAAAATGTTCGCTGATAAACTTAAAAAAAACATGCCATCCTTTTCTCGCGTCAGCTATATTCCTAAGCCTGGGTACAGCAAAGGTCCTTCGTCCTATGCCCCTCCTAAGGTCGATAGCTTATATTTACCTAGAAAATGTGGTTTTACCATCCCATTCGACCCGGAAGTCAGTATGGAAGATTACCTTGGGGCGATAGGCGATATTGTGGGAGATCATAATATGGTGTTCGCCGGTAAAAATAATGGTATTATAAAGATTTACTTGAGTAGTGAATTAGAAGTGACTAAGCTCTTTGAGAATCACACACAGGTCCTTATTTGTGGTAAACCCTTCATGTTGAAGAGGCTGGTCGAACATGGCCACCGTATATACTTGTGTAATGTAGAACCTGAAATACCTGATGCTATGCTGATCGACGAGTTGTCGAACCACGTAAAAGTTGTGTCTCCTATGCGTTTTGTTAACCTAGGTTGTCGTAATTCTAGGTTTAACCACCTGATAGGATATAGGCGCATGGTTTTTATTGATGATATTGAGAAAATTCCCCAATCATTTAACATTTTATTTGAAGATAAAATTTACAAAATATATACACTTATTGACAAAGTCAAATGTTTTCGATGTCACGCAGAGGGTCATCTGTCTAAAAATTGTCCCGAGGAACAAACATCTGTTCAAGAGCGCTTGCAGCAAGTGGCCAAAACTATCGTTGACGCTTCCTCAAATACCGCGACTCCCCCCCAAAGTTTAACTCCCCATATTTCAAGCTCTGTTGATGCTTTGATGCCCTTGTTTACTATTGGTAGCCAGTCTTCTCAGGAAATAAATAATTTTCCCGAGTTGCCTCTTAAAAATATTGCTAATAATGAAGCGAATCATTTAGATTCGAGTAATAAACAAAATGAGCTGTGTTCTCAGGAACCAAAAAATGAATTTACTGTGTTGCCTCTCAAAGATATTGGTAATAGTGAAATCATTCAGTCGAATCTTTTAGATTCAAATATACAAATCAATAAACAAGTTGACAATGATAGTAATATAGAGAACATGGAGATTTGTCAAGACAATAAAAACAAAAAACGTTCTTTTGACTTTTCCCCAGATAATGATCAGATTGCCGATAAAAAAGTCTGTACTGTACAGAATACTGAATTAGACCCCGTAATCCCTTTATTAGGGAAGTACAACCCATCCGTGGATCCAACTGAATTTATTCGTTTAGTTGAAGGTTTGAAAATGAAAAACTATAAACAAAAAGTTGATCTCATTACTAATTCTTATGATATGAACCCTGCTGAAGTCATGTCCTTGTTTAAAAATCTAGGTTCCGACTTGTCCTTAAACTCGAAACTAAGGAATAAGTTCAAAAACCTTGCCAAAGCTATTAATCCTGATAATTTGGTTAAAAAGTCCGATAGTGTTCCTTCTGGGATAACCCGTTCGTCTTCACAAGAAAATATTACTGCTGACAAAGAATAATTATGTATTAAAAAAAAAAAAACAAAACGATCCCATTTGTATCCATATGCACATCTGTAAATAATAATTTTTTTTCTATACTCCTTGATTTCATTTTACATTCCTGTATGATTATGTGTTCCTGTTTGATATTATGCGTACTATTACCACTTCTAGGCCCGACTGGTCTGCATAGACACCATTATCCGGTATACTAGATATGATTGGGGGAGGATAAAAAACTCCTAGATTGTACTCTTTATACACGGCGGGTAAAACAGTTGTGCGCCTGTGAAAGTGAAAAATAATACTGAGAAGCTGGTATTGTACCAGACTTCCAATCTCCATACGTATCCTGTGGTGCACCCCATCATGGGGTATGACCGCTTAAAAAGTGGTATTCGAAAATAATTCGTACCTGATTATTGTTTTTGAGTGATGTATTATGTAATTATGTTATCAAGTTGTATTAATACTAATTGACTGCCGAATACAAATAGTGCGGATACCAAATATTTTTTGTCATCCGTCATATACAAAAATAAATCTTACTCAATTATTTTTATTATTATTTACCTTCTTTATGAACACTAACAATATTAAAAATATTGTCCAGTGGAACATTAACGGACTTCGTATACATCTCGATGATTTAAAGTGTCTAGTAAACAAATACTCTCCCCTGATAGTTTGTTTACAGGAAAGCCATCTGACTCCTAAAGACAATCCGGTTTTGAAAAATTATGTTTTACACAGACTTGATTTCACAGGTGGGAGAATTGCTTGCGGGGGGGTCTGTACGTTTGTACATAATTCCTGTTTTTCCCAAACCTTCAATATTACATCTCCTTTCCAATGTATTGCAGTGCAAGTAAAATTTCCTAGCGTATCCCAACTTGTGTGCATCTGCAATGTCTATTTCCCTCCCAATGTTCAGTTTTCTGATACAGACCTTGATAATATAAAAAATCAATTGAAATCTCCTTTCATTATTTTAGGAGATTTCAATGCTCATAACCCTCTTTGGGGTAGTACCTCACTGGAAAACAAAGGTAAGGAAATAGAAAAATTTATTCTCTCGAACTCTGATACTCACTTACTGAATAATGGTTCTTCTACCCATTATAACCTTTCTTATCTTACCCATTCCTCTATTGATCTCTCTTTTTCCTCAACTTGTTTATATCCTGATATTGATTGGAAAGTGACTGATGATTTACACAACTCTGACCATTATCCCATTATCTTGTCCTATGAAGCTCCTACTCCTATACCTCTTCCTATGCGTGACCCCCCAAAAATTTGGAATTATGATAGGGCGGACTGGGATATGTTTAAAAGCAAAATAAATTTTGATTTTGATTTTTTAGACCATACTGATATTAACATTGATATTGATGGTATATTGACCCGTATGAATAACCATATTTTACAAGTCGCTCAGGAAACTATACCTATAAAAAAAATTCCCTGCAGTAAACTACCAATACCCTGGTGGGATACAGAATTACAAAATTTGATTAAAAAACGAAGAAAAGCACTGAGAAATTTACAAAGAAATTCCTCAATTGATAATAAAATCGAATTTAAAAAAGCTAGGGCTGTTGCTCGCAAAAACATGATAATGAAAAGACGTGATGGTTGGGAAAAATTTGTTTCCTCAATCGATCACTCAATCACCCCGAGTGAAATGTTTTTTAAAATGAATAAACTTCGCGGTAAGTACAGTCCACGCCATATAAGCGCATTACAAGTTTCTGATGACCCGTCTAATTTATTGTTTGATTCTAAAGATATTTCCAATAAGCTTGGTGAACATTTCTCGTCAGTTTCGTCCGACGAAAATTTTTCTCCATCATTCCTAGAACATAAAAATAATTGTGAAAATGAGACCTTGATTTTGAATTTTGACCATAATAATAATAATAATTACAATTCTCCAATTACCTTTAAAGAATTACTCATCACCCTAAAAACATGCTCATCTAAAGCTTCTGGGCCCGATGGGGTATCTTTTTTTCTCTTGAAAAACTTGCCCAATAACGCCCTTGAAAAGCTTTTGAGCATCTACAATTATGTATGGTTAAGCGGAAAATTTCCCAATAGCTGGCGAGACGCCCTAATATTACCTATTTTAAAACCAGGTAAAAATAAAGTTATTGCTTCAAATTATAGACCAATTTCTTTGATTAATTGTAGTAGCAAGATTCTCGAAAAAATTGTAAATAAGCGACTTTCATATCATTTAGAAAAAAACAAATTACTGAATTCTTTCCAAAGTGGTGGTCGCTGTAAGCGATCCACTATTGATAACTTAGCTTACTTAGACCATGTTGTTAGCTCTGGATTTGTCAAGAAGGAATGCACTTTAGCCCTCTTTCTTGACATCCAGAAAGCTTTCGACTGTACATGGAGGTTTAAGGTACTTAAAAATCTTCTATCTCTAGGAATTAATGGTTGCATCCTTCGGTATCTCCAGAATTTCATGCGAGATAGGCGAATAACCGTTAAATGCAATAATGAACTTTCTTCGTCTTTTTCTCTTAAGAACGGTATAGTCCAAGGATCCAGCTTATCGCCGATCCTGTTCATTGTTTTTATGAATGACCTGTTTACAGTGATTAAACTTCCTGTAAGAAGCTTATTATTTGTTGATGATCTATTGATTATGCTAAGAGGGAAGGATTTGGCAAGAATGCAAGTCACTATGCAGTCTTCCCTTTCAAGTCTGGAAATTTGGGCTAAATCGAATGGTATTACGTTTTCGACTGATCCTTCCAAATCAGTCTGTTTAAATTTTAATAGATACAGGCGTCCTATTAACCCCGTTTTAACATATGCGGGAGAAAGACTAAAACTTTTCTGATCATACTAAATTTTAGGACTGATATGGGATTCCAAGTTAAATTGGAAACTCCACATTGATTATATCAAATCGAAGACTCTTATTGCTTTAAATATGTTAAAAATGGTCTCTAATAAAAAGTGGGGACTTTGCCGTAAAATCACTACATAGATTCTACAATAGCTATATTCTACCCATATTCGACTATGGAAGTACGGTTTATGGCTCCGCTAAGGACCATATTATTTTAAAATTAAACCCATCTCATCATACAGGTATACGTATTGTAACAGGCGCTATCAGGTCTAGCCCTGTACAGAGTTTATACATTGAAGCTGGCATACCCCCCCTATCAATAAGACGGGAAAAAATGTTATTAAACTATGTCACCAAAATAAAAGCATCGCCACAAAACCCTATGTACAAAATTATTTTCAACGATTGCAATATTGAATATGACTTATTTGGTAAGAAACCAATACCTTTAGCTGTCCGGGCTAAACAAATTCAACCATTTTATGACACTCTTAGTCAATCTTCAGTGACACCTTACAGTCAGAACTTACCACCTGGTCATCAGAAATGCCAAAAATAGATATTTCTTGTCGAAGGACAAGAAAACGACACTTCCCCGTTGTTTACCGTGCTCATTTTAATGAATTATTGAACTCGAAATATCCTAATCATGTATTGTGTTTTACAGATGGCTCAAAAATCTTCTCATTCAACAAGCTGTGCTTTCAGTATAGATGGTGTTGTTTCGTCTTTTTCTCTCAACAAAGTTAATTCAATATTTTCAGCAGAACTTCTTGCAATATTTCTTTGTTTGAAAGAAATTGCACACAGTAATACTTCACCGATACATTTGCCATAATTAGCGATTCTTTAAGTGCTCTGTCAGCTATGAATAATATTTTATTTTCCGACCCCATTGTTTCATTAATATACTCTCAATGGAAAAACCTTTTTGAGTTGGGTAAATTTGTCAATTTCCTGTGGTGCCCATCCCATTGTGGAATTGCAGGAAATGAAACTGTTGATACTGCTGCAAACCGTTTAAACCATACTTCTTCAGTTGATTTGTGTTCCCCAGAAGATCTTAAGCCTCTCATTAAAATTATTTGTAAAAACAATCTATCCAACCTATGGAATGAAGTCCACCCTAATAACAAACTAAAAAAAATAAAAACCTACTACTGATTTGTGGAATTCAAGCCACAGATCGAAAAGATTCGAAGAAGTCGTTATATCCAGAATGAGAATCGGTCATACTTTCATTACTCATAGCCACCTGTTCAAAAAGGAACCCCCTCCCCTTTGTCAATGTGGTGTTGTCCTTACGGTTGCACACCTCCTTGAATGCTCTATCCTAGCTCCTGCCCGTACCAATTTGTCCGCTATACCATCGTTACGTGACGACACAAATGAAATTGACGCCCTGATACTATATCTGAAACGAATAAAATGCTATAGAAAATTTAGTTTGAAACGGAAACGGTGCGAAAGACCAGCTGTAGTTAAAGCACCTAAATAAAAAAAAAAAAAAAAAAAAGAACAATGCATCTTCTATTAGAAAATTGCACCTAGTAATATATGCATAAATTTGTTTTGTTACATATAGGTTTGTATGTAATGAAACAAACTGTACACGTAAAGGCAGTAAACTAACTACTTCGTGTGTACAGACTTAAAAAAAAAAAACTTGATTGACCATTTTGCTTTGTTTATTATACCTATAAAAGGCAGACTTTGTATATGATACTTTTTAATAATTAATAATTTTATTTATTGGAAATATTATATGATACCTCTTATCAATAAAAATACCTACCTGTTTTACATATTTGTTTGTTTTATGTTAATTTTTTTGCAAATGTTAAGGTTTATAATAATAAATATTCTTGGAAAGAAAAATATTACCTAGAATATAAATTCAAAGCATGAAGTCAATTCGTTGAATTAATAATCTGCTTTCGTGTACCTAGATGTTATTAATTTTCATGAAACCATATTCTAGGTAAATCGTTCCTGGAGGGCATTATTTATTCTCGAAAATAAGTTACTTGTGGCAAGATAAAATTGTGTATTTTTTAACCATTTTTCAAGTTCCTATAAATTAAAAAAAAAAAAAATTGATCATCAGAAATCCGCACCATTTTTAGGTCAACTTCATTAGGGTAGAAAAAATAGTGCAGATATCTAGTGAGCTACCTACAGACCTACACCACTTACCGACCTACCTAAAAAGTGCATGTTCACAGACGACACACACCACACCACACACACCCACACACACGCACAACACACACACACACCACACACACACACCACCAAAAAAACTACCTACACGTTTAACATTACCCAAACGCTTTAAACTCACAATTTAACCTCCCCCAGCCTAAAAGGGTCCAGGAGTAGCCAGCATCACCCATACATGTTCTAACCTCGCTGGACTTGATTAAAGTCAGTGACAGAACGAGAAACTGGTGTATTCAACGTGCCATCGACGCTGGCTAATACACCAGTGTGTGTTAACAATAGGTGCTAGTAAGATAACATGAATGAATGGTGTTTGTTTCGAAACCAAGCCAATGCATGATTATTCCTAAATTTATTTGAGTTTGTGACCACATAATAATAAGACTCTGAGAGTTAGGTGGTAGAAAATGCTTTGAGCATTTACCTTCCTGGTGGTGGTTACCTTCCACTAAAGAGTATTATTATTATTATTATTGTAATGAGAATGAATATTACATCTGATGGGTACCTAGTAAATTAGGCATGTTAAATGGTCGTTTTTCATGGCTCAATAAATGATTAGTTTTCCAAATTAAAGGATAGAGATGTAATTAACAAGGTAATTATTCACTGCAGTGAAGCGGTTCAACGGAATACATGTGGTCAGAGTGTGCATTATTTGATTGTGTGAAATCATTCAGTCGAATCTTTTAGATTCAAATATACAAATCAATAAACAAGTTGACAATGATAGTAATATAGAGAACATGGAGATTTGTCAAGACAATAAAAACAAAAAACGTTCTTTTGACTTTTCCCCAGATAATGATCAGATTGCCGATAAAAAAGTCTGTACTGTACAGAATACTGAATTAGACCCCGTAATCCCTTTATTAGGGAAGTACAACCCATCCGTGGATCCAACTGAATTTATTCGTTTAGTTGAAGGTTTGAAAATGAAAAACTATAAACAAAAAGTTGATCTCATTACTAATTCTTATGATATGAACCCTGCTGAAGTCATGTCCTTGTTTAAAAATCTAGGTTCCGACTTGTCCTTAAACTCGAAACTAAGGAATAAGTTCAAAAACCTTGCCAAAGCTATTAATCCTGATAATTTGGTTAAAAAGTCCGATAGTGTTCCTTCTGGGATAACCCGTTCGTCTTCACAAGAAAATATTACTGCTGACAAAGAATAATTATGTATTAAAAAAAAAAAAAACAAAACGATCCCATTTGTATCCATATGCACATCTGTAAATAATAATTTTTTTTCTATACTCCTTGATTTCATTTTACATTCCTGTATGATTATGTGTTCCTGTTTGATATTATGCGTACTATTACCACTTCTAGGCCCGACTGGTCTGCATAGACACCCATTATCCGGTATACTAGATATGATTGGGGGAGGATAAAAAACTCCTAGATTGTACTCTTTATACACGGCGGGTAAAACAGTTGTGCGCCTGTGAAAGTGAAAAATAATACTGAGAAGCTGGTATTGTACCAGACTTCCAATCTCCATACGTATCCTGTGGTGCACCCCATCATGGGGTATGACCGCTTAAAAAAGTGGTATTCGAAAATAATTCGTACCTGATTATTGTTTTTGAGTGATGTATTATGTAATTATGTTATCAAGTTGTATTAATACTAATTGACTGCCGAATACAAATAGTGCGGATACCAAATATTTTTTGTCATCCGTCATATACAAAAATAAATCTTACTCAATTATTTTTATTATTATTTACCTTCTTTATGAACACTAACAATATTAAAAATATTGTCCAGTGGAACATTAACGGACTTCGTATACATCTCGATGATTTAAAGTGTCTAGTAAACAAATACTCTCCCCTGATAGTTTGTTTACAGGAAAGCCATCTGACTCCTAAAGACAATCCGGTTTTGAAAAATTATGTTTTACACAGACTTGATTTCACAGGTGGGAGAATTGCTTGCGGGGGGGTCTGTACGTTTGTACATAATTCCTGTTTTTCCCAAACCTTCAATATTACATCTCCTTTCCAATGTATTGCAGTGCAAGTAAAATTTCCTAGCGTATCCCAACTTGTGTGCATCTGCAATGTCTATTTCCCTCCCAATGTTCAGTTTTCTGATACAGACCTTGATAATATAAAAAATCAATTGAAATCTCCTTTCATTATTTTAGGAGATTTCAATGCTCATAACCCTCTTTGGGGTAGTACCTCACTGGAAAACAAAGGTAAGGAAATAGAAAAATTTATTCTCTCGAACTCTGATACTCACTTACTGAATAATGGTTCTTCTACCCATTATAACCTTTCTTATCTTACCCATTCCTCTATTGATCTCTCTTTTTCCTCAACTTGTTTATATCCTGATATTGATTGGAAAGTGACTGATGATTTACACAACTCTGACCATTATCCCATTATCTTGTCCTATGAAGCTCCTACTCCTATACCTCTTCCTATGCGTGACCCCCCAAAAATTTGGAATTATGATAGGGCGGACTGGGATATGTTTAAAAGCAAAATAAATTTTGATTTTGATTTTTTAGACCATACTGATATTAACATTGATATTGATGGTATATTGACCCGTATGAATAACCATATTTTACAAGTCGCTCAGGAAACTATACCTATAAAAAAAATTCCCTGCAGTAAACTACCAATACCCTGGTGGGATACAGAATTACAAAATTTGATTAAAAAACGAAGAAAAGCACTGAGAAATTTACAAAGAAATTCCTCAATTGATAATAAAATCGAATTTAAAAAAGCTAGGGCTGTTGCTCGCAAAAACATGATAATGAAAAGACGTGATGGTTGGGAAAAATTTGTTTCCTCAATCGATCACTCAATCACCCCGAGTGAAATGTTTTTTAAAATGAATAAACTTCGCGGTAAGTACAGTCCACGCCATATAAGCGCATTACAAGTTTCTGATGACCCGTCTAATTTATTGTTTGATTCTAAAGATATTTCCAATAAGCTTGGTGAACATTTCTCGTCAGTTTCGTCCGACGAAAATTTTTCTCCATCATTCCTAGAACATAAAAATAATTGTGAAAATGAGACCTTGATTTTGAATTTTGACCATAATAATAATAATAATTACAATTCTCCAATTACCTTTAAAGAATTACTCATCACCCTAAAAACATGCTCATCTAAAGCTTCTGGGCCCGATGGGGTATCTTTTTTTCTCTTGAAAAACTTGCCCAATAACGCCCTTGAAAAGCTTTTGAGCATCTACAATTATGTATGGTTAAGCGGAAAATTTCCCAATAGCTGGCGAGACGCCCTAATATTACCTATTTTAAAACCAGGTAAAAATAAAGTTATTGCTTCAAATTATAGACCAATTTCTTTGATTAATTGTAGTAGCAAGATTCTCGAAAAAATTGTAAATAAGCGACTTTCATATCATTTAGAAAAAAACAAATTACTGAATTCTTTCCAAAGTGGTGGTCGCTGTAAGCGATCCACTATTGATAACTTAGCTTACTTAGACCATGTTGTTAGCTCTGGATTTGTCAAGAAGGAATGCACTTTAGCCCTCTTTCTTGACATCCAGAAAGCTTTCGACTGTACATGGAGGTTTAAGGTACTTAAAAATCTTCTATCTCTAGGAATTAATGGTTGCATCCTTCGGTATCTCCAGAATTTCATGCGAGATAGGCGAATAACCGTTAAATGCAATAATGAACTTTCTTCGTCTTTTTCTCTTAAGAACGGTATAGTCCAAGGATCCAGCTTATCGCCGATCCTGTTCATTGTTTTTATGAATGACCTGTTTACAGTGATTAAACTTCCTGTAAGAAGCTTATTATTTGTTGATGATCTATTGATTATGCTAAGAGGGAAGGATTTGGCAAGAATGCAAGTCACTATGCAGTCTTCCCTTTCAAGTCTGGAAATTTGGGCTAAATCGAATGGTATTACGTTTTCGACTGATCCTTCCAAATCAGTCTGTTTAAATTTTAATAGATACAGGCGTCCTATTAACCCCGTTTTAACATATGCGGGAGAAAGACTAAACTTTTCTGATCATACTAAATTTTTAGGACTGATATGGGATTCCAAGTTAAATTGGAAACTCCACATTGATTATATCAAATCGAAGACTCTTATTGCTTTAAATATGTTAAAAATGGTCTCTAATAAAAAGTGGGGACTTTGCCGTAAATCACTACATAGATTCTACAATAGCTATATTCTACCCATATTCGACTATGGAAGTACGGTTTATGGCTCCGCTAAGGACCATATTATTTTAAAATTAAACCCATCTCATCATACAGGTATACGTATTGTAACAGGCGCTATCAGGTCTAGCCCTGTACAGAGTTTATACATTGAAGCTGGCATACCCCCCCTATCAATAAGACGGGAAAAAATGTTATTAAACTATGTCACCAAAATAAAAGCATCGCCACAAAACCCTATGTACAAAATTATTTTCAACGATTGCAATATTGAATATGACTTATTTGGTAAGAAACCAATACCTTTAGCTGTCCGGGCTAAACAAATTCAACCATTTTATGACACTCTTAGTCAATCTTCAGTGACACCTTACAGTCAGAACTTACCACCTTGGTCATCAGAAATGCCAAAAATAGATATTTCTTGTCGAAGGACAAGAAAACCGACACTTCCCCCGTTGTTTACCGTGCTCATTTTAATGAATTATTGAACTCGAAATATCCTAATCATGTATTGTGTTTTACAGATGGCTCAAAATCTTCTCATTCAACAAGCTGTGCTTTCAGTATAGATGGTGTTGTTTCGTCTTTTTCTCTCAACAAAGTTAATTCAATATTTTCAGCAGAACTTCTTGCAATATTTCTTTGTTTGAAAGAAATTGCACACAGTAATACTTCCACCGATACATTTGCCATAATTAGCGATTCTTTAAGTGCTCTGTCAGCTATGAATAATATTTTATTTTCCGACCCCATTGTTTCATTAATATACTCTCAATGGAAAAACCTTTTTGAGTTGGGTAAATTTGTCAATTTCCTGTGGTGCCCATCCCATTGTGGAATTGCAGGAAATGAAACTGTTGATACTGCTGCAAACCGTTTAAACCATACTTCTTCAGTTGATTTGTGTTCCCCAGAAGATCTTAAGCCTCTCATTAAAATTATTTGTAAAAACAATCTATCCAACCTATGGAATGAAGTCCACCCTAATAACAAACTAAAAAAAATAAAACCTACTACTGATTTGTGGAATTCAAGCCACAGATCGAAAAGATTCGAAGAAGTCGTTATATCCAGAATGAGAATCGGTCATACTTTCATTACTCATAGCCACCTGTTCAAAAAGGAACCCCCTCCCCTTTGTCAATGTGGTGTTGTCCTTACGGTTGCACACCTCCTTGAATGCTCTATCCTAGCTCCTGCCCGTACCAATTTGTCCGCTATACCATCGTTACGTGACGACACAAATGAAATTGACGCCCTGATACTATATCTGAAACGAATAAAATGCTATAGAAAAATTTAGTTTGAAACGGAAACGGTGCGAAAGACCAGCTGTAGTTAAAGCACCTAAATTAAAAAAAAAAAAAAAAAAAAAAGAACAATGCACTCTTCTATTAGAAAATTGCACCTAGTAATATATGCATAAATTTGTTTTGTTACATATAGGTTTGTATGTAATGAAACAAACTGTACACGTAAAGGCAGTAAACTAACTACTTCGTGTGTACAGACTTAAAAAAAAAAAAACTTGATTGACCATTTTGCTTTGTTTATTATACCTATAAAAGGCAGACTTTGTATATGATACTTTTTAATAATTAATAATTTTATTTATTGGAAATATTATATGATACCTCTTTATCAATAATAATACCTACCTGTTTTACATATTTGTTTGTTTTATGTTAATTTTTTTGCAAATGTTAAGGTTATAATAATAAATATTCTTGGAAAGAAAAATATTACCTAGAATATAAATTCAAAGCATGAAAGTCAATTCGTTGAATTAATAATCTGCTTTCGTGTACCTAGATGTTATTAATTTTCATGAAACCATATTCTAGGTAAATCGTTCCTGGAGGGCATTATTTATTCTCGAAAATAAGTTACTTGTGGCAAGATAAAATTGTGTATTTTTAACCATTTTTCAAGTTCCTTATAAATTAAAAAAAAAAAAAAAATTGATCATCAGAAATCCGCACCATTTTTAGGTCAACTTCATTAGGGTAGAAAAATAGTGCAGATATCTAGTGAGCTACCTACAGACCTACACACTTACCGACCTACCTAAAAAGTGCATGTTCACACAGACAGACACACACACACACACACACACACACACACACACACGCACACACACACACACACACACACACACACACACACACCAAAAAAACTACCTACACGTTTAACATTACCCAAACGCTTTAAACTCACAAATCAACCTCCCCAGCCTAAAAGGGTCCAGGAGTAGCCAGCATCACCCATACATGTTCTAACCTCGCTGGACCTTGATTAAAGTCAGTGACAGAACGAGAACTGGTGTATTCAACGTGCCATCGACGCTGGCTAATACACCAGTGTGTTAACAATAGGATGCTAAGCTAACATGAATGAATGGTAGTTTGTTTCGAAACCAAGCCAATGCATGATTATTCCTAATTTATTTGAGTTTGTGACCACATAATAATAAGACTCTGAGAGTTAGGTGGTAGAAAATGCTTTGAGCATTTACCTTCCTGGTGGTGGTTACCTTCCACTAAAGAGTATTATTATTATTATTATTGTAATGAGAATGAATATTACATCTGATGGGTACCTAGTAAATTAGGCATGTTAAATGGTTCGTTTTTCATGGCTCAATAAATGATTAGTTTTCCAAATTAAAGGATAGAGATGTAATTAACAAGGTAATTATTCACTGCAGTGAAGCGGTTCAACGGAATACATGTGGTCAGAGGTGCATTATTTGATTGTGTCTAGGGGACACGCCCCCATTTTATGCATGAAAGTCCCATTGAAAGATAAAATAAAGGCGAATTGTATATATCGTCGGCTGGAAGTTAAAACTGACAATCTGCATTTGGACAATTTTTCAGGAGAGCCGCGCGAAAGTTTTGGCGTGGCGGGCCTTCCTGAAGAAACCTTCCCGGTGAACTGTTTTGAATTTTTCACAATTGAATTTTTCTACTTTATTGCATCGATAAAACCTTGATTTCACCAATATATCTTTAAATGTTGATTTCTTCATCGAAATAAAAATCTCCACCAGTCTTTCAGGTAAAAACTGTTTTTCGTTTTTTCTCGCGCATATGTTTGAATACTACCGAACTTTTGATTTTTAGCCAATAGTTAGGTTAATTTCTGACCAGAGTAACGAAAAATCAGGAAAATGACCAACTGTCACTTGGTCAGTTTTACCTTCTTGCCGACGATATTTGAAAGAGAGAGAAATGAATTGGGTCAGTCCAGAGGACACGCCCCATTTTATTGATGAAATGAGCCCCATCGAAAAAAATATAGGTGAATTAAATTTATTGGAAAAGAAATATCCTTAGATGAATAACAATAACCTAATTATTGAGCCTGCAAATAAAACCATATTATTATATAATTTGGTGTAGTTATAGGTACATTGTTCTCTGCTTCGACCAGGGACGGCCGGTGCTAAGGAGCTGCGGAACTCCAGCACCCCCAGACGAAAAAGAAAAAAAAAAAAAAATTTTCATGTCTCTCTAGCTTGTAGTGAATGAAAATCATTACGCATATTTCGATCAAAAATTCATAAAAATTATCTAATTATAATTAGATAAACCTTAGCCAAGCTTAATTGTAGAGATTGTAGAGAACATAAATATAAACTTTTGACCAATAAAGCTTTCATATTGGTGG